>JANRMJ010000054.1:14123842-14136024 GCA_025584955.1 Alethe diademata | reverse complement strand
TGGTTTGGGTTGTAAAGGACCTGTAGAGGTCGTCTTATTCCAACCCTCCTGCCATGGGCAGGGACAACTTTCACTAGACCAGGTTGCTCCAAGTCCCACCCAACCTCGAATTCTTCCAGGGATGGGGCAGCCACAGCTTCTCTGGGCAACCCACTATTTCTAGATGTGCACTGAATCCATGTGGCATATTGCCATTTAGAATTTCTTTGTCAACAAGGTATGATATTTCTAGATTGAGTGCCTTCTATGCTCCATTTCCAGAGGCTGTGGCTGAGCTATTCCAGAGCCGGCAGACAGACTGGTATTCTCTGGATCAAGGGGCTAAAACTCACTGAAGGACACTGCCTTCCTTGCAGCAAAAGACAGCAGGGCAGGTGGCTGGGCTGGGACAAGCAGTGGTTTTCTGTCCTCAGCCAGCAAAACAGATGACCTTTTGCAGCCCAGCATCCCTGCCTGAGCATCCTCTGATGACGTGCACATGTCCATACTTAAGCTTTCCTGATCCCCTGGACTCAATACAGCTGCTTATCTTCACAGAAGTAAAACCAAATATCCCCATTCTCGTTTGACAAATTTTGTTGAAGCTGATTAAGATGTTCAAAAGTATTACAGGAAGGGATTACACAGCCTCCTTACACAGAGTTCATTTCCCTAGTGTTGAGGGTTAGGTTTTTCTTTCTTTTCTTTAGGTAATTTTCCTCCATTTCTTGTCATAGACATGGTGAATGAACCTTGATTTAAAAGACAGAAGATGTAGCCAGGGCCTTGGCATATCATTGGAATGGTTCTGGGGGAGGGGGAGAAGCAGTGTGGTGGTTTCTTGCCTTGGGGTGGGTCTGTTTTGTTATTGTTGCTGCTGTCATTGATATTTGTCTGCTTGTTTCATATTTATATATATTTATATGTGTGTGTATAAATATATATATCTATTTTAGTAAGGAACTGTTATTCCTTTTCTCTTATTTTTACCTGAAAGCCCCATAATTTCAAAGTTATAATAGTAAGGAGGGGAATCATATTTTCCATTTCCAGAATGTTCCCACCTTCCTAGGCAGACCCTTGTCTTTTAAACCAGGACACCTAGTAATCCAGGCAGAAAATTAATAATACAATCCAAAAGTGGTTAAGTGGAACAGGCAAGAAGGGCAGGGTCTGTAACTTAAGAGGGTTAATGCCTTGGAAGTCCTGAAATTGAGACAAGAGCTTGGAGCAACCTGGTCTACTGGAAGGTGTCTCTGCCCATGGAAAGGGGGTGGAATGAGATGAGTTTTAAAGTCCTGGCCAACTCAAACCATTCTGCAATTCTGTGATTTCCAAGGAAAGCTTACCCCTTTGCAGAGGGCTTGTATCAGCACTGGTAGGATAGATCCTGGCTTGCATTGGAGTTTTAAGGATCTAAACACTGTCTTGGCCTATGTCTGAGCACAACCCCCCGAAGATACCTATCTCTTTAAGGTTTCTCCTTCCCCATTCTAGGTGAATGGTGAGTTTTAGAGAGAAATTGAAATGGTTTGCTTCAGACCTGGAAGGTTGTTGGTGTTGTATTGGGAAGAACTACAAAAAGCAAGAGAAGGAAGCTGTGGATGGGAAGCAGAATGTGTCCAGAAGACACTGATCCACACTTTCAATTGTGTTTGGGGGTTTTTCTACCAGAAGTGCAGCTCTGTCCAGAAGAAATGAAAGATGGTGTTATTTTTGCCCTGTAATTCAGGAATCCAGTATCAGTTAATAAAGGGAAGCCATAGCTCACAATATACCTGATAAACTGCATTCCCTTCTCTGCTTGGGTTTACATCTTTGTTGGTATTGTGTTAATATCTGTTAGTTAGTTAGTTATCTGTTAGTCCTAATTATTTATCTGTTAGTATGGAATTAACAAAACTCTTCTGTCTAATAGGTGCAATATAGGTGGAATCATACCAATCTCTACTTACAGGCATGGCTAAGGAGTGTCCAGAACTGGCTGATTTTAATAGACCATGTTTCATTTTAATTTCTCATAATGTGCCAATAGGTTTTGGATGAGGTAAAAAATGAATTGTTGGGAGACAGTTTTTATGTATTGGATGGAGGCAAAATCCTTTCCACAAAGACTTGGTTGAGCAATGCAGGACTCCATTCCCATGTTATCACTGTTCTCCTGTTGGTTTAATTCCTGACCCCTTTTCCTTTTCGATCTCCAGAAATGAGTTCAGACCCTGGATAGACGTCAAGCCCGTGAAAGCGATAAAAGCAAAGCCCCAGTACAAGCCTCCAGAGGAGAAAATGACCCATGAGACCAGTTACAGTGCCCAGTTCAAGGGGGAAACCAGCAAGCCTTCTCCAGCTGATAACAAATACCTGGAACGCAGGAGGATACGCACTCTCTACAGCGAGCCCTACAAAGAACCTCCCAAGGTGAGAAACACGGCAGGAGGGCCCAGGGCCATCCCTGCTCCTGCTGGGACATGGCCAGCACAGCAAGGCTGGGCTAGCACTGCTTGCTGTCCCTCCCCTGGTGGGGTATCCTCATTCCCACCAGCAGGTGCACCTCGGGATCCACCCTGGAGATGGTGCAGAATGAAAAACTAAACATGGCCCAGCCGTGTGTGCTGCCAGCCCAGAAAGGCAGTGGGGTGCTGGGCTGATCCCACAGTGTGGACAGGGAGGTCAGGGAGGGGATTCTCTTCCATTCTGCCCTGCTGTTCCATTCTGCCCCTCTGCTCTGTGGGACCCCCACCTGCAGTGCTGCCTCCAGCTCTGGGGTCCTCAGCTTGGGAAGGACATGGATCTGTTGGACTGAGTCCAGAAGAGGCCATGGAGATGCTCCAGGAGATGGAGCACCTCTGTTACAGAGACAGGCTGGGAGAGCTGAGGGTGTTCATTCTGGTGAGACTTCAGAGCCCCTGCCAGTGCCTAACAGAGCTCCAGGAGAGCTGGAGAGGGACTTTGGACAAGGGCCTGGAGGGACAGAACAATGGAGGATGCTTCCCACTGCCAGATGGCAAGGTTGGAAGGGATATTGGGCAGGAATTCTTGGCTGTGAGGATGGTGAGGCCCTGTGGCTGCCCCATGCCTGGACGTGCCCAGTGCCAGATTTGAGGGAGCTTGGAACAACCAGGTCTAGTAGAAGATGTCCCAGCCCATGCAGGGGGTAGGGAATGAGATGTTCTTTAAGGACTCTTCTAACCCAAACTGTTCTATAATTCTATGGGCTCTAGGACAGTTTGAGGCACTTCAGAGACAATAGTGCCCTATGTGAAACTGTAAAGAAGTGAGGGTGGGACCATAATGAACAGGCTTTTCTGCCTTCATTTCCTATGTGGTTATCCAGGCAGCTTTTTCTTCCTCCCTTCAAAACTTTAGGAGCCCCACATTGCATTTTATGCCAGGAGCCAGACCTCTGTCATTAATTCAGATCATTCCACAGATTTTGACAGTATGCACTTCTGGCTTTGATCAGATCAGGAACATGTGTTGAGAAGGACCTGAGCTGAAATGTCTTCCAGCCTTGTTTTCTAGGACCAGCAGAGGATCTGCATGTAAAAGGAGTCAGTCTATGAAGTTTTGAATGGAGGACCATAAGTTGTTCCCTAAGTTGATGAGTGCTTTGATCTGTGAGGACTGAGAGGGATTGCAGGGTGAGCATGTAGGAGAGAAAGCTTCTGTTCTCCCTTAATTTTTGTGACTGTCCTTCCTATTTTGAGGGTGTAGAAACAATACACTGTTGTGGAATTTTCTCATGTGCCAATTGTTATTCTGCACCTCAGGTATCCCAAAGTAATTTTTCTCCATTTTGGGACTCGGTTAAGGACAAACAATCAGAAGAGTCCCCTCTTGCAAGAAAGAAGGAGAGTTATAGCAGACTCTTTGTCCTGAGAATCATTTCTATGCTTCCAGTCTAGAGAGAGAGACAGACCTCTGTGGGTTTGCAAAACTCTTCCTGAAGTCAGAGAAAGATACAGAAATTGACAAAATTACTGATGATATTCCCTCTCCTATTGACCCTGCTCTATCCTGATCTGGATCTGCGCTCTGCTGGCTCCAGGGGCAGTGTTTTCAGGGCATCCTGAAAGGAGCTGGCCATTTGCAACTCAGCAAAAGCTCAGCTGTTCCCCTGCCTTTGTGGCAGGGCAGAGATGAGCAGATAAGTAACATCTGTGCTGCTTCAGATCTAAATCCTGTTTTCCACTTTTCCTTGTGTCTCTCCTTCTCTCTCCCTCTCTCTCTTTCTCCATCCCTGTGTTGTCGTTTTGCCTGTCGCCCTCCATGCAGGTGGAAAAGCCTAGCATAAAGCCTTCCAAACCAAAAAAGACCACAACAAGCCATAAACCTCTGAAAAAGGCCAAAGACAAGCAGATTGCATCTGGCCGGGCTGCCAAGAAAAAGAGCGCCGAGACCTCCAACACTGCAAAGCCAGAGGATAAGGAGAAAAGTAAAGAGATGAACAATAAACTGGCTGAGGCAAAAGAGTAAATGTCACTGCACTTTCCTTTCTCATTTTTTTTCTTTTCTTTCTTCCTTCCTTTTTTTTTAAAATTCCCTTCGATTAAATAAAGGCCACAAAATTAATTAGAGGCTTCTAATCTGCTTTTTGTTCTGATTGTATTAGAAGCTTTTCTGTTTTATTTCCAAGGAGGATTAGGAAATCCTTGTTTCTGAGGTCAGGTTGTTCTGCTTTGCCTGCACAACACGGCTCTGCACAGAGTGAGGGATGTGAGGATGCATAAGCAGGGTCCTAAGAGATGAAGATGATGGATCAACAGTGATTACATCCAATAGCTTGTCCCTTTCCTCAGGCTTGGTTCTTCAGTGCTTTGGCAGCATGGAAGTGCCCATTGAGCCATGGAGGGGCTGTGCTCTCATCCCATGAGGCCCTTTTGGGGTGGCCATTGTTGTGTCATCTCCCACTGGTGTCAACAGCTAAAGGGGTTTGGAGGCAGAGAGGATCAGTTCATTCATGGTGCCATGGATATGCTGTAAATCCACCAAAATCAATGGTGTGGCTAAGAACAATTTCCCCTGGTGACGCTGATGGGAATTCTGCTCCAAGAAGCAACGGGAAAGGAAATCCCATGGAAGCAAAGGGCCAAATCCTCCCCAAGGGTAGCTGGGAGTACATCTAGCTGCATCAAGGCAATTTCACTCACCAACAGCACTTGAAGTCCTTGATTTAAAAAAAAAAAAATGGTGAGGGAAGGTGCAGTGAGCAGTGAAAACTTTCCAAGCACATGGCAGGTTAGGCTAGGTTATCAGCAGGTTGTTCTTCCCTATTGTTTCCCCTAAGTTATGGATCTTGTTAATTATTCCTGTTTTGTTTTGAATCTTGGTCTGCTTTCTTCACTTCTGGGATGCCAATAGGCAGAGCTAGGTTTCAAAAAGTGGTTTAGTTTGCAGATGTGACCTTCCAAGGGGTAGAAAGAAATGTGTCACCAAGGTTGGCTGGAGCTGTCAGCCCCCGTTGTGTTTGTTCTTCCAGCTGTTTGTGTTCATGTTGGCTCATGAGCATCTCAAGAGGGCCATAAAAAAGTTGCTGGGATCCCTAGACTCCCTCCAGACAAGATCTCAGGGTTTCAATCGTATTTTCTGTGCTCTTACTCTAGGAAATCCCCACGACCAGTTTGGAAGCCCTAAACACAGCAGGACCATTTGTCAGCGAGTGTGAACTGGCCCAACAGAATGGCATTGCATGCCACAGAATCTGGGTCACTGGGTCAGTGGCAGAGTTGTGGTCCCAATCCAAATTTATGTGCCTAACTTCTGGACTGGGTCCTAAATACATAAGGATTAATCTTTTTCCCACCAAATGGAGCTGTTGAACCCTCCCACAGCAGAGTGGCTGCAAGTCAAAATGGGGGGTTCTTGTTACTTATTTTTGCAGCTCCAAATTTTCTCTCCTAATACGAAGTCCAGCTTGTAACTTCCAGTGGACAATTGGGAAGCACGAAGACAGAGATGGGAAGTAGAGTAGGGAGGTGGTGTGTTGCTGTAGAGGTGGTGGAATAAGGAAAGTCTTACTGCTAGGGGTATTTTAGAGATGTGAAACTATCTAGCAGAAAGATGGATGGGTTGGGAGGGTGAGAAGTCCAGTTTTTGGGGTTTCATCCCATTAGAATTGGGTCTTTTGGAAACATAAGTGAGTGGTGGGCTACAAGGTTGAGTGAAAGTTTCCAATGAGGAGGAAAGCTCTGTGATATACAGATAGTGACATTTGCTGGCCTTAGTAATGAATAAATGCCAAGTTCAGTGTATCATGTGATGTGTCCTGTTTGCCTTGCGCTAACAGCCTAAACTTTTGAGTATCAGTAATTGTAGTGTTCTGAATTCAGTGGTGTAATTCCAAGCTTAGCTGTGTTAGAACTGTGTGCTATGAGCTAGTCAGGTTGTGTACGTGGAAAATATATATTCATATATACAAATATATATATATATTTAAACCTCCGCTGTTTAGGAGGAAACCAGGGAAAATCCTCCAGGAAGTAAAACTGTGGAAATCTTTGTGAATGTAGTGCTTTTTTTTGCTTTTTTTTCTATTTTTTTATGTGCATGCCTCATGGAGATGCTGACCTGTCCATACTGATCATTGCTTTTCTGAGTGCTCAGAAGCCCCTGCAGCACTGCTCAGCTCTGTCTCCAGAGCAGCTCAGCAAAAGGCTTGTGTTGAGCTGGCAGAGAAGCGTGCTGCTCACAGCTCTTCCTACCTGTCACATAAGGGACAACTAGCCAGAGAAGATGAGCTCCCAAGACTTGGTGTGATTCCTTGGCTTTTGAGATGCTTCATGCATCTTCACACTCCTCAGTAAGGTCCTTTCCTGCAGGATGTAGCATAAGCTGTGAAGATGATATGTCACAGCAGGCAGAACACATCAGGAAGGCACTAGACAGTTCAAATAGCTCAACAGACCAATCTTACATAAGGACAGACCATGAAAAACAAGTCTTCATATTATTTTTCAGCCCTGAGTTTTACGTTTAAAGATACACCACACTTGCCACCATTTCACCTGGAATTTGATGAGAATTTAGCCCTTGACTTCAAGGTAAACTAAATTTTTCCAATGGAACATCACTAGATGCTCAGACCACCTAATCCAAGCATCTCCATGGCTCTGGATGAACTGCTGATCATCCAGCCTGGGATGGTTTCTCCTTAATGGAGAGCATCCATCACAGTGTTTGAGACATACACGGGGAGTGATCAGAATATGGCTTTATGTTTCCATAATACATGAAGGTTTTTGGTGGCAGGGGGCTTGGAACTAGAAGATCTTTAAGGTCTCTTCCAACTCAAGCCATGCCATGTGGTCACTACAAAGCTAGGAATGAAGTGTTAGCTAGTGGTTTTAATTCCCTCTTTGGTGAAGGAACTTTCCAAGGGCCATTGAGCTGCCTATTTTTGGCACCTGTCTTTAGGAGGGATGAATGGTCCTTGAAAGGTTTTCTTTGCAGAAAGAGCCTGGGAGACTGGTAAGGCCTGGGTATCTTCCTCTCACATCAGCAAAATAGGGATAGAAATCCTGGCTTGTGCTCCATGTGCACCATATCTGCAGCATGCATCCAAGCACACACACATAGCCAAGCACACGGGCTGGCACTGCATTGAACACCAGGAACTACAGCAGAGGCAAGCCTCAGGGTGAAATCCTGCATTGCTGTACCTTCCACAGACTATGCTCACCCAACCCACTCAGGTTTATCAGAAAGGAGACCAAATCTCTGCCATTTCCAATTCATTTTGGGCTCTGAATTCGTCAATCCCACTGGGAAACAGTGCTCTGCTGTTCTGTGTTTCCAGCTACCACAATGCTGATTCTGTTCCACTGCTGATTTGTAATATGTTTTACTTTTCTTGTAAAAAAAAAAAAAAAAAAAGAAATGTTTTGCTTTTTACCCTGTGAGAGTTCCTGTGCTATTGCTTGCTTTCACATTTCCACTGTATTGTACTGTTACTCCTTTCTGCAAAATGGTGCTAATTGCTGACTGAGCTCCTGTTTCCTGACTGCTTTGCACACCAATCACCTGCTTCTTCATCTGCAGCACAGCGGTGCCAGAACCTGGCACCCCTGCATTCCACAAACTCTTGCCTCTTGGAGGCAGATAGGAAGTGTCTAATTAATATTTTGTGGCCTGGGTTTGGTTGCATATCACAAACTGTCTCTTGTAAACATGTTAAGCACACCTCCTCGTGGTGCTTTTTCCTTGTTGGTATTCTGATGGAAGTCTCACACACGGACACACATGGACACACACACACACACATATTAATGTACCGCCAATTGATTGTGACGTGCTTGTGATCTTTGCTTGCTCAAAGGGTTCTTTTTCCAATGATAAATAAATGCTGAAGACTAATACCACCTCCTTGATCTTGTTTTCTCAATCAGAAGCACAGCTAAGTGAAAGAAATGCCCGTCCAGCTGAAATGAGGCTTGTGTTGCTTAGAGGTGCCACTTAGGGACAGCTGGGCTGGCACTGTCTGGCTCCCTTTAGATGGCTGCTGACCTCAGACCAGTTTGGCATGAGCTGTAAGGCTTTGCAAATGCAAAGATGGACAGTGAAGCCATGTGGATGGTGCAGGTTTTCTTTTATTTTCTGTATAAAATGTCTTTGAGTAGAGGGTCCGTGCGGTGCCTTGCTCATGTTCACCTTGTCCTGGCTCAGGGAGCAGAGACCCAAGGAGAGATGGAGGGAGGGCAGATGATGTGTATTTACCAATGTTAATTACACTTTTTCTCAGCTGCCTACAGCTTTTGTTTTCTCCCTAAACCAAACCAGAAAAACCTGGTCTACTGGAAGGTGTCCCTGCCCATGGCAGGGGATTGGAATTAACTGAGCTTTAATGTCCCTTACAGCCCAAACCTTTCTATTGTTCTGTGAAGAACACATGAAAGGCCAATGGGAGGGTTGAAGGGGCTATAAATCCTCTTTGGAAGGAGAATGGGTTTGGAAGTTCTTGGGTTAAACACTTTCAGTGCACTGCAAACCCAGCCACGGTTGAGCTAGTGCTTGGCAGAGTCTGTAGAAGTGCAAAGCAGAGATTTTATATTAATGAAAGCATTGGCTGTCTGGAGAAAATGATGCTTGAGAAGAAAGCAGGACTGAGGGCACAATTTAAATTGTGAACCCTAATCTTAGCTTAATCTCTTTTTTTCTTCTAATTTGCCTGCAATTCCAATTTTTAATCACATTTTCTCCTTTAATGGATATCCCCACCAACCTGAAGAAAATTACTGTATTTCTGAGCAAACTGGTCTAGTGCAAGGTGTCTCTTCCCATGGTAGGGGGTTTGGAACTAGATGGTCTTTAAGGTCCCTTCCAATCCAAACCATTCCATGATTCTATGATTCTGAAACCTCTCCTCCACCTCCTCCTCCTCCTCTCTTTTGACATCCTTGGGCCACCAAACTTTTCTGCCTTCCTGTTGCTAAGGGTGCTATTTCTCATCCATGCCTAGTTTTGCAAATCACTTTCTGAATTTATTCCATTTTTGACCACAACTTAGTAACAGTGCTGCTTTCTGATGTCCTCTGTATCACCCTGCCTTCCCTCTCCCTTCCCCACCAGTTTCATCCATTCATCAATCACACCTACCTGTATGATCTTTGGAGTGTTTCAGCTGGGCTGTAGGTTGCAGAGTTTATCATTTCACTCTCTACAGCTGGTAGCAGAGAAAATGCTCATTTCTATAAGATTGGTTGTTATTATTATTGGGGCTTATCTGTGACAATCCATGATGGCAGCAAAGTGCCTCTGCCATGACACAAAGGGTCTTTTCCATGCTGCAGTCTTCCTAGGTATTCCATCTGCTCCCTGCAGCTGCCAAAGTCAGTGCTGGAAAAGATGCCCTGGCTGCCCTGTTGATCTCTGAACTCACTCAGCCTTATGCAGAAAGGGGCAGGATCATCTCAAGGGAACAGGAGGAGCTATTGGGCTGATGGAAGGCCTGGGCTCCCTGGTCTTTAACCATCACTGTCTGAACCACTGGTGCTGACTCCTCAATCTTCACCAAATCACTGGTGACTGGCACTGCCCACCTCTTTCCAAGGGCTGTGAGGGAGGGTTTCATTCAAAATGAAGTGCTTTGTCTTTTAAGAGCATTTAGTGTGGATGTGTGGAGGCACTGGCTGGAGGAGAAATAGTCTTATTTGTCAGTGTTGGTGTCTGGGTGAAGTGAACAAGGAGGGGAGACAATAAATTGAATTTTGAAAGTCAAGTTTCCCCCTCAAATACTTAACCACAGAGGATCTTAGGATCTTTTCCAACCTAAATAATTCTGTGATCTGAGAGTGATCAGAGGCTTTGCAGAGGTGTTGCTTTGACTGCCATGAGCAGGTTCATGAGGAGTTGCCTCCCTGCTCCCAATTTTACTGAGCTGCTTTTAAATATCGTGTCCACTCATCTAGGAACCTTGTGCATGGGTGGCTGAAGTTTTTCCTTGACACTCTTCATCCTTCCACTCCAGCTTGGGCACAGAACTGAGCTCCCTTTTGAAACCTCAGCTCAATGATTAAAACATCATTTTTACATTCCTGACTGGTAAAAGGATGTTTCATGAGCTGACATGTCAGCCCTTATACAAATGCAGCCTCTTGCGTCATGATATTCTTTTGATTTAGGGTTTATTTAGAGATGTGCCAGTGCAGGAGAGAAAGAGACTTTTTAAGAAGATGCTTCTGACATAGCTTGTACCTCCCAACATCCAAGGAATAACAACCATCCCCAGGAGTGACATCAGATCAAGAAGAGCAGCCATACAAGAAGGAGAAATTCCCTAGTACAAACATGATGATACAGATGTGCTCAGCTCTAAGAACAGTATCTTTTCCACATTTGGAAAATATTGTGATGTCCAGACATGGGCTTCTGCTCTGCCTTGTTCCAGCAGTACCATGGTAAGTTTGATTCTGTTGGGGAATTGGCACCTCACTTCCATTTGCCTTTATTCACCTGAGCGTTGTGGGTCAGGAGCAATTCCACTAATGCCACTGGGTCTGCTTTCAAGCTCAGGGGTGTGTGATGAGGGATAACACAGCTCTGAGCACTTCAGGACTGGTGGTATCATGAACTCTGAATTGCTTCTAAACACTCTTAATTTCTGTTGCAGGGTGCCTTGGGAGCAACTTCCTAATCCTGACTGTCATGCGGGGGACGTGAGGCAAGAATAAAAGAAAATGCTACTAGTGAATTGAAGGCATCTTTATGCTTTCTAAAATGCCAGCTTTCCCTTCAGGCAGTCTGCTCCATGGAAGCCAATGACAAGGACCAGCCACCAGAAAAATGATGGATGGTAGTGGCAGATCTTATGATATGTGAGAGCCACGATTACTTTCAATGTGTAGCAATTGTGAGAGATGGGAAAGGAAAAGCATTTCTGAACCCTCCTTGTTGTGCCCTGCCCACCCCAAGCTAGCCTGTGGCATGCAACAGCCCCAAGCCCCAAACAAAGCTGGATGTTCTGTATCTTCTGGGAGAAACCAGGGTGTCCTCTCTAGCTCTGAAAGAGCTCTGGAGAGCTGGGGCACAGCAGAGTGAGGAGCACCCTGCATAGCACATGGTGGAGGGAATCTCACCTCATGATGGGGGCAGATGGGTCTGTTCTTGCCAGTTAACAACACCCATAAGCACTTGATGGCTCCAGTACCAGATGGTCAAGGCAGGGAAATCCTGAGAGCAGCCCCTGGCCATTGGACTGACCTGCTCCTTGGTCTGGTTCAGGATTTAGTACCCAACTGAAGAGAAGTTCAACTTGGCCACCTTGTTTGGAGCCATGAGATTTGCCCAGAGAAGCTGTGGCTGTCCCATCCCTGGAAGTGTTCAAGGCAGGGTTGCACTGGAGCTGGAACAGCCTGGTCTAGTGGAAGGTGTTCCTGTCCATGACAGCGGGGCTGGAAGAAGAGGATCTTGAAGATCCTTCCCACCGAAATAATTCTGTGATTTTTGTGCAGGGACACAGCCCCCTGGTGTGCCCTGAATTTAATGAAGCAGGTAGTGCTTTGGAGCTGCAGGACAGTGAATGTCTTTGCCCCTCTTGCCTCTGCTCTCTCCCCAAGGTTCATTGCTGATCAGAGATCTCTCCCCTTGGCTCCTTCCAGGAGCTCCTTCCCTTGCAGTCTGCAATGCTCTCACCTCTCCATCTAACCCTATTTGACCACCACACCACCATTCCTTCTTGCCTTCAGAATAATTTTCCCTCCATCCCCTCT
>JANRMJ010000054.1:14103551-14123742 GCA_025584955.1 Alethe diademata | reverse complement strand
CCACCACACCACCATTCCTTCTTGCCTTCAGAATAATTTTCCCTCCATCCCCTCTGCCAGCTTTTCTGTCTGTCCCACAGTGTTCTCCAATCCTTTGCTTTCTCCCACCTCTTCCCTTCCAACACCTTTCCCCTCCACATCACCCCAAACACCCAGCTCCACCAAGGACCTTCTCCTTCCCATCCTCCTCAGTTACTGTCTCATGTCTGTCTCTCTTGGACTGTAAGCCTTTTTCTTTGCCTGTACTGTGTGATATCACTCACTGCTTGAATAAAGGATACCTCACCTACCAGCTGCCCCTGCTTTCTCTCTGTTCTTGGTGTGACTTCACTACATGTGTCTGCCAGTGCCTTGTGTGTCTGTCCTGGTGGCCAGTCAAGCAGTTGGTCTTGCATCCACAGATCTGTCTGTCTTTTAGGATGACCCTGTTCATGCTTTTGTCCTCTGGTACCTTTGTTTCTTTTTTTTTTACAGCCACAGGGACAAGCTTTGTTGTCAGTGTAGGAGCCTGGCACATTCAGAGCTGCAGGATCTTCTGTCCTTTGCCATTCTGGTGCATCTGATAAAGAGGCTGGCTTTTCTCCAGCTTCCTGCAGAGATGTCCTGTGCTGCCAGGTGGCTCAACAAATGCAGCAGCCAAGGAGAATGAAAGAGAAATCTTATAGCCCAGAGCAGAAGCAGCTGATGGTAAAGGAACATTTACAGGACATTCCCCTGTAACAGGAAGCAGTGGGCAGAGATGTGTCAGTGGAAATCCAAGCACATATATCTCTCAGGGGAATCAGCAAAAGCTGGCTCAGTATGTTTGAGAGATGGATGCCCAGAGGGCTTCTTGTGGCTCAAAAGGTGCCCTGGACATTTTCTTCCTTCATTCCAGAGGAGGACTAGACCTGTCCATGGTCCCTTCTAGCTGTGAGTACATCAAGGACCCAGTTGTGACTGTCTCAGATGGGTCCTTGCTGCCTCTTGTCCTAATTTGTGGCCTCAGAGTGCTGGTTTGGTCAGTGCTGGCTGGAGCTGTTGGTCACATGGAGGTGGTGCTTCTTGCCAGGTGCTCCTTACAAACATGGCAAGTTGCAGGAGCAGCTCAGTTCCCCTACCCTTACAGCGACCCTGGCTGCCTGTGGTGTGACACCAGCCTGCCAGGAAGCAGAGGAGGCTCCTGGTCATGCTGAGTGAGCTCAGAGCATGGCCACCACTCTGGTTTCACTGGGCCATCTGCAGGAGTTAGGTCTGAGGACCCCACGAGAGGCGAAACTGAAGCAGTTTGGTGGACATGGATGGGAGAGGGATCAAGCAGTGCTCAGTGCCCTGGGCTTCCTTCAGTGCCTGTTCCTGTCCTGTCCTGCCTGCAAGAGCACACAGAAGAGATGAAATGTGTGGGGAGCTCAGATCCTCAGTGAGGAGCCTGGAAATGCCATCTAGGACAAGCAAGGCTTGCAGCTGGGTTGTGCCTGACATCTCCAGGCTGCTGGAATTTTGGTGTAGGTGCTGGAAAGAGGCACTGGGAAAGAGGATCAATCCCTTGATGTAGATGATATCCTGCAACTTTTCCTATGTGCCACCATGACTTACTTCCACCTGCCTTGCTTCCACAGTGCTGCTGCCTCCTCCTCCAAGCTGTAGATTCCATCAGTAAAAAAAGCACTGAAAAAAAAAAAAATCTCAGCTGCAATTTTAGGGTCTGACTAGTATTTATGACATGATTCCGCCGTGCTGCTCAGGTCCTCATCTGACTTGGAGATATGCAGAAGTCTTCTAACATACAGATTTGTGCTAGCAGAGCCCTGTAAGAGCTTGCCTATTTGCTGCTTTGCTTTGAGCTCCAAAGGGCTGAGCTCCTTGTTGCTCATCCCACACCTACATCAGGCCAGATTTCACAACCAGGCACTTTCTTCTTCTGACCTTGCTGGCCCCAAACAGGTGCACCTTTCCAGGTCTCGCACCTTTCCAGGTCTCACGCCTTTGCAAGGACAGCAACTCCTCTGTTTGCTCAGGTATAGAGCAAGGCTGAAATTCTGCACTTCCCTGACACCATTCACTGTGTTACCTCTACTGCTTGATGTGCCTTTTCCAAATAATGCAACTGAGACCAATGATAAAATACCATGTTAAGACCATTTTTCAGGTTTGTATTTTTGCTGCTGTTTTGTAAAGACAGCAAGCTTCAGTGCACAAAGGTCAACACAGCATTCAGAAGACAGAAGTGACTTGTCATAACCTACTCATAACCTAACTGGGAATTGCATTTGCCCAGAAATCAGTGAGTTTCTGTCTTCTGAGGAACATGAACCTGCCAATGTCCTCCTGGATAAGGGCACTAACCAAAAGGTGATTCCTCCACAGACAAGAGCTGTCTCCTCACCTGAATTCTCTGGGAAGGAAGGGACAGACTTCTCATGGGTTTTCCTTTAAAATGCTCCTTCAACACCAAAGTTCTGTGCCTGAATTTGTTTGCTGTTTCTGATGGATAGATATGGGTAGAGGATTCCTGCTGCTTCTAGTTCTCTTAAAGGCAACTTTTAATTTTCTGTGTGCTTATACAGACTCATAAGAGCTCCCAAATAGCTACACTGTTTTAAATTAAGGTAATTTTTCAGAAGAGAATGCAAGTCATCAGCTCATTTTGATATGATGGCACCAAAACATCAAGATGTGAATTCATAGAGGAGCAGGGATGAGATGTGAGCAGGTCCTCTACATCTCTGAGGAGCAGGATAATATTGCTGGAACTGTCAGAAGCAAGTTTAGACCCCAGTCACAAAATCCCAGCTCCATGTGGTTCTACCAGGACCAACAAAGAGGAGATGGCACTATGTGTGCTCATGGGTGTCTGGTTATTTCCAGACACCTTGTGCTCCCTCTGGGAAATGAACCCCTGCTGAATTTCATACTCTTTCTGCACCTCTCTCAGAAGGAGAAATCTGTCCCCTCCAATTAATCTCTTCTACATTTATCCCCTCCTCACAAAATTAACCCAACAAAATTAACCATCAGCAGCCCTCCTGAGGGCAAAGATCTCCAAACTCTTTACTTGCTTGGCTTAAACAAAGATCATTTCATAAGTGTTACTGCATGTGTGTTGGGGCTTGTTATGTTTCAGGATTTCCTTTCAACTCTCCAGTTTGCACCCTGCCAGCTCACTCTTCCCAAGGCTGGTACCTAGGGCCAGACCTTGCTGTGCAGCCCTGCAGAGAACAGCCATGGTTGTTCTCTGCTGTGCATGCTCTGTTCTGAATACCAGCTCCAGGGGAAAATAATGAAATTACCTACCCCTCACAGTCCTTCCAGTTTAAGACAGCTTTGGATGCACAATCACAGTTGTTTATATTCATGCAAACAAAGGAAGCCTAGGGATGAGATGGGACAGTCTCTTTCTCCTCCTCAGGCCTGAAATCCATGGCTGAAGGATGCACACAGTCATGGGAAAAGAGCCAGTAGATTAAAAGGAAAAACACACACTGCAGGCAGCAGCTTTTTGACTGTCTCAACAGAAAGGGACGACCCCAGTGCTGCTGAGATGGAGGAAGTCCCCCAGTGATTCTAGCAAGGGCTCAGGAAAATGCTGGTGGATTGAAAACAGTTTGAAAACTTCAGGGAGAGATGATTTTTTTTGCTTTCAAAGCTCTCCTCTGAAATGCAGGATAGCAGCAAGAGCAGGGCTGCATTCCAAGGAAGAGGTGGGATGGCTTTGGTGTTGACCCACCTGGATCATCACCTGCACAGGACAACCTGAGACCATGCCCCAGGGCTCCTGCAACCTCCCTCACTAAATGAGGAGTGAAGATGTGCTTGGCAAATGGAGTAGTTGCTGATGGCCTTCAAAGTGCACTGCAGGTGTCCTTGGGCACCATTTCCACTGGCAAGGATGTGCAGGTGTGTCCAGCCTTCTCCAGAGACCAGGCACTGGGCCCTGTCCTAGCAGAACCCTGGACCTGGTCTGCCCTGACAGTGGGGCATCTTTCCAAAGAGAAGCTGCTCTGCATTTTCCCCCTAATCCTTTGATTGATGGTGCTGGGCTTACCTCATTCCCATGGGAGCTACTGGGCTGAAAGAACTCAGCAGAGTTCCTACCAATCTCTGCCAACAGCTTCTGGCAGCAAATGTCTCTTTGTGGTAAGCAAAAAGGGCAGGGTGAGGGTGAGTGTTTGAGAGAGAGCTGTCCTGCCAGGGCTCTTCACATGGTCCTGCCCCACGAGCCTCTCACACAGAAATGGTTTTTCTCATGTCTGGGTTGGGCTGATTTCATAGACCCAGAAAATGGTAACCAGCCACTCCATGGTGTCAGCTCCTCCTTCCCTCCTCTAACCTGGAACCATTCCCTGCACAAAAATGATGCAGGACTGGGGGACAAATGGGGATCTCCACAGTGCCTTGATGCAACCACCATGTAAAGCTGCCCATTTTAAATCTTAGCAGGTTTCTTGTTCATCATCAACTGCTTTCTGCACCCTAACAGACCCATTCCCATCCATCCATGTCTCTCCTCATCCCCAGAGATGCTCCTCCTCTTTCCTAATGAAAACTGATTCCCTTGCACCCTACAGCTCTTTCCTTTCCCATCCCTCCCTCTATGCTTTCCCAAGACCCAGCCTTCCTTCCAACACATATCCAGAGCTTCTACTGGCAGCATCTGCCCTAACTCCAGGGTGCCTCTGTTCTTTTGTGCTGCCATCCAAGACTATCCAGGTGACCCTGCCAGGCACCCAGTACCTTGGTGCCACCTCACCTCCTGGTGTCTCCTGGGAGTGCTCTCATTTTGGGGTCAGTATACATTAGCTGGGCTTGCTTTCCTGCTCGTTGTTTTAAAAGGTTCCAGGTGCTTCTTGAGCAGCACAAGAGCTCAACTCCACGGTGACAGGGCTTTTACCACCTGTCATGAGGGAAACAAACTGCTTCTTTGTGAGACAATCTCACAGCAAGGTGTTTGTTCGATGCAGGTTATAATCAATTGGCAAGCATTTTTTGTAGCTGATGGTGGGTGTGATCCTGGTCATAGTTAAACCAAGGGCTGGTCAAAAAGTCCAGGTTTTGGGGGTATCCATGGGTTTTGGACCAGTTCCTTGAGGGAGCAGGACCACTCACCAGCCAGCCTGAGGACATACCAAATGTGTGGTTGCTTGGGGAATGTTCTGCAGAGCCATTGGTCTTGGGGAAAGTCCAGCTCAGGGGTGGCATTTTGTTGTCATGGGCCAGCTGATTGCTCTGATAGCTTTGCAATGATGCTCTTTCTCTGCTTCCAGGACCCCTGAAAAAAACACTGGTGCTGCAGACCAAGAACCAAGTACCTTAGTGCAGGACCAACCCACCTGAAGTCAGGAGCTTCCGTCTGAGCAGCAGCTGGAGCAAACGTGTAGTCCGCATGAAACGTGTATTGTCTGGCTGGCAGAAAATAAAGCTGATGATGAAAGCTGAATGACAACTTCCGTTGTCTCTCAAGCACTTTGAAGTTATTGTGTGATGCAGTTAGCATGTCTGTGCCTTGATTTATGTATAGTAAAGTTACACAGAAAAATGGGTCCAAGTCTCCCTTTATTCATAGATGGGAAGCAGCGCTGGTTTTAAAGGTCTGTCTGTTTTATGTGGGCAACAGAGAGATAGATTCATATCCAGAGCTTGTGGAGGTATCACACTGGATTTCAAAGATTAAGCCAGAATCCTAGTTGATAGAAGCAACAACTCCCTTCAAAGATGCTTGGAAGATTTAATGCCCTATAAATTCTTAGCACTGTCAGGAATTTGTGTTTGGGTATTTCCAGGTGAGGCACACCTTGTGCAACATCTGGCAGATCCCCTTGTCACTGTGGTGTAGCCACAAATATTTCAGACCTTCTTTTGAGGCTGCTAATATTCAACTGATTGCCAATTTGGGTATCACCTAAGGCAAATCATAGAATGGTTTGGGTTGGAAGGGACCTTATGGATCATCTGGTTCCACCACCCTGCCATAGAGAGGGACATATTGTGCATGACTGCACAATTATTAGAGAGGAGACCAGTCCAAAGGCTGAGTGCTAGATGTTGGTTGCCTGCAAAGGTTTTGCTCTAGTTCGCTGGAGCTGTTGGTGCCCTGTTACCCAAAGATCTTATCTTTACACAATTATGGGTAGGAACCCAGATATCCACAGTGGAAAACTTGAGAAAAAGAGGCTTGTTATTCCATCAGTATCTGATTTTCAGGAGTGGCTTAGAGGGGCAGAAAATCCAACCCAAACATGCACCAAAAGATAAACATTTTGTCTGCCTCTTCAGTTCCCTGAAGGTGAGAGCAGGAAAAAGTGGCCACCAGCTTTCATTTCACCAGTGGAAAATGTAGGGAAATGTGTCTGAAGTAAGAACATGAAATTTCCCAGAGGTAGGTTTTGAGGCAGTAGAGTTGATTTAAACGCTGACCTAAATCAAGGGAGAAGAAAACGTGTGTAATGTTTGTGTAAATAGTGATGTTTTTGCACCAGACTGGTGGAACAATATTTCAGACAAACAAAAGCACCCTAAAATTCTAATTTAATTTCATATAATATTGCAGTGTTCTGACTTATCATAGAATGGCATGAGCAGGGACATATTCCACTGGACCAGGTTGCTCCAAGCCCTGTCCAACCTGGCCATGAATTATCCTCCCACCAGCCAGCTTAATTCAGTGCTGCTGAATTTTGCATGCCTGCTTTTACCTGTGGTGTACATGGCACATTCTTCCAGCCCTGGCTGTGGTTTGTGTCAGCAGTGGTGTAAATATGTAAGGTTGAGGGAGAGGAGGAAATCACCCAAGCAAAAAAAAGCTGAGGTTGAAATAAGAGCAACACAGGAGACCAGAAATTAAAGCAATGAAAGAAAAGTAGTATTTCAAACTCAGAAATTCATGGAATGGAGGCAGATAAAAGCAAGGGGGCAAAGTTTTCTGTTCTGCATCCAGGAGCTGGGTAATAATCCTGGTCCAGGGAGCACATATACACCAGAGAAGAGGAGCAGCAGTACTGAAAAATGAAGAAGAAAGTGCTTGGGAGAGTGTTTCAGGCTGGATTTCATCCTTTGCAGGCTCCAGGCCTCACAGCTCTGAGGGCATTTCCTGATTTTTCAGAGAACAGCATTGCCCAGGGATAAGGAGATGTGTAAAGTTCACACTGGAGATGCTTTACTGGCGGCATGGGCAGGGATTAATGCTGCAAAGCTCCTTTTTTATGGGCTATTTCTTTTTAATGAGGCAGTGACTGAAGTTGTTCAGTGGCTAAGGAGAGCTCCCAGACAGATCCATCAAAAACCAGGGCAGAAGTGAGGGAGGATTCAACCAGGATTTGAGGCCAACAGCATCTGTGGTGTAAAGTGACCAAAACTGCTGGGATTGTTCAATCTGCCCTTCTGATTTATGGGTTATGTCCTTGTTCTGCTGGAAGGGAAACTGTGAGGTGTTCCTTTCAACAGACTTCTCAGAAGAAATCAAGCTCAAATGAGCCAAATAATACATGTGAGAATTGTTTATTGATATTTATTGATTTATTGAGTATGTGTCCTGACCAGAGAATAACAGAAAGTGAAGCAGAGAGGGGAAAAGCAAGACACAGAGAGAGAAAGGACAGAACTAGATTGACTCCTTGCTGATGTACCCAAGTGAAATTCTGTCCAAATGGTGATTCAGAGGAGTTGACAGACAAGTGGATTGTCTGCAAGAACACTTTTATTTTAGTTTTTGGGAGAGCAGGTGTCTGCCCTCCACCTAAGGGCTGCTCCGACACTTAAAAATTTCAGTGGGTTTATATAGCAATTTTATCAAAAATACTATACATGCTTACACTTCTAAGGTTAGTATTTGATAAGCAAGTGATTAGAAATTAGAAATATTGAAATTAGAAACATTACATCAGATTCCTATACTTACAGTTAGAGTCCTCACACTGTCCACACACAATTTACATAGCCAAAAGCAGCTAGTCATCCTTATTGCTGCCTTGATTCTCTACTTGCCTCTTAGCTATTCTGGTATACTAAGTCTAAAATTTTTTGTCAAGGCACACTCATATCAAGCTAGGTCTGACAGGCTTTTTTATGCTAATTTATGCATAAAAAGTAAGTAGTACTTATGTATACTTGTGCTAAGTACTTACTTACTTACACTAATTTCTTCTGCTTACGTATGTAAAACAAATTCCTTATTTTGAAAGGGTTAAAAGCATTGTGCTTAGGCATTCCTGGGCAAGAATAAGATATGTCATAACCAATATAGAAGAGAGATGAAAATTGGCAAGAAATAGGGAACAAAACTTGGAAAAAAAGAAGGACAAAGTTTGCTAAAACCAGTGAGGACATTGCTGAAAGAGCTAACAAGAGACTGCACATGCTTAGAGGAGAAAAGTGAAAAGGGCAGGGCGAGGAAGGCACTCAGCCTTCATCAAAGCACCACCGAGGAAGATGTGGAGCCTTCCTCAGTGCTCCCACCAGGGTACACTGAGCCTGTGCTTTGCTAATGATGAGTTCTAAGAAATATTTGCATAACCCCACCATTTCTAAGAAAAACAATGAATATGCATAACTATAACCATATATTGTAATATTCTGTGTACCGGTGTGTGTATTAGGAGGAGATATCCCCTATGCACCCAGTGCACTGAATAAAGCAATTCCATTTCAATGGCACAAAATATCCAACAGCTTTTTTTAATGCCATGAATATTGTGCTGAGTTTGGTTGGTTCCCTCCTCTCCCTCCAGTGATTCCTAGATGACTTATGCTCCCTTGTTTCCTCAAGACTCTTATAAATCGTTATCTGAATTATTTAACCCCCATTCACTCCCCCTTTCCTCAACTGACTTTTATCTTTTGTTTCCTTTATCTTGATGTGTTTATTTTCTGCTCTGTCATTCCAGTCACTTAATTTCTCCTTCTACCCTTATGCATCTTTCATAATTTACCCCACTTTGCTCTGGCAAGGGGAGGGTTTTCCTACTGGTGGAGTCAATTTTTGTGGCAGATCTAGGTTACTGTCAGGACTTCTTTCCTGGGTAAAATGTCTTTCATTTTGTATGAATCTGCTTTAATAATTTATCCCACATCAAAGATGTATAATTAAATCACCATTCTGGAAATGGCTTTTCCGTGTTGAGGTAATGGAGCAGAGATGGGCTGGAAGGTATTACCCCCAGAGAGTATTTTGGTGCAAAATAAGCCACAAGATTCAGGGGGAAAAGAAGGCTGGAACAGCTGAGAAGATGCTAATGTTTGGGGTCTGGATTAGAACAGAAAGGAATGGACCCAACCTTACTTAGCCTTATAGTAGAGAACATCAAAAACTCAAGAACAAAATTATCCCTATCCCAGTCAAAACAAGGACAGATGTGAACCATTGAAATACTTTCACTGATGACTTTTGTCTCAGAGCTAAGCAGCACAGAGCTGAACCACTTTAAAGAGAAAGACCCAAAACATGTTTGCTATAAAATCTTAGTCACACATCTCAGGATTCCAAAACCACTCAGGATTTCGTTGCTTACCTTTCCTGAGCTGCATAATTCCCCAAACTGGTCCAAAATGGATCACAAGATGTAAATAAGCCATGAATTCACGTGAATTCATAGTGATGGGAGAGCTGCTGTAGTCCTGGTGATCTAGGGACACCTGTGAGGCATTGGTAGCTGTTTCATTTTTTATGGGAAGAGTGTATTTGATCTGGCTGAGATGGAGTTCATTTTCCCTTAGATGCTTTCACAGTGCTGTGCTTTGCATGTGTAGCTGGAAAGGTGTTGGTAACACACCAGTGTTTTGGCTACTGCTGAGCAGTGCTCTCTCTCTGACATTGCCTTTCCCCATCAAGGGACTGGGAGATGGCAAGATCCTGGAAGGGGACAGAACCAGGCCAGCTGATCCAAATTAACCAAAGGGGTATTCCATGCTGTCAGCTCAGATATAAAAGCTAAGGGAGGGAGGAAGAACAGGGAGCATTTGCTATTCTACAATATTTGCCTTCCAGAGCAACTGCTGTGGGTGCTGAAGTCCTGCTTCTGGGGAAGTGACCCAATATTGGATGTAGAGATTAAATCTCTTCCCCTTTCCTTGTGTGTGCAAAGACCTTCACTTTCTTTTTGCTTTAGTAAACTGCCTTATCTCAACCTACTAGCTGTTTTTTGTTTTATTTTCCCTCTCCTGTCCCGCTGGGAAGGGGAGTGATAGATAAACCATAAAAGGTTTTGATAGTAGGCATCCCTCTCTGTGCTACAAACCAAAATATTTGGGAATCTCATTGGCTCTTTCTGAAAAGCTTCTAGATATCATCCACATTTTCTTAGGCCAAATTTTCCCTCTTGGTTTGTCTTATCTCTGTTGTTCCTCTTTGCAGAGAAAAGGCATGTCTTGAACAGTTCATTGAGAGCTCGAGAGGAATAAAAGGCAAATAATTTGAATTCAGAAGGATGATTAATGGGCTTAAAAATATATGAGTTGCAATCCTTAACTCTGAGTGCTTCAATCATCTGCTTAGATGTGGTTTGGATTTCATTTTACTGCTTGTGTGAAGCAAGCTAAGAGTGCATCTGAGCCGAAGGAAGTTCCTTTTTGGAAGAGCTCATCAGCTCCTGAGCTGTTTTCAGTGGGGGGATCTGGGCAATACATGGGGATGCAGGTGCTTCAGAAACACCATGTGTTTGAATGCAGGCTGATCTCTTTGGAGAAATTATCCTGCCACATTTTAATTGTGACAAACACAGAATGAGGGGGTACCAGCTGGTGCCATCTCCAGTGTGTTCAAGGAGCTCTGTAAACAGGGCACTTGGAAATGAACCTTGCTTCAGGCAGTATTTTAAACAAGCAATGGCCCTATTCATTCCACAAAGTATGCATCTATTTGGAAATGTGAAATGGTTATTGTAACACACTCTAAATCACAAGAAATGGTCCCTTGGACAATTTTTGTCCCTCTTCTTTATGGAGAAAGGCAATGTTGTAGCAAATATTTCTTTTCTGCAAAGGTCTGGATTAAAACCTTAATCCAAACCCACATCCCAAGCCCCAAATCCACCCTGTCCCATTGTTTGCTCCTCCCTCCAGCCCCTCCCAGCCGCCTGTCCCACCCCAAAAAGCAGACAGGTTGGCAGTAGCAGGTTTATTCCCCAGTTTTCTTTCAGAGGGGCAGGGCAGCCAGGAGGCTGGAGCAGGGCCTGAGCTGTCCCTGGTGTCAGATGGTGCAGTTCCCCTCCCCGTAGCGCCGGCACTTCATCACCTTCAGGTAGGTCTCCACCTTGTGCAGGTCCTTCTTGAAGCAGGAGAGCAGGCCATAGTTCTGCAGCAGCGCGTCCTCGCTGCGCAGGTGGATCTCAAATTTCTCATAGGTGGCTTTGAGGATCTGGGGGCCCCGTGGGCTCCGGTCCTGCAGCTCCTAGGAGAGGGTTGAGAGGTGCTGGGGGAGCTGTGGGGGCCTGGGGGTGGGCATGGGTCACAACAACCTCAGGCATGCTCCAGGCTGGGGCAGAGGGCTGGGAACAGCCTGAGGATGCTGGGGGACAGTGGCTGAGCACGAGCCCAGGTGTGCCCAGCTGGGCAAGGAGCCAAAGGCACCTGGCTTGCGTTAGCCATGGGGTGTCCAGCAGGAGCAGGGCAGTGACAGCCCCCCTGTCCTGGGCACTGCTGGACACCTGAGTTATGGACCCCTCCTGACAAGAAAGACATTGAGGTGCTTGAGCATGTCCAGAGAAGGGAACAGGGCTGGGGAAGGGTGTGGAGCACCAGGAGCAGCTGAGGGAGCTGGGGGGGCTCAGCCTGGAGAAAAGAAGGCTCTGGGTGCACCTTCTCACTCTCTGTAACTCCCTGATAGGAGGGTGGGGCCAGGTGGGGGTCAGGCTCTGTTCCCAGGGAACAAGTGACAGGACAACAGGACACAACCTCAAGCTGTGCCAGAGGTGTTTCAGGTTGGACATCAGGAAGAATTTCTTCACAGAAAGGGGGTTAAACATTGGAAGGGACTGCCCAGGGAGGTGGTGAACTTTCCCTGGGGGTGTTCAGGGAATGGCTGGACATGGCACGCAGTCCTCTGGTCTGGTTGACAAGTGGTCAGTCTTGGGCTTGGTGATCTTGGATATCTCAGTGGTATTTCAAACATATTTTTGAGTGCATGTGTTTGCAGGAAGAGCAATGATGCTACAGTGAGAAGAGAGCTGGGCACAGGGCTGCAGTGAGGGATGAGTGTGTTTTTGGGGTCTTAAAATACAAGCAAAGTTGTAGGGTCTCTCTCTACCTCATCCAGTCAGGGATACAGGGAACCTGGCAAATAATTCTCTCTTCTCCCACTTTGCCAGCAAACAAAGCTCTAACCCAGACCCAAGCCATGTACATCTGGAGCTGAGAGCTGCACTCCTCCTGCCCTGCTGTGGTCACCAGCTGCCACAAACAGGAAAGTTTTTTTTTTAAGGAAAAGGTGCCATAAATGGGTGAAATAGGATTGTTTGGCTCGTTTCTATATACCATTTCTTAATGCCCAAGCACATGCCAAACTGGGACCAAAATCATAGAATCATGAAGTCACAGACTGGTTTGGGTTGGAAGGGCCCTTAAAGACCATCTCATTTGAAGCCCCCTTGCCAAGGGCAGGTACACCTTCCACCTTCCAGGTTGCTGAAAGATCCATCCAACCTGGCCTTGAACACTTCCAGGGATGGGGCAGCCACAGCTGCTCTGGGCAACCTGTGCCAGGGCCTCACCATCCTCACAGTAAAGAATTTCTCACCCACACAAAAATCTGGAAGTGGTGTTGATACCTATCCCTACTTTCTCCTGCTGAAGTGCCAGGGCAGAAGATCTCTGTTTACTCCCTGAGCATGACTTTCAAAGTCATTTTAATGCTGGAAGATGTAAAAAAAATATTCTGGACTCATTTATCAGAGCTGCAGGTCTCAGAGCTCTAGCTACAGAGTACACCTGCCAAATAAACTTAATTACAGAATAAACATAACTGAAAAGGTATCCTGGCAGATAATACACAGCTTCATTTAAAACAAGAAAGCAAAAATAAAGTAGATTATAAAGGGGACTTAGAGCAAAGGTAGGGAGTGACTTTTTACATGGACAGATAGAGACAGGAAAAATAGGGAATGATTTTTACTAAAAGAGAGGAGATTTAGATTAGGTATTGGGAAGAAATTCTTCCCTGTGAGGGTGGTGAGGCCCTGGCACAGGTTGCCCAGAGAAGCTGTGGCTGCCCCATCCCTGAAGTGTTCCAGGCCAGGTTGGATGGGGATTGGAGCAACCTGAATTAGTGGAAGGTGTCCCTGCCTGTGGTGTGGGGTTGGAACAAGATAAGCTATAAGGTCCCTGCCAACCCAGACCATTCTGTGAATCTATGATTAGTTCTTCCTTCAAGAGGATCACCCCGCAGCTTTCAGCTCTCTGGATGCTGTATTAATATATGAGGGAAAACACCAGAGTACAGGTTTCCATCTGTACACAGATGTTTTTATAAAATTTTGTCAATCATCACAAAATTTGCCATATTTCAAATTATTTTGCATGGAGATGTAGCAAACCTTATTTTGCTGTTACAAATTTTGTTACAAATTTTTGCAATACATTATTGTGCTGTACAACGGAACTTTTTTGTTGTTGTTGTTGCTGGGTTTGGGAAGATTTTGGGTGTGAATTGTTGTGATTCCTGATCAGTAGTGCTTTGTGATGGGTGTTAACATCTGTTCTGTGTTTTCTTATCCTCCCTAGTGATGAAACCCAATGTGCAGTATCATGATCTCATTTTCTAAAGGTAAACAAAGTCCTAAGGATGCCACTGTCTTCAGAGTGGAAAGTGGTGCATGGTACATGCTGCAACTTACCCTCATCAGAGCCAGTATTCCTTCTTCCAGGTCCTTTAGTTTTTCATATACTCTGTCTGAGGTGCCAAAAACCAGATTGTTTGTGAACATCTTGCTCAGGTACTGCACCGGGGTCAGCCAGGACTGGATGAGAACCAGGGAAAACTGAAGAAGCTCCATGTCCTGAAATTAAGACCAAAAAAAGTCAAATCTTTGCAGGGGTATTTGATAGCATGTCCTGCTCCCTCTGGAGCACCTGGAGATGTGCCACCACTCCTACAGCTTCAGCAGACAAAGTTTTCAGGCTGGGGAGCACCACCCAGACCTGTGTCCTGTGCAGACAATAGTTTTTTCTCCTGCTTGGGGTGGGAATGTGATTTATAATGCAGCCTAGAAAAGTATTTCTTTCTTCATGCAGGGTTCAGGTAATGAAAAAGGGAGGAGAGGGATGAAGCACCCAAGCATTCACAGATGAGAACCCTCTGTTCCTACAGGGAAGCACAGCTGGGCTCTTCAGGCAGGTCTGTGCTTGCCCTGAGGGTGAGAAAAACTTACTGATTTCTGCTGGGCATCATCCTTCTTCATGGGAGCAGGGATGGTTTCTGAGTAACAAAATGCTACCTGGGAATTCTTGTTTGTGTGCCTTTGGTCCTCTGGAATATAGGTGCGTTCCTGTGGAGACATCCCAAACACACTCAGATCTATTGCCCACGCTCTGGAGAAGAGCTCAGACACTTCCCAAGCTGTTCTGAATGGTTACTCTGTGCAAGAAATAAATCTGAGACACGAGGGTTGGCAGTTAGGAAGCAGGAATATCATGTTGGCACATGCTGGACCTAAAGGTCTTTCTAAGCCAAGGTGCTGAGGTGAGCCCAAACCACACCTGCACTAGGTTCTCCCAAGGAGTAAATGGCCCCAAACAAAGCTCTTGCCAAAGTGACAGCTCATGCCAGCTCCTGTCAGCAGAAGAAACTTGGTAGTTTTAAGCACTGAGACTCTCCCAGGGCCAGAGGTGATCGACACAGGGAAGTCTTGTCACATATCTGTGACATGTCCCAGCTGATCCTGTGCAGCCACAGCCCTGAGAAGGAGGATGTGCAGGATCAGAGCAGGGGGCAGAGGGCTGAGAGGAGGAAACAGGGTCCAGTCTGATGGGACATAACCTGTGCTATCCTGTTAACACCCCCTCTCCTTATGGAAGGAGGACAAAGGAGACAGCAATAGCTGAAAGCTGTCTGTTACACAGCCCTGAAGCCATCAAGCCAAAGTGGAGGAGAGGACCAGAGGCCACAGCACTTACAAACTCCTTGTACGTCTCGGCAGCCAGGAGGTGAAGGTGCTGAGCCCTCAGCACAGCGTTGGCAAACAGGCTGGACAGGGGAATGGCTGGGAAGGTGGCAGCTTGCTGTGGCCACTGCAGTCCCAGAGTGATCACAGCAATGGCCAGAGGAGAGAGCCAGGACCCTGCAGCAAAGCACAGTGGAAGGTGTTAGCAGTCCTCAGGAAACTGGGTTGAGCAGGGAGTAGCGCCTGGGAATTAATTCCCAACCTCTTCTGTCCATGCTGGCTGAAGGCTCACCTTCCTTGGTGCCTGTTGGCACCAAGAGTAAGCTTAGCCTTCTCCAAAATTCTCTGAAACCCTTTCACCAAGTCCTGCTCCCACCAAGAGCTTGTGCTTCTCTCAGTGTTACCAGCAGGGTCTTCCTAGGTGGAGTCATGGCTGCTCCATGAAAACTGGTCTGTGTCCCAGTGTTTTTCCCTGATACTCTCCTGGTTTTCCTTCTCTCATGAGTCCTTGCCCATGCGAGAAGAGCATGGTGCCCTCTGGTTACAGGAGCAAGCAGGGATGGTGAGGGCCAGGGCACCTCACTGTAGGCATGGCTCATGCTGTACTGCTGGTGGGATGCTGGCTGTCTGCCTGCTGGGGTGAGAGATGGTGGCATTACCTGTGCTCTGACTGCCACTCTGGGATATGACTGCAGAATTCGGTGATTTGTCTCAAACCTGAATATTTTCAGCCTTTTTCATCTGACTCACACTAATGTCTGTCTGCAGCAAAGACCACAGACTTAATCTCAGACAAACACCCCTTGGAGGAGAAATGCCCTGGAGCCTATAGGACTTGGCCTGTTTAGGCTAAAGATTAATGAATGAATTGAAGTCACATTGCAGGGAAAGATATTCTTTTCCATTGATTTATAAATTGCCATATTTTAGGTTAGGGCTGTCACAGAGTGTGTGTATCCCACCACATACCACCCCATCACCATCTCCTCTCACCCTACACACATGGCAGCACTGACAAACCCTTTAAAACTGTAATAAAAAGTACCTGGAGCCATTTCTGCCTGGTGAGTTGCTCAGGTGTTGCTTGACAGTGAATATTTCCTCCTTTCATCTGGCGAGGGGAACTGTCGAGCCACCCTTTATATAGCAGGGTGTCTGTTTAAAATGGATCTGTGTGTCCATGATCACAACTCCTCTGCATCTTCTCTGTGCATAAATGCACAGGTGTTCACAGTGATGCTGCCTCATTGTAGTAATTTATACACAAATGTACAAGTTGGGAAAGTTGTTTTCCTCAGGATACAATCAGTGCTCAATGATTTCGCCATATCCTACTGTTTATCACAAATAGAAGTTTCCTGGTCATTGGAATACCCATCCCAAGCCACATCAATGCTTTATATGGTGGCATCTGCTTTGTCCACCTGTATTTCTTGTCTGGCTCTGCAGCCCTGGCTCACAATTCACAGGCCTGACTGACCAGTTTGGGAGATTTTGGACTTGAAGTAAATGGCAAGTTGTGCCAGGGGAGGTTTAGGTTGGATATGAGGGTAAATGGCTTTCTCAGAAGGGTTGTCCAGCCCTGGCACAGGCTGCCCAGGGCAGTGCTGGAGTCCCCATTCCTGGAGGGATTCAGAAGCTTTGTTGATGTGGTACCTGGGGACATGGGTTAGTGGTGGGCTTGGCAGTGCTGGGAGAACAGTTTGATTCCGTGATCTCAGAGGGCTTTTCCAACCTAAACAATTCTGTGATTCTATTATGTTTTCCCCTTTATTGTCAGTTGGGATAGAGATGGATGGATGTTGTCAAATTATTCCTGTATCTTTCCATTTCTCCCAAGATATCAAAAATTCAGTGAACAGTATTCCTGAGCTGGTTTGCTGTGGGTGTGACAAAGAGCTGTCACACCTAGGCACTTGTTTGGGTTCCAGCCCACTGCAAATCCAACTGCCAGAGCTCTGGGAGGTTTTACAGTCTGTGAGAAGATCTGGTTATGAACATCTTCCTGCTCCTAAACAGATTAAGCAGAGAGCTGCTGCGGAAAGGAGATTGAAGAGATAGGGAAGAGAAGATGGGGAAGAGAATCATAGAATCATGGGATGGTTTGGGTTGGAAGGGACCTTAAAGCTCATCTCATTCCAAGCCCCTGCCATGGCACACCTTCCTCTAGACCAGGTTGCTCCAAGCCCAGTCCAGCCTGGCCTTGAACAAGAAATGCCCAGCATGTCTATGCTTTCTTTTGAGCAAAATGAAACAGAACTTCAGATGGGCAACTACAGGGGGGCTTTTAAAGGCCTTTTACTCCTCATAAGGCACTGATTACCCCAAACCATACTGGTTTAAACTTTTGTTGGGAGTTCAGGATCTGTTTCTTTCTGGTCAAGCAGTGATTTGTCTGCCCACACCCTGTGCTTGCCATGCCTCCCAGTTTGGGTCCAGTTTCCAAGGGGCAGCATCATCCTTGGGGCAGCTGGAGCAGAGGCTGGAGAGGTGGTTAATAAACATGCTGTGTTTATTAATATGGTGTGTTAATAAGCATGCTGTGTTTATTAACATGGTGTGTTCTGAAAAGCCCCTGAGCTGGAGGTGTGGTGGTGTTGCAAGGTAAATGTCAGTCCTTGCAGAAGTGGGAATGGCTATCAGGTGTCCCGTCACCCAATAGCCCACAACATCTGGTTGTGTTTTTCGATTCCAGATCATGTTTATATATCTCAATATTGCTCAGAGATGAGCAGAGCAGCAGCACCTCAGCACAACCCACGCACTGCTGCCTGTGCATGATGACAATGTGCCACTGCAGCACCTTGCACCCATGTCCTGCTGCCTCTTGCTGTCACTGCCTGGCTCTCTAGTTTTGCTAGTGGAAGCTTGGTGCTAAGTCAACTTATTTTATGTTTTAGCCAAGCGTGGAGATGCTGGGATGATCAGCCTGTGTGATTCCCCTGAGGTTTGGATTGTCCCAAATAATTTCTCATTAAATGAGAAAGAAGCATTGTGGGGAAAGTGGTGTGACTGAAATGTTGGGCTGGGCAAACACACATCACTCTGGGTAAAATTATAGTTGCACAAGCTCTTAAATCTCAACTTAGCATTTTTCTAGATTTCAGACACAGGCACTTGCAACCCAAAGCAGTGTCTCTTAAAAGCAACATGTCACTCTGTAATTTCCAAGTTCCTTTTCTTTTTTTGAAAGACAGAAAAACCCCACTTCTCTTCATCGTGTTCACACATCCACCCATCTTACCCCAAGCATCACCTACTCTAAGAAGTTTCACTAAAGAAGTGAAACAATTCTCCTTGTAGGTGTGTGTGCTCCCTGATTCCCAGGAACCCCCCAGGATGGGGTGGCTGTGTGGAAGGAGAGGACCTTCCTAGCCTGACCTTACCTTCCTAGCCTGGACCTTCCCAGGTGAGCACAGCTGGTGAGTCCTGACCAAGGAGCCACTGCCAGCCCAGGTTCTGCACATGGGAGATCATATCATATCATATCACATCACATCACATCACATCACATCACATCACATCACATCACATCACATCACATCAACCCAATTGACAGAGGATTGAAGGGGCAGTTGATTACTCTTCTAGTTCACTGCTCAGAAGGTTAATTCCTTCTGGAATTTATGGGCTTTGCTTACTGGAGGTAAAACTGCACAATTTCACTGAACCCATTTGGAAAGATTTTAGAATCATAAATTCATAGAATGACCAGAATAGGAGGGTACCTTCAAAATTATCTTCTTACAATCCCTTCCAGTAGATCAGGTGGATCAAGCCCCATCCACTTTGGCCTGGAACACTTCCAGGGATGAGGCAACCACAGCTTCTCTGGGAAACCTGTGCCAGGACCTCACCACCCTCACACCCAAGAATTTCTTCCCAATATCTCATCTAAGCCTGCCCTCTGGCAGTGTTAAACAATTCCCCCCTGTTCTGTCACTACCCTGCCTTGTAAATAATCTCTCTCCATCTTTCTTGTAGGCTCTTTTAGGCTAAAGAGGTCCAGGACTGCAACTCAGTCTATGCAAAAGCAGCCACCCTTGTTCAAGCAGCTCTGATTCCAGTTTCCAACATGCAGAAATGTATTTTACTATTATTTTTTCTGAAAACCCTTCTGTTTTCTGCATCCATAAATGTTGGTTGGAGATTTTAGCCTGGTTCCTTACTGAACCAATCTAAAACATGCTGCTTTTCTGCTTTACCAGTCAGCCTGGAGGTCTACTGCTCATGCTCATTTGCCATATAGGTCATCACCTCTCTTCCCTGGTTCTGCAATTGTTTTTCCATGATGATTACCCATAAGAAAAATCATATACAGAGAAGTGTGCAAAAGCAGTCAGTAGGACTGGATCTATGTATTGCAATTTCTGTGTGACTGGCTTGGGGCTGCAGCACAGGAACCAGATAAAGGGATCTCAGATCCCAGGAATAATCCCTACCCATGTCCTGGGGAATATCACAGTCACTGCCCATGCCTCAATTTCTCCATTAGTAAAATTATGGTCCTGACACTCATTAGTAACACAGCTGGAAAGCAGGTAGTGATTGCAGGGACACAGGTAAATTAAAAATAAATATCATCTCTCCTGCTGAAAACAAAGCAAAGCCAGTCAATTTAGCCCCTTTCCAGTGACGTTTTTTTAAAAAGTCTTTTAAATTGAAATGCAGCAACGGCAAGTTGTCCAGGAATAGGAAGCAGCAGGGAATAAAAACAGTCTCTGGGAAGAGTCATTTATTCCCATTTTTCAGTCTCTCTCCACCAGTGGATCTGACACCATCATGTGTCTCCCAGCATGAGCTGCCACTCAGGAACCATCAGTCTTAACCTTCCTGGGCTGAATTGCTTGGTCAGTGCCTCTCCAAATGAATGCACTGTCCTAGGGGATGCCATGGGATGGGGAGGGAAGGTGCTGAGGCCAAATCCCAGCTCTAGCAGTGCCACAGTCCAGTGGAGATTCCCAAAATAGCTTGTGCTGAAGGGTTTGCTGTAGGGTGTGGAGAGGAGCCATCCCAAAGTGCACAGTGTGAAGAGGATTGGAGCCTCTCTGCTCTGAACACAGGCTGAGAGAGCTGAAATTGTGGAGAGAAGAGAGAGGAGAGGAGAGGAGAGGAGAGGAGAGGAC
>JANRMJ010000054.1:14083036-14093460 GCA_025584955.1 Alethe diademata | reverse complement strand
GAAGGGAAGGGAAGGGAAGGGAAGGGAAGGGAAGGGAAGGGAAGGGAAGAAAGGAAGCAGCAACCATGATAGCATAGAGGTCCATGGAGTTTCTGTTTGGCTTGGTTTTTCCTTGAGAAATAAGTAATATGTCTCAACATTGTGCTGAAACTTGTTGTACGGACACTTCTTTTTACATCTGAACTCCTTGCTGGACTCCTGTATCTCAGAATCAGATACAGTAAACCTCTGTTTCCTTATAGCTTTCAGAATTTCCTAATTCTAATTTAAAATTCCTAATCTATAAAAACAAGAAAAGGTTGCCATATTAACACACGATAAAGAATATGTTAATAAAGCAGTAAATTGACGGCTTTTCATACAAACTGGAACAGAGATTTTGTTCTTTGATAGTTTTTTTTGCTTCTCAATAGAATTTTAGAAGTGGTGGGGTAAGAAACTGTATTTTTTATAAGTTTGCCTTTAAAGGAGAATTACAGCTGAAAATGCTGAAAATAATTAATCCAGAACTATATGTTTTTCAGTTTCAATTTCAGAACTGAAAAGCAAGAGGAGAGAGTCCAGACAAGATGATTTAATATAATGAATTCAAAACATCATTATTTTCTCTCTGGATTACACCTTTAAGCCTCAGGATATTAATAGGAAATACATAAAAATCACTAACATTTAAAAATGGATTATGAAGTTTTATATCCAATAAACTCTAAGACTTCACATTTTAATCTGATTTGCATTTTGGTGAAAGCCTGGAATTTTTTTGCAGTTTGCCAGGTGACAAGGGATTTAGAACAGTAAGTAAGCAAGTAATCTTTTATACCCTTCATCTCCCTTCTTATGACAATTATTACATTTATTATACTCCTATTTTTATTCCATTTGGGTATTTGATCGTAAAAATGTATATTCTTCTTTTTGCAACCACTCAAAGAGCATTAATCAAAATATTCAGGAGTTCTTGACCTGCAGCAGTGACAAACACTGTACTGGTAAAGAATCAGTGGGCAACAGCAGATCCCCTAGGAAGGCACATGGAGGGGTTTTCTGGCAGGACTGATGTTTGTGTGGTTCTAATTCTGTGAAATATAACATTCTAGGGATGGAAAAAATTGGTAACAGATTCTGAACTTTCAACCCAACACATGAAAAAATAATAAGGTAGATAATTTTCTGTGGAAATTTCTTTAGCCCCAGTCCTGTGGACAATGATTACTCTTACTATCTCATTTGGCCAGCTACCAATGCAGACACATGTTATACCACTTATGGACAGAAAACCAGAACAAGAGATTTTTGAATAAAACACCTATCAGGATTTTTGAGTGCTTTTTGCTCCAAATGTTTCAAAGGAGATAGCAAAACAATTCCATTTTAGAGAGCGTGTTGAGAAGACAAAGTTGAAAGTTACAAACCATGGGTTCTATTTCTATATGTGTTACTGATTATGCATATTATCTCATTCATGTAATATATATACTTGGTGCTTTTTTTAAAGTTTTTTTTTTAATGCTTCCTTGAGATTAAAGCATTATACAGAAAGGTACTGTAAGGTTAAAATACTTTTGAGATGCCTGGTGCTGAAAAACTTGTATCTACTGTTAAGGCCCATTGGCCTATTCCTGCTTCATTTCTGAGAAGCTATAAAATTCCCATCTGTATTTTAATTCTAACGATCTCTTATTACAACAGAGATGCAAATTAATAACAATTTTTGAATCTGTAGGGATGTATTTACCATTTTGTAGCTGTCTTTTCAGTCTCTGAGCCATTAATGAGAAAAAGGAGAAGTATCTATTCTGTTTTCAACCTGTGGACCATACACTACTGTAGCATGCTCAGATTCAAAGACAAACAATCCTCTCTGGCCCCATAGGGAGGAATTCAGTACTCAGGACTAGAGCAGCTCTCAGGCTGAGAGAATTAGGGTTGCTCAGCCTGATGAAGAATAGTTTGCATGAAGACCTCACAACACCTTCCAGTGTCTGAAGGGAAGCAGGAGAGGAACTCTTCATTAGGATCTGTAGAGACAGAACAATGGGGAATAGCTTCAAACTGAAAGAGGGCAGGTTTAAATTTGATACTAGGAAGAATTTCTTCCCTGTGAGGGTGGTGAGGCACTGGCACAGGTTGCCCAGAGAAGTTATGGACAGCCCAACCTGGTGTTCAAGGCCAGGTTGGATGGGGCTCTGAGCACCAATAAAAGGTGTCCCTGCCCATGTCAGTGGGCTGGAACTAGATGGCCTTTTAAAGGTCCTTTTCAACACTGGTCATTCTGTGATTTGGTGATTCTATTATGGCAGTGTTTAGGATAAAATGTGTTCTGCATGTTGGCCATTTCCAATACACCATTGGTACTGGTGCCATGCACTAGCTTGGCTACCTGAAAATTCTGTCTGAATAAAGAACATTTATTATACACATAATAAATGAACAAATGGGTTTACAAATTTGTCCACTATGTTTTTGATGAGATTGTTGTGAAGTTTATTTTGCTTTTCTTGTTTGCTCAGTCAGCTGCCTCAAAGGCAGCCTGTGCCTCCTCCTCCCTCTTCACAGGTAACAATTTCTTTCTGTTGACAATTTAATGTCATTTTCCCTTTTATACCTGAAAATCCCTGCATGCTTCTGGGTTTTCTCCCTTTTCATACAGATCTTCTTCCATCCTTGACAATCCATGCTTTTCATAACATAAAGGCATGTTTGTAGGCATAAAAGACTTGTATTCCTTATTATAACTATGCAAATTTAGTTAATGGCTTCATGCCCTTTCACAGAAACAGTGGCGAACTGATACCCTGAAGTACATTAGGAAGAGAATGAGAAGTTAATAATGTGGAGTTGAAAAGGTGCTATCTATTTTCTTCCAAAAACTACTCCAAAAGGTGCAGAGGGTGATGAAGCCTGGCAATATGAGTTTCCCTTCTAACAGAAGGAATCTACCATGTGAATAAGGGCTGAGGTCTCAGAAGAATAGGGAAGCATATGTGTTTGTAAAGTGGAATACCTGTTAGGCACTTCCCTCTTCAAAGCAGCGTGTTCCATGCCAAGCACACAACAAATGGACAAAGGATGAGTGTGACTCTGCATTAAAATCATGCCATGTTCCCACGAGTTAATTTCTCTCTGCTGTCAAACTGACTTATATGAAGATCCACAGTGCAGTGCACCAAATGTGCACTTTTCATTTACATGTTTAGCCTTTGTCTAATAATAACCTTGATTATAAAAATAGTGGCTGTTTTCCTCACTCAGACATCTGCACCACTGTGGTTTTAATCCAGCTGAAGTTACCCATCATTGACAACAAATTTGCTCTTAGGTCTCTGATTACACAGATGCTTCTCATGCCAGTAACAAACCCATTGCAGTATCAGCTTCTAGACAACACCCTACCCATGCAAAGTCCTCCCTCTTAAACCATTCTACACTAATTTCATTCATGGAAAGATTAATATATCAAGCAAGAAATTGTTGAGCTATTGCAAAGTGCCCTGTTCACAACTTTTCCTTCTCTCCAAGGAGCTTTAAATTTGTGGGAAAGGTGAAGTTATTCCAAAAAGGGGTTTGCTCCTATGAAGATTAATATTCTAATAAGAGGCCATTGTTTACATAATCACAACTGTTTTGCAGGAGATTTTCCTTTCTTTATGTGTCACTGCCTTACTGTCAAATAATTTTATTGAGGAATACTTTTAATTGTTGGTTTTGGTTGGGGGATATGGGTTTGCTGTTCCATTGCTCTGCATCAGTGGTTCCAGACTCCACTCTGCTCTCACTGCATGTGTATGTGAGCACACACATCTCAGTGTTGATGCACAGCCTTCTGTCTACATGTTCCACAGCTGGGACATTAGATTTTTCCTAACACAGGAAGTGTTTGCATGATCTACCCAGAAAAAGCCCATTGATGAAGACACTGAAAAACAGTCAAGTTGGAATTTCCTGAGAGAGTTTGAAGAAGGGCTACTGCTTTTGTCATATTTACATTTTCAACTGTTCAGTGGTGAAGAAAAATTTTTGCACCTCTCCTGTAACTTTGAAATCTGAGACTCGGACCAAAACTTGCTATAAATATAGAGCTTATATTCAGGAAGTTACACTGGGTCTACATTGTCAGGGTTCAGCCTGGGTCATCAGTTCCCTGGAGATGAGAATTCTGGCTCTCAGGGCCCATCCCACCACTCCAGTCAGGAGCAGGGCATCCTCTTCTGGATTTGAGTTGGATTGGTTTGAAATGACAGAATTATGACTGTGATGGCTAGTGGTTTTTACCTGCAGCAGGCAAGATTTAGAACAATTAGTTCAATTTCCTCAAAAGACTTGTAACCAACTTATGTTAATTGAACAGACATAATTTCAGCAGTCCCAGCTTCTTCTAGACTTTCATCAGAATGAGGAATCTCTTTCTGATCATTGCACTATGACTGAGTTTTCTGCATTTCATGTCCTTTGGAATAATTTAGAAGCGATTTTATTGCCTCTACAAATAGAACTACAGAGTTTTCTCAGCTTTGTTATGATTCTCCTTTGACACATACTGGTAATGCATTAAATATGACAATAGCTTTGTGATAAAATAACTTAATAGTAGCCCTAAAATCCCATTCCTTCAGCAGTGTATCACACAGCTCCAGGACCATGCTAAAGCTGTAGTGGGCAGACCTCTCAGATGGAAAAAAACTGTCATAGCACCACTGGCAGGCAATTAATTCAAACTGAAAGCTTGATTCTCAAGGTTAAGAAACAACTAGGGGGAAAAAATCTATCAGCTCTCTTCCTCTTTAGAAACACACCAATGTCCTGCTCATGTCTGCTGGTACTGACATAAGGTCTCTTATGGCAATGCAGTCTGGATATTCATCTTAGTATTAAGAAAGGTGACAAAAGGCCCTTAGACCTACTAGGAGCCAGGTGTTACAAATATAGTGTCTTTGACAGGTTTTCTGAATTTGTTTTTGACAATGCAAGGGGAGATTTCTCCTGCTTACCAATCTGCCAAGAGAGAAGCACTATTTGTATCTTGCTTGCCCAGCTGGGAAATCAAGGCTCAGGAAAATTCAGTGAAGTTCCCAAAGCCTACAGAGCTGGGGAAAACCAGATAGGGTATCAAAATCTGCATCTAAGGCTAGTGTGCCAAGCACCCAGAAACAAAGGAACAGCAATTTGTTACTGTAAGGATTGTGGTTACTTCTTCCTAACCCCTATTTTAACATTTAAAGGAGAGTTAAGAGAAGAAAAATATTGGGATGGCTTTTGAATTATGCCAGGGTGCTCTGAAGCTCTAATAAAACAAAACAGAAGCTTTGTAGTCAGATAGTTTAACTTTGATAGATAAAGGGGTTTGTGTCTGGCTGTTCTGTGCTGCCACCATGAGGGAAAGTTTTCATATAGCCTAGCCTGTGACCCATAAAATGCAAAAAGATAACACATTAAAAAGGATAATAGCATGCTGTCAGAATTGAACTAGCTGTTAAATGTAATTTAGAAATCAGCATTGTACAATTTTTGTGATTAGTAGAAATAGTGGTAGAAGAAAACCTAAAAAAGACTTCTCTGGGAGCATTAGAAATTCAGCTCTAGTCCTTCCATACTCTGTAAAAGGCTTGGAACAGCCAAAAGTGTATTTAGCAGTATGTGTTTTCACTGCTATTAGCCTGATCAAATAAAATATACTGAAACTCAATTAACAACATTATTCTGTTACTGCTTTTTTTTATTATTAGTCTTTTCCACTACCCAGTGGCTTCTCAGAAAAATTTCTCCCTTGAATCTTGGAATCAGACCTGCCTGTGCCACAGGGGCTCAACACTGCTTATTTTTGGATCCAGCACTCTTCTTCATTCTTAGAACCAGAGACTGCACAGCTGGATATGAGCAATGGGATCAATTAGAGATATACCTGGAAACCCCTGCAATGAACACAATCCTGTTTACTTCAGTGAGAGCATTTACCCAAGCAGGGAGCTGAAGAACAGAACCCTGTTGGGGCAGGCACCTTTCTCAACATAGTACTGGGTTATTTATTCCATGAACAGTCCCATTTTTCTACTGAAACAACTTGCTTCCTAGAAAATAAAAAGATCTGATTGCCAAAGAAAACAGCAGTTAATGAGAAATTCACAGTGAAAAGAACAAACACCAGGAGAAAACTCACCTCCTTTTTCATTGTGGAAGGTCCTCTTTTTAAAACCATAAAATGCAGTGCATAGCTTTGGGAAAATATAAGACCCATAGTGCATTTGTCACCTGTCACCATTCTCAGCTACTGGAAACTGATTTTATCACTATATTTTTTCTCATAATTGTTGTTTCCGCCATAATGACTGCTGTCTTTTGAAAATATTTTTATGTAGTAAAAGAAATCAAGCAGCATTAGGAAATTTGCACTCTTACTGATTTTGAAACACATGGTGTATAAGCTACAGCAGATAATTTCAGTTCAGTTCAGTTATTTGAATTTAGGAATGAGGGCACAGACAGAAAAACTCAAATGGAAGATCAATGGGTTTTGAGAACTGACCCATTAAGAAAGAAAAAACTTTGCACCTGTGATAATACTGGTCACTTATTGTTGGGCAGATAATGGGTCCTTAAGTTCAAATGCCATATGCAGTCATACACTTCCACTATTTAAAACTGGATCCTGATAGCTTTTCTTGCATTGAGTGTGCTATTAACCAGCAAATTCCCCATGAATTCAACTAAATGCTTGAGGAATAACATCTGAGTATGCCTGAAGGTAGAAGATTGGGATTACTCTTTTTGAAAAGCAAAATCAAGATATCCCAGATCTTTCAGATAACTACCCTATGCTTCAGAGTTATTACAGGCGTATACCACCATGTGATAATGGATAAAATATAAATGCCTCAGTAGGAACACTGTCCAGAAAAACAGAAAACAGAACCAGAAAACACTGTCACACCAGAAAAATGTAGCAATTCTGTTATAGCTCTTTCAAGCTATGACATATGCACACACATATTTAAAAAAAAAAACAAACAAAACAAATAAACAACTCTATTAGGACATTAGAAATGTTGTTAGTAAATGGAATACAAGAAGATAATGTATTTAGGCTTGGGAAGTTTTCCTGAGCGGACACTGTTCTAGATTTTGTCAAGAAATTGCAATGATTCAAAATCAACTTGCTATTCACTAAATGGATCTAAATTGGCTTAGAAGATATTATCTCAAAATATAATAGTAAAAAGGGAGAAGCCGTGGGGTTGCTGTCTCTCTCTGAATCTCTCCCTTGCTGTTGTTGGTTTTGTGCCATTTAATATTTGAAATGTGACCTGTAAGTCTCTAGAAAATCATTGCTAACAAAGTTTTCCGTGAACACGAGTGATAGGACAGAAGCCAAGACTAGAAAGGATGAACTCACTGATTTAAATCATCCAGGCAAGCGTGAGCCAAGCTGGCAAACTACCTTCCTCTTGGTATGGCACAGTGTAACCATACAACTGGGAGTGGGACTAGAGGTCACAGTCCAGCAGGACACCACAGTAGCAGGGGTCAGCTGAATGTAGCCATTGTGATCTTTGTGTCATTGAGGGTAGAGGAGATAGACCTGGTTTTTGGGGTTTGCTTTAATGCCCATTTTAGTACCAACCATGTCTACAAGTCTAGGGTGCTTCTTCTTGATTAGAAATGAAAACGCGAAGCTTTACAGTCAGATCATAGATCATGGAACAGTTCAGGGTGGAATGCACTTTAAAGAACATCTAATTCCCACCCTCCTGCCATGGGCAGGGTCACCTTCCTCCAGACCAGCTTTCTCAGAGTCCCATCCAACCTGGCCTTGAACATTTCCAGGGATGGGGCAGCCAAAGCTTCTTTGGGCAACCTGTGCCAGGGCCTCAACATCTCACAGTAAAGAATTCGTTTTTAATATCTAATCTAAACCTCCTCTCTTTACATTTGAAGCCATTATCTCTTTTCCTATTAAATACCTATGGATTTTTTAAGACTAAAAAAATGCAAAGCAATGAGTAACTTTAAGAGTCAGTTCTTGCAGAGGGAAGGAGGAGGGATGCAGGGCCCCAGCCCACAAGCCCCATTAGGGCAAGCCCAGCCCAGCCAGGACACTGGTGTCCCCAAGGGTGAAAATTATAAATGCTGACAGCAGGTGAAGGTGGATATTTTCCACTGCTGGGTATTTGCAGTGGCTAGCAACATTCCTGAGCTTCTTTCTAAAATCTCACCCAGACTCAGACCAATAGGAAGTTGAGGTGTTATACACATAACTACATAATGAACAAATTAATGAACCTGAACCTCCACTTCAGGTAAGCCATGGTCTTTATGCAGTCCCACCTAATACTGACCTCATATGGCAGTTCTGGTTTTGGCTCACTAAATAATATTTGGCATATTTTGGCATATTTTCTATTGCAGTATTTCTATTGCAGCAGTATGTGAGCATTTTCCAGAGTAAATGTCACTCAGGTACTGGCACAGCAATGTGCCTTCCATACATCTACAGGAGGCACAAACTCTCACCTCTCCTTTCTGTCCAGCTTCTGTAGGCCAGAAATAACACATCATAATCCCTGTGGCCCAAATTGAATGCACTACCTGCAATGCTTAGACAACAAATGCTCTTAATAACATTTCTGTCTAAGAGATCTGCTACTGATGACAACATTTTTCTTTAAGTGAAAAATGAAACCTTAAAGCTTGCCAGTGAAATACCCTCAGATAGGACACATTTTTCTGTCTCTTGTTTCATAAGGGTCATTGTAACTCATATCACTAGAGACTGGCACACTCTGTGCCTGGCTGTGGTTGTTTACTGGATTATTTTCTAGTCATTTTCAAGAGAATTCTGAAAACTAAGATCTGAAGGACCTTTAGAAAAACCCAAAGGTGAAATTGAAATAGGCACATTTTCTATAAGAGCTGTTTTATGACAGGCTGTGGACAGGTTCCAGAAATTCGAATCTGATTTTTTAAGTTTCTTAATGGCTACACTAGAAAAACATCAGGAACAGACAAACTCACCACACTCCAGTCTGAGAGACACACTCTTGGATGCAGACACTCCTTCTCTCCTTCTCTTGCTTACTATCAAATGTTTTCTTGGAGTAAGTAGTTCAGGTCCAATACACCTAATGCAGCCCTGCGTGGAGAACTCTGACACCTCACATGTCCTAGATGGATTTGTTTTCAGCCTTTCTGTGCTATTTCCTTTCCATTGACACAACTGATGTAGGGTCACACCCAGGGGACACAAGGCATCCCTCTGGGACCATCTGGCTCCCAAAGAACTGCTATGAAGACAGGGAGCAGTGTGCCAGCACATCATCTGCAGGCACAACTCCTCTGTTAATTTACCCATAATGTGAGAGAGGTTTATAGTTAAATAAGGGGCTCTCTAAAGTACAGAATAAAGGATTACTCCTTACACCTTATCAGACAGGATGAACTAAAGATTGAAAGCAGAAGGATGAGAATGGACTCAATGATGGACAGGAAACTCTAACCCAGCAACCTCAAGGGTCTTTGTGCACCTTTGTTCACTAAAGCACCTTTTGAGTGCATAGGCCCAAAAAATATTGTAAGGGAGCCAGAAACTAAGATAATCCAGTTTTCAGTCCAGGCCATGCTCAAAAGGCTTCTGGTTAAGGGCCAGCTGTTGCAGGGATCAGAAGTGCTATGTCCTCTGAAAATGTTTTTACCAATATCCAGTTGGTTGTGCTCTGTCCACTGCAGGGCTGCAGCTTGTCTGGCCTCTCTTACCTGAATGCCAGAAGGGATTGTGCCTCCTGAAGTCTGTTTCCTTTTAAATCTACTTGATAACTTCAATTTAGATATAAAACTGGACCATATATTGAAGGGAAAGCTGAGGCTTGCTTGCCTCAATTAGTTTCACAGAAATAAAGTTACATGGACTGAGTTGCATGGCTTTTATCAGTAGCTATTTCTTCTCTATTTCCACTTCAAGAATAGCAGAGGATGGAAATGTACAGGTAAAAAAGAAATCTGCTGGAAGATCTACTGAGTATCAGAGGGAACAGCAAAGAGTTTGAAAGGTGATGCTTTTTATGGTTTTTACAGTTTATGTTTAGTTTATGTCTCCATGACAAAAGATCATTAAGTAAGTTCTCAAGGAGATTATCTTTCAACATTTGAGATAATTTAATTAACATGAATTGAGAACATATTTTCTTCTACAGAATGCCCTGGAATATATAAACACAGAAATAATGTGGGAATTTTGTTGGGACACAGTCTAATGGTTGCTTATTTCAAATTCTTAAATATTGCTGAGAGTGCAGATTTTTTTGTAAAATACCTTGCTGATTTATATGGAACATGAGGTGCTGAAATTACATTGGTATGTTAACAAAATCAAGACAAAAATTACTTTTAAAAAGTTGTGTTGAAATGCTATGAAGCAGAGTGATGCAGGCCTTTTT
>JANRMJ010000054.1:14068400-14082936 GCA_025584955.1 Alethe diademata | reverse complement strand
GCATGAGTCATCCTAAGGAAGGATTTCTTATCTAAGGGATGATTTTCCAGGGAGGTCTTAAAAGGGTATCTGAATCATCCACACTTCAACACTGTGACTAGGGCTGGCCGGCTTATGTTACAAAGCAAAGCAACATAGACTCCCCAGGCAGGTGGAAGAGAGAGCTCCTTTATTGCAAAAACCAGGTCTTTTAAAGAAATTAGGCCTTTATCAGTTACATTCCATTTAAGCACAGCAAATATAATTCAACCAACCATCATAAACCACAATGTGAACACGTAATATTTATATTGATGACTTTAAGTTTTAGCTTTCTTTTTTTTCAGATTCTGTACTGTCTTAGTGTGTAACTCTGAACTTCATATAAGGTGTTAGTAAGTTCTCTTCACAGCTTAGTTAGACAAAACAATCCTTTGTCAGCCTGAGAACCAAGGATATCGTTGCAGCTTCGGGCCCAAAAAGTGTAAACAACGGCAAATTGAAGAGAGCAAACCAGGAGGATGGGACTTCATAACCTGAAGCTATAATTGGACAATTAACTCCAATATGTAAATGAACAAAAACTTATAAAAGTGTGAAAACTCATGACCAGTGGTCCATCTTGCATCCATCTTGGGTCCATCTTGGGTAGAGCCACAGCCGAGTTCTTGTACTGCCCAAGGTGTATCCTTTGAAGGCCTTTTAATAAATATCTACTTTATTCCTTTAATATTGTCTAGCCTCTGTTCCAGGTAGCCTCTCACAGGCATCAGTTCAACTTGTTTTTCTACCTCTAATTCAGCTGAGTCACTTTCCCATAGTCCTTTTCTACTTAGCCAAAATAACAGTCCTGAGCCATGATTTTACAAGGGTAACAAGGCATTTATTTTCTAAGGTTCTACATACATGCAATATTGAAACCCTTATTATTTGTTGTAATAGCTCATTTTCTTCTTGCTCATGCAGTCATGGTTTTATTTGTTTTATTCTTCAGTAAAAAGAATAATCAAGTCCAGCAGGATCTGAATCCCTGATGATAGACAGGATGGAATGAAAAATCTAAGTGGCCTTGTTAAATAAAGGCAGCCTAACTTTGGTCCAGCCTTGGACAGCATCTCAAATATAAATAAAGAATTAAAAGAAATCCAGGAGGATCTTTACTCTGAAAAGCCAACATCCCTTTCTTCATAGAATAGCTCTTAAATATGCAGCTTTATTTTTGCCCAAAACCTAACATTGTGAATGCAACATGTGCTCTTGTTGATAATCTCCAAACAACACCACATTTATTTCTGTGGTATCAGGTAAAGTAAATTTTCTGGGTCAGATATCTGTATGTTGACTGACTACTAAGCTACCACCTAAATAATTAAAAAGACATTTCCATGTAATTTGTGACAAATTATTACAAGCAAGACTAGTGTTGGCAGGGAGCTATAATTTTGTAATTCATCATGTTTCTGGCTTTCCTCTTGTTCTGTATGCATCCTTCTGCAAGGAGTGGCTACTGTGTTGTTACTGATGCATTTTTCACATATACTCTGGTCCTGTTGTCTGCTTGCAACAGCAACCATTGCATTTCTGTATTTTCTGCATCGTTTCAGAGGGCAGGAGCCTGCAGATTTATATGCTTTGATCAATTACACAAAGTGGTACATTCACTAGAAAACAAGTCAGCAGAGAAGTCTGTCTTGTAACTCTTATGTAGATAAAAGGAACTAAATTCTTCTTTAATTATAGCAGGATTCAAGGATGAGTAGTCTCCATGGCAACTTATTGTCATATGGCATGTGGAAGGCTCCAAGTATCCTATAAAATTAGTTTACCTTTTCAAGACACTGACAGACAGGTAAAAAAGACATATAAAGGTGTGTTTCAGTAAATATCAATACATAGCTGTGTCCATAAATAACCAAACAAATTTGTGGACTTAATTACTAGGATCTTTTTAATCAGACTTTGCATGTGTGAAGCTTTTATTCATTGCAATGCTTTTTAGGATCTACATGAGGAATCCAAGGTCAGAATGTCCTTGCATGAGGAGCCTCCTCATTCTTATTAACTGATCTTGGATTATCATTGCAGAGGGAGAATAGCTGTTGTTGGGCCACTATTGGCTCCTGTCATACACTATGGCAGGGAACATATCTGCTGTATCTGTCAGAGGTACTTATCAGAGGTGAGTCAGAGCAGAAAACAAAAGACACCCAGGTCCCTTCCCCAGTTTTTGCCAGCAGTGTTTGGGTTCTTTCTTCTTTTCATACTGTCTTCTGTTCATACTGGAGGCCTCACATCAGTGTTGGGCAAAAGGACAGGAGCTGCACTAAACTCCAAATTTATGTGCTCACAGCCAAATCTGACATTGGAGAAGATCACATTTTTTCATGGAGACAAGCCATGCCCCACAAATCTGCACAAGTCCTCTGAAGTGAATTGAGTGGACTAAGCACACAGACAGGCATCACAGGCTTATGGTCTACTTTATCTTGAGAAGGCTTTCAGCAAGATTTCCTCCTCCCCAAGCAGAAAGGTTTTCAAGAGACTCACTTGCTATAGACTAAAAGAAGAAAGTCTTCTCATGGATTAATACTTCACTACAAGGCAGGAAACAAAAAAGTAGGAACAAATGACATTTTTGCAAAAAGAAAGAGGTTGCAGAAATTTGTGCCAGGACCTAGGCAGTCGAACCTATCCCTAAATGTTCTAAAAATGAGTAGAGAGTGCATAATCAATGTGCAGATTATACTAAATGTTTCAGAGGAATTGTCAAAAGAAAAAAAAAGGTCAAGTGTGATAAGCTGCAGAAGTTCTTAGAAGAACAATGGGTGAATAAAATAGCATGTGAAGTTCATTGTGAGGTGATGCACAGGAAGAAAAACAACCCTTGCTTTGCATACAGAACAATGGGCTCTGAATTAGCAATTACTGTTCAGAAAAGAGATCTTGGAATTATATTAAATAGTTCTGTGAAATGTCAGCTCACAGCCTGGCATGGGTAAAAAAAAAAAAGCAAATAGAATAGAGAACAAAAGCACAACCATCGCTAGGCTTCTGTAAAGACTGAGATAGGAGCTGCATCCTCAGTAGGATGCAGATCCTTAATCCCCCCAACTCAAGAGAATACAGTACTGTTACTAAAAGTGCAGCACAGATGGTTATGGTATGGGGCTTCTGTACAAAAGAGAGTAAGCTCAGTAGAAGCCTTTGAGAAGCCTGTAAGATAAATGATCTTTAGGATATCTATAAATCCATGATAATGCAGAGGTAAATAAAGGATCATTATTCACTGCTTCCCAGTATAAGGACAAAGGGGCATCAAACAAATCATGAAAAGCAACAGGCTCAAAGCAAACAGAAGGAGTCACCTTATTGTATAATTCTTAGCTCAGATGTGGAATCCCTTACAGCTGGAGGCTGAGTATGCCAGAAACTTTAGCAGGGGTTCAAAAAGAAATTCAGATGCATTCATACAAAAAGGGTCCTTTTGGGTTATGAACAAAATAACTGTGAGACACAGACTGAATAAGCTTTGCAGTGTGATTTTTCCTCTTCCATAGGCTAGGCAGCACATCCCTTTGTAGTCACCAGCAGAGACATGGTACTAAAACAGACATCCCCTTGACCTGGACCCTAATGCATTCTTACATTAAACCATTAGAACTGGACTAGTAAACATTTAGCAAGTATTCCTCTGTAAAACAAGGACCTGTGCTTCCTATAACAGACACTTAAGCCATCTCAGTTCTATATATGCTTGCTCTTAGAAGATATCAGCCTTCCCTAAAGAGTCTTGATCCTTGAACCACAAATCTAGCCTATTCCCTTCCTGAATACTGTTGAATGGTATTCCTGAGATCCTGGTGCAATTCTCTATCAAAACAATGGAAGAGCTCCTTTCAATTGAAAATTCTCAACCGGTCAGATGTTAGTGGAGAAGCCAGTCCTCAATCCATTGTCTCTAACAGGCTACTGTCAGTTGTACATGCCATTCCATAGCAAACTCTTTGAAAAAAATAGTCAAAAGCCAACTGTAAATATATTCCTTGTTTTGTCCAAATGTATCTCAGACATGGTACGATCTAGATTTGGACCAGAAGAGGGATTTAAAAAAATCTTTAAAAACTTTAATGTATGCTTTCCTGATGATGATAATGGAGGGTCATTTTACTCATTCTGAGCTTCTCTGTGGGAACTCACACTCTTGGTCATACAGTGATCAAATGACAGGTGTCCAAAGGGGAGCTCTTCAGTATGGAAATGTATTCACCACATAGGAGGGATAGACAAGCTGCATTCTGCAGTTACGGATTGCTCCAAGGATCATTTCTTTCTCTCTCTTCCCATCCAGTATTTGTATAAAGCCACAGAATGGAACTAACATGATAAAGTGAAAAAAACATTTGTTGTTTCTCATCTTGTAGCCATTTTGAAGAGTATGGACTGGGTGGGTGGACTATAAAGTAGGTGCAAAGCTGTCAAGAGCATTGGGCTCAACTAATAGTACTCAGTGGTCCAAAATCTGGCTCTGCCAGCATTCCTAAGGGCTAAGCACTGAACCCAACTGTTCTGTATCTCCAACTGGGACCTGGGAAATGTGGCAGAATTCAACTTTGTGGGTAACACCAAACCAAAGGTAAGAGGTTGGCAAGGCAGAGAGGAGACCTCAGCAGCTGGAGAAACTGGCTGGAATGGCCCTCCTGATGTTCAACAAAGACCAATGCTGTCTTTCATCTGGGATTAAACAGTCCTGTGAAGGAGCACAGGCTGAGAACTGCCTGCTCAGGAGGCAGCTTCACAGAAAAGGAGCTGGGGCTGCTGGAGGCTGACAGTTTGAACATGGCCAGCAGTGTGTCCTTGCAGCAATGGGGCCAAGTTATAAAACTTGCAACCAGCAGCTTGAGGGAACTAATTACTTTCCTACATACAGCTCTTTTAAGATAGCAGCTGTAGGACTGTCAAGAGAAACACCAGCACACTTGAGCAAGTCTTGGGACTGATCACTAAGATCACTAAGGGGTTAGGGAACAGATGTGCAAGGAAAGGCTGAGGGAGTTCTGTTCATACTGGAGAAGAAATGGCTTCAGGGTGGCCAGGGCACCAACAGTTTTCTTCAGCCATCTCCTGAGATTTCTAGAAGAGACAGACTCAGAAAGGTCAGGGCAAAAGCACAGTAGGCAACGTTCACTAGTCCCAACAAGGAAAATCCCAACCATAAGGTAAAAACATCACAATTATGGTGTTTACACACTGGCTCAGGTTGCCTAGTGAATGTGCAGAACTTCCATGCCTGGAAATATTCAAAATGTGACTGTACAAAGACTGACCAGCCCGATACAGAGGAGCCTTCAGGGCCACCAGATTGTGGCCTGCCTCTGAAAGGAGCCTTCAGGAAAGATGGAGAGGTACTGTTTATCAGGGCATATAGTGACAGGACAAGGGGCAATGGCTTCAAACTAAAAGAGAGTAGATTTAGATTAGATATAAGGAAGAGATTATTTCCCATCAAGGTGGTGAAGAACTGGCACAGGTTGCCCACAGAAGCTGTGGGTGCCCCATACCTAGAAGTGCTCAAGGCCAGGCTGGATGTGGCTTGGAGCAATCTGTTCTGGTGGAGCAGGAAGGGTCCCATGGTAGGAGGGTTGAAACTGTATGATTTTAAGGTCCCTTTCAAACACAGCTATTCTGTGATTCTGTGATCTGACTTTGAAACTATCCCTGCTTGGAGCAAGTGTTACAAAGCACAGTGACACAGACTCCCCAGGCAGGTGCAAGAGAGAAGTCTTTATTGTAAAAACCAGACTTTTTCAAGAAGTCAGGCCTTTATCAGTTACATTCCATTTAAGCACAACAAATGTAATTCAACCAACCACAATAAACCATAATATGAACACATAATGGTTATATAACTTGTTTTTCTACCTGTAATTCAGCTGAGTCCCTTTCCCATAGTCCTTTTCTACTTAGCCAAAGTAGCAGGCCTGAGCCATGATTTTACAAGGGTAACAAGACCCCTATTTTGTCAGGTTTTACCTATACATGACAAGCAGGGTTTTGAATTGGACTTAGAGTACTCGGTTATCCTGGGATGCAAAGGAATGCTGGGCATTTATTTAACATATTTAAAGAGAAGTGAGTGCCCTTGCTCCTGTTCACTGCTCCATGCTCCTGTGGAGCTGCCTATGGAAGGACTGTCCCCTCAAGATCTCTCTTGATGTCTACAAAGCTCCACAAAACATAAATGCCTCACAGCTGGCACATCTTCTGATTCTCTGCAGCACAATTTGTCCTGAAGGGAGGAAAACACTACATGGCTGATGGCATTTTAAAAGTGTAAGGGGAGTTTCCTACCCAGCTGTGGCTATTCATTTCTGGAGCACTATTTGGAGAAAGACTAGAAAAGTGTTTAACACTTTATAGTCTGTGAAATAATTTTCATTTAGTTACTCTGCTATGTAACAATACCTTATTTTGCCCTTTTTCTGGTTTTGGGTTTCTTTTATTTACTATACTTTCATGTTTGGGTAGACACTAGCAATACATACTGTTTATTCAGTCAGGAGACTAGGAAGTCTCCATCTTGGATAAAAACATATTTATTCAAACTTAATAGAGCAAAATTACTCCCACTGCAGCTATTAGTCTATCAGCTAAATGTGTAATTAAAAGCATACTATGTACTCAGCAGACCTGAATTACAATACAGAAGTTACTCTATAGTCTGCCTGGTAAATTGGCAATTATACCTTTTATTCAAATTTTTATTTACCTTTGAAAAGCGTCGTTCAAATTCACTAAATTTGCTGCAGAGAGTACTCTTGTTTATCTTTGTATGTAGCAACATTTCATTTATTCAGATGAATTAAATGTATAGTTAAGTTGTTAGTGGGGTGTGCATAAAGAAATATATGTTATCCATCATGGCATAAAAGTTTTAGTCATAAAAAAATTTGCATCTAGGATACATCACTTGCCTTCTGCCTGTTGGTGCCACTCTTGGGACTGCTCCAAGTTTCCCAAACCCCTACCATGAAGCCTAAAGCATCATTTTGACAGTGATAAAAACCTGCCAAAAATTAATTTGCCTTAATGAGAATGATATACAAGTATATGGTATTTGCATCCTGCCTAATGACAAGATAAATATATAATAGCAGTACTATTATACAGCTCATAGTAGTTAGATGTGAAAGCTTTACACTATAGGAAAAAACATCCCAGCTTTTCCATTTGCTTTTAGGGCCATTTTATGGAATCTTTTATGAATGAAATTCATTCTTATTCAGCAAATACTTCCACATGTTTTCTTCCTTTGAAGTGAACCAACAATTGACACAGGCTGCCCAGAGAAGCTGTGGCTACCCCATTCCATGGAGTGTTCAAGACTGGGCTGGACAAGTCTTGGAGAAACCTGGAAGGTGTCCAGGTGGAGGGTGTCCCTGCTCATGGCCATGGTGGGGGTGGAACAAGATGATCTTTAAGATTCCTTACAATCCAAATTGTTCCACATTCTCTGATTAAGGATGGGTTTAAGAGCCCTGCTTAAGCATGTTCTCAGTCTATATCAATTTTGAAAACATCAAAACTAACAAGTGATCTCTTCTGAATAATTTCTTGAGATTTCTAAAATTTTATTATAATTTTGTGTCCTATGCATACAATTTGAAAAATGCCTTTAAATGCAACTTAAATAGGTAATTTAAAAAAAAAAATTATCTAGAACCACCATGTAAATTGATTAGTCCTGGAGCAGTGATCTGCAAAAGTAAACCATCTGGTAAAAGTCCTAACTTCTAAGTTTGGATCCAGAAATGCTTCTATTCACAAGCTTAACTTTGCCATGTAACTATTCCCATACTACATGATGTGATGAGACTATTCATAGAAATACAAAAAATGAGTTTTTTCATATTTTTAGTTTTGTACAGAAGAGTAAGCCCAAACTTGCAAATGCCCACTTCATCACATGCCAGATACCTGTAAATGGCTTACAACAATTAGTCAAGTCATTACCATCAGAAGGAAGAAAAGTAGTTATTTCTGACAAACAAGTAAAATATTTTAATATTGCTCTCTCTCAGCATAATATAACAGCATTTGTCACAGGTTTTTTTAAAGGCTTTAGTGGAGCACACAATTTAGACAAGAAGCATTTTTGAAACTAAGAGGATGATGGTGGTGGCCTTTGTTGTAGAATTTGAAGAAGAGACTGAGCAAGAAACCCTGGCCTCAAAGAAGGCAACAAAAAAGCAGCTCTTGTAGGAAACAGACCTTTTAAATACAAGCATATTAAAATCTGTAAAATCACCTCAGTTTTGGAAAATGTAAATGATGCTTGTTGGCTACCGAGTTTAAATGCAAAAACCCCTAAATTTAAAATACATATACATATACATACACACATAAGAAAACACACTGATACAGTGTTATAGTATTGGGCTCAGCAGGTGCTGCTTTTCTCCTCATCTCCATCTCCTTCATTCTCAGGTGAGCCCACTTTTATTTAATCTTGTTACAGATAAACTTCATCTTCAAATAATCTTCTCATTGGTCCCTAGGGCCTCTTGCTAATTTTGTAACACACAAAACAGGTCTCCAGCATTCCATGCATGTGATTGTTTTCAATCACAATAAGCCACACGGTCACACTCACACAGCAGTGTTCCGCCAAGAAATGAGATTCCATAAAATCCTTCATCGAGCACACAATTTAGCAGAGTCCTTAGGGTCAACATTTCCTTGTTCTAATATGGGTCAGGGCACCAGGTGCTTGGCACTGTTTCCACAATACTGATTCTCCTTCTTCCTCCAAATAACAAACAGTCTTGGATACATTCAGCAATGTTCCAGCCTTCAGATGTGGATGCTGCCATGAACTATGTATTCATGAGTAAAGCATAATAGTAAAGACTTCTTTTATCCTGGTATAATAATGGGGGGAAAAAATCAAGGAAAGTTTAAAAAGCACATTTTTTCTCACATTCTCTGATGGCAACTGATTAAGATTTTTCTTCAGTGAATTTTGGTTATGACATTTTTTACTATAGCATGATTTTATCAGCAATCTTTGTATTACAAAAAAAATATTTTACCATCATTGACAAAGAAGAAATATTTTACATTTAAATTTACTACTTTTTCAGTCATTATATCTGTAGAATTTAAACATTAAGATAACCAGAGATGATATAAATTCCCTTCTATTGCAGCTTCTGTTGATGGTATTCAATGTAACTTGGAAAACAACAGTGAAATGAGCTCTGTGTGGGTAGCTGTTATTCTCCAATTTAATTTATGCTTTTATAAACAAGAAATACAATGTTCAGGAAGCTCACAAAGGAAATCCTTGCCACTTCTAAAAATAACTCCCACTTCCTTCTTTCAGCGCTCTGTTTCAGTTATTCTTTTTGTTTCCCATTGCAGCTTCCAAAAAATAATCGGGATTTGATCCTGTGATTCAATACCTTCCCAGTTTATAAGCTTGCATTTATATTTTCATGCAATTTTCCTCTTCTACAAGCTTTGTGCACAAACATGATGAATCAGATTCCTATATGCTGCAGACCAGTGTAACTGCTCAAATTCCAGTGGCTCGACAGCAGTTTGCAACAGCAAAGGCTCTGGTCATGAGTTCCAAATATAAACAGCATGTCTCAAATATCATCCATTAATTTAGTGGGTGTTTTTAGTCTGAATGCTAAAGCAGGATTTATCTAATCCTCCGTCACACAGATTTTTTTTATGGGTTTTGTGTCAGGTTTTTTTTTTTGCTATCCCAAAAGCCATCATGGTCTGTAAAAACATCTCTGTCAAGCAGAGTTAGAATACTACTGTTTCCTGAAGGGGTCACTCCTCGACTGCTTGTCATACAGACACAGATATTATGTACCAATAGTGTTCCCTTTAGGAAGGAAAAACAGTATTTCTACTGTGAGTTATGAACACATATATATTATATATGTCAACTTGGTTTTTAATGTTTTAGTGAAACTGGTTGTGGTGAACTGGTAACGCAGTTGTTAAAATTAAGTACTCAGCTTTTTATATAGGTAGAAATATTTTCTGTTTTGAATAGAGAAAATAGCAATCCTTGTGTGACAATTGTCTGTGAACCTGAACTGACAATCACTTTACTGTAATTAATGACATGTAAATTTCTGCACAGGTTCTGAAGTATATTTGAGATTATTTTTATTCATTGCTACCTTTTTTTTTTTTTAATCCACATTACATTTCTAGCTGAGTGCACAAAATTAAGAGACCAAAATTAGGAGAGCTTTGGAGATTTTCAGGAGAATAATAAATTAAAAATGACCTTTCGCAGCTTCAGTTTTCCAGCTGATTTTCTTGAATTGACCCTCACAGAATCACAGAATCACATAATCAACTAGGTTGGAAAAGTCCTTCGAGAACATCGAGTCCAGCATATGACCTAGCACCAACTTGCCAACCTCTGACAGGGTCTCCAGACACAACAAAGGAAATGGGAAGGATGTGCTCATTGTATATGTGGTGTCTTGCATAGATATCTGGCCCAATTTTGTTGTCAGAAAATCATCCAACTGGAAAAGTTTAAAATAAGAAAGGAAGCAATGGTTAACTCAGAGCAGTTTCACAGCTGTCACAAGGCAATCCTGCCAATTCCCAAGACAGAACACGATAAGAAGATACCAGGAGCAAAATGGGAGCATGGGTGCATAACAAGATGTCTCCTTGTGGAGAAAATTGTGGTTTAAGGTGTTGCAGGACTGAGCTCAGTTACAGTTGTCCATAGTCACACAACACCATTGGTTTTCATGGGAATTGTCCTGAGCTGGTAGGAAAGTCTAGGCAGATCTCCTGAAAGTGAATTATGTGATTCCACTGGCTTGTTCTTGGTAAAATCCCATACCTATCAAATTTGGCACAAGGACAAGCTCAGTGCTGAGGAGCTGTAGAGACAGCTTTTTCAACAGAAGAGATTTTTAGCCACTCAGTACCAATACATGGATGCATGTCTTTTCTTCCTTCATCTCCCACCTTCCTGGGACCATAAATAAGCCTGCACAGAGTACTGCTTTCATGATACAGTGAGGACAAAGTCCTGTGCTGCAACAATTTTCACATGCTGACCCTTTGTGGTCTAAATAGGAGAAAGAATGTCCCTACAGGGGAGGGCTGAAGTACTTGATGAAATGTTGTCCCTACTGCATCCAGTCTACTTGGATTAATATAGGAGGGAAGAGCTTGCTTTCCCCTTCCCTTTATGGAAAATACTTAGTAATGATATCTTGGGTAATCCACTATGTGATCCATTATAACCATACATTTCTTGAGAGATGCAAATAAATCCAAATATACATGGATATGCCTTCTCTTCTGATTGAATTAGTAATCACTTTGCTGAACTCCTTAACAATCCAATTTACCAAGTCTTTCATCACACTGAAAAGAATTCTTTCCGTTCCAAAATGGAACTGAAATGACTTGATTATAATGGCCCCTCCCTTATGATTATACGCCTGTGCTGTTCCAGCCCTTTGCTTTTCAGTTCCACATCTTGTGTTGCCACATGCTGAACTCTGCTGAATACAATTAACAGCTGTTGTGCTGCTGGCAATGGGGACGTTGCATGTCAGCTGCCTCCCAAATAAAAAGAAAAACTTAAAGAAATGTTAAGACATTGAAAACCTCTCAGCACCAAAGTTAAGGCATACCATGACAATGGTATTTCAAGGAATGGGCCATTGCTTGAAAATGGATCACCTGAACTCTTATGGTAGCTGTTTGCTCTCCAAAAAGTATTTTTTAAACAGAAGCCTCTGACCCTTGATCTCTGTCAGAGGGAACAGGACCTCAAATGACCCAAGTGTCTGGAAAGGATAAAGAAGGTACATTTGTCACTTGTTAGACATATTGTTATTAATGGTATTTTTCACTTGTGTAAATGGCTCCTTTATTCCAGTAAGACCCTCTTATGGCAAAAGTCTTCGTAAGATATTGTGGGGCATTTCTCAGAAGGGTAAGCTTTAATCTTCCATTTATTCTTTGGCACTTACTTCTGAATTCCTGTGCTTTTCTCTTCTCTGTCCCCAAGACTTGAAGACTGTCAACTACGAGAGACCTCAGGGTTGAGGAGGAAGCCTGTGGCAGCCTCACAGAAGAGCCAGAACAGTGCCCATACAGAAAAGCATGGGAAGAGTCTTTGATGATTTTTTTTCTCTGAATCCAATGGCTCCCATGGAGACTGTCTCTTAGCCTTAGTAAGAAGCACTGGGTCTCCACAACAAGCATCTTGCGCTGCTCTTCCACCCAACGGCCAGAACAAACAATGCCAAGGACCAGAACAAACAATTCTGGTGTTTCCTGCTGTGGAAGAAACTTAGCTCAGCTCACTCTTCTGAGATAATCCCACTGTAAGGTCTTGTGAGGCTTGGAAGTGGGGGTAAGGCTTGTGGTCATTCACTGTCCAGCCGACAGAACAACAACTGTGTGAAGAGGATACAATCAGGCTGTGTCCCTTATCCTCTTTCTGCAACATCCAACCACTCTGCAGTGAAAGCATGGCTGATAAGTATGAATTCTGCACTGCCCTTCAGTTTCTTTTCTCCAGCTTCACTAAGCTTCCCCATGGCTGGATTTTTTTGCATGTTTGCTTGTCAGAACTCAGGCTTATTGCCTATATACACCTGAGCATGTTTGTGTGTCTGTGTGGGTGCATGTAAATATACCTGGGGTCCATAGGACAGAAGGGACAGTGACCTGCTTGAGCCAGTCCAGAGGAGGCCATCAGGTACATCAGAGGGATGGAGCACCTCTCCTGTGCTTTTCCTCTCATGTGAGGAAAGACTGAGAGAATTTGGATTGTTCAGCCCAAAGAAGAGAAGGCTGTCAGGGTCACCTAATTGTAGTTTTCTAGTACCTGAAAGGACCTGACAAGAAAGATGGAGAGAGACAATTTACAAGGGTATGGAGTGACAGGGGGAACGGCTTCAAACTGACAGACAGTAGGTTTAGATTGGCTATTAGAAGGAATTTTTTTTCCATATGAAGGTGGTGAGGAGCTGGTACAAATTGCTCATAGAAGGTGTAGATGCTGCATTTCTGAAGTGTTCAAGGCAGGGTTGGATGGGGCTCTGAGCAGCCTGGTTTAGTGAAGGAAGTCCCTGCCTATGGCAGGGGGTATGGAACGAGATGATCTTCAAGGTTCCTTCCAATCCAAACCATTCTATGATTCTATTATACATATGCATATACATGATATATATGCACCCATGTATACATTTAGCATATTACTAGGAAGAACAACATATTTATACCTTTTATGCAGTGGTTTTTATTTCTGTGTTCAGCTAGAATGTGATGGCAAGGTATGGCCAGTTTTAACTTTCTCATCAGAACCTGAGGATGAAACCAGTACAGCTAATATTTGTAGTGCTGTATTCAGGATATCTTTCATGACTGCCCTTAAAGGAGAAGCTAAATATCATTTAGATTCAAATCCTGATTCTGTCACTGACTTCTCATAGTGGATTAGAAAGGTTGTGTAATGTAGTTTTTCCACTTTATTTCCTTACAGACCAGGAAACAGAACACTACTGTAAGAATATTAAAAATGTTTTTATTCCAACATTCTCTGCTTCAAGGGGTCAATACAATTTGCTTGCATGGGACATTGAAAATAGGATACACAAGTTGTTCTGCTCAGCTTTTTTTGGGATGCTGAAAACATCCAGTAATTGTAAAGAAGTTCCTGCATTTTATTAATACAGATCACTTGTTTCTATTGCCAGTTCTAGTGATTTAGCAAGCTGCCAAGGTGCTAATGGAATACAGTGTGAATAGCAATTCCAGTGCTACTGGTCAGGGTGATGAGCAACATTGCTGAATACAGATGGTGCTATCTTGGCTCTTCTCTCTGCCTCCAACTTGAATGAGTTCTACGCTGATCCTAAACATTAGTCATCTTCTTTAACCAAAAAAATTAGAACATTTTGTTTTGTTTTTCAATGAAAGCACTGTGCCACTTCTGAAAGCACCCTTATGTAAGACAGAGCAACAGTGAAAGATTTTCTTCCACATCCTGAAGTTGCTCAAGGAAGAGCAACTGCATTTTGACTAGAGCAATTCCAATACTCAAGCTAATAAAAGTGGTCACTGTCAGACATGTGGATTTGAGACCTTTCACAGTTGTAGAATTACAGAATCACAGAATTAATTAATTGGAAAAGATCTTTGAGATCAAGTCCAACCTATGACCTAACAACACCTCATCAACTAAACCATAGCACTGAGTGCCACGTCCATTCCTTTTTTAGGTATGTCCAGGGGTGGTGACTCCACTACGTCCCTGGGCAGATGATTCCAGTGCCCAATTACTACTGTGAAGAATTTTTTCCTGATGTCCAACCTAAACTTCCCTGGTGCAGCTTAAGACTGTGTCCTCTCATTCTGTCAGTGGTTGCCTAGAGAAGAGACCGATCCCCACCTGACTACAGCCACCTTTCAGGGAGCTGTACAGAGTGATAAGGTCACCCCTGAGCCTCCTTCTCTCCAGGCTAAACACCCCCAGCTCCCTCAG
>JANRMJ010000054.1:13965314-13978197 GCA_025584955.1 Alethe diademata | reverse complement strand
CCCAGAAAAGAAAGGAATCACTCAGTCATTTATATAATGGCACTGGTATATGAAACTAAGAAAAATGTGACTGTGACTTCTGTTCTTATGTTCTCAGCTAAGAAAAACGTTTGAAAATCTCCAAGCTGGTTAGCTGTAAAACTGACTTTTCTGCTTATAACTTTAGTGAATTGACGCCTGCCTCTGCAATTTTGTAGCTGCTGTTTGGGCCTTGTGTGTAACTTTCTATTTAGTGTCGGCTCCATGGAAGTTCAAAGCTGCTACCCTGTAGCAAAGGCACAGGGGTTGGGTTTTCAGACTCAGTATGCTATACATCTTCTATGAAAAATAATGGAAGATTATCTTGTCTGGAACCTTAGGACGATTATTTCATGGACTTGCTTGATAAAGCATTCCAGGCATGTAATCTTTTGAGATGTGTCACAGACAAGAGATAAGTGCTGTCGCACAGAATTGTTGCTAATATTGATGGGCAGATACTAATCGCTGTGGGATTCCTCCTAGAGTGATGTATCCTTAGAGAGTGCAGGAAGCAGGGAATGATGAATTTGGGAAGATACTTTTGATAGTGTCTTTGCTGTTTTATTGAATTGTTAAAGGCTATCTTGGCTTGAGTGCTCTGGGTGTTTATCACACAGCCACCAGCAAGTAAAACACCCTCAGGTCACAATGTTTGTCTCAAAGCCCCCTCCAGTTGCCTGCAGACAGCTGCTCTTGGTTTGTGCTCAGTGCTGACTCATGGGCCATTTAAAGACCTGTGTCCCACCTGGGCAGGTGCCAGAAAGGACACCAGGAAAGCCTCTCTGAGACTGCTCCTGTGGTGAGCATGGCACAGTGGCTCAGCTCTGGGGTTCTTGCAACTGGGGGTCTGTCCTGTCCCGCTGTATAAGTTGGGGAGGATTCTTTTTGATAGATTTCTTGGACAAAAATAAAGCTCAAGTGCAACGATGTTATATCTGAGAAGTGTTTCTTGTCAAATTCAGATCTTGTGTGAATCAGAGTCCCACAGAAAAATGTTGAGAGCCTCCTTAAAAGTGTGCAGTTGATGTAAAAGAGGATGACTTGTTATAGACAAGTCCTTATACCCCCACCCTGGACAGGAGATCACTATTTCTCCCAGCAAGCCTCAGCCTGGATAAATCAGCCCATTTGCACTGGCTGCCACACAGCCACCATACCTGGTTTTGGCGTTTTGTCTTTTAGCCAGTACTGAGAACACAAATCAAGGCACGTGCTGGATTTGTTATCTCCTGATCCTTGAACTGGTCTGTAGCCACAAAATCAGGGCATTTAGTATTTTTGGAGGCCCCTCTTGGGGTCTCTCTTCAGGAGATGCTGAATATTTTCCAGAGAAGAATGTATTTGGTGAAATCCTGGTTTTTTGTTACCCCAAACCAGCTGTGCATTATAGTCAAATCAAAAGAGTTTGCTCAGGGTGGGTAGGGGAAGGGAAGGATAGAAATGGGAAAAGGGTCTAAATCCACAGACCTAAGGGGAATAGTAGTGTTGCCTTTTCCTCCAGTGTCACAAATTTCCCTTTGAATGATCTCACCCCGAGCTTCTGGGTAATACAGAGCCAGTGGTAACAAGCCTGGATGTCTAGGGATTCCAAGAGAGTCGAGTGGCATATTTTGAATGAAATTAAATGTACTGTGGAAGGCTTTTATTCCCATAAAGAAAATATTTAAAGTTTTTAAATTCTATCTTCTTTATGTGTGCATGCAACTTTTTGCTACTCCCACTGTCCAACTGAAAATAAAACTAGCTTTAGAACAGTCAAACAGAAAAGAGATGTTGCTAGAAAGGTCTTAGATGCTTGGACATTTTTTAGTATAAGTTTTAAAATACCTTGCTCATGATCAGTCTGTTCATGCTATGAAATGCCTAAAGTGTATCTAAAAGCGATAGCAGAGAGAGGTAAGTTTCTTTGAATATGACCTTGTTAGGACTTCTATAAAGGCCAGACTTCTATGAAATCTTGATGAAAATGGTTGCCTTCAAGCAGCATCCTAGTTGCTCTTCTATATATAAGAGAAAGGAGGAAAATTAAAATAGGAAAAAGCAGAAACAATTTTTTTATGCAGTACTTTGTGAATTTTATGCTACAGCTTTCAGAAAATACAGTCCCTCTCTTGCTGATTCAGTTCTGTCCTAAAGGAAATAGGATTTAGTCTGTTCTTTGCAAAACAAACTAAAAATGTCAGTCAGGTGTTGCATAAATAAGGATGGACACAGGCCATGTGCCCAAAACAAGTTTGGCCCTATTTTAGAAGCAAGATTTAGACAAGACTTCAGGGATGGTCCTTCTCTACACGTGTGAAACATAAATGTGTCTTTCATTTTCAGACTGCAGTTATAATAACCTAAACTGCGAAATTGTGTTAAAACTGAATAATTTTAGAATATTTTTGATATTGGAACAAAAGCCTAAACCAAATTTAGGAGTAAAAATTCTTTCAGCCCATTTAAATGCAATATAAAACATTTATTTTCATTAAAGTGGTTGTGATCATTGCAGGTTCTAGCTGTCCCTAGGTACTGTGTCTTACTACGTCTTGAACCTAAAACTGAAGCTCTTGAGGGTAGGTTGCCTCTAGGAATGGAGTTTATTTCTAAATATACACACACTAGGAGTGAACTGTCTGAAATCTCCATGTGAAACGCTGAGGGAGAGAAAATTGCTTCTCAAATGGATTTCTTTTCTCCTTTGGGATCATTCTAACAATTTGTTTTCTGTTTGGGTGGAAAAATCTTTATCTGCCCTTCATGCCAGCCAGTGTTAATTCCCACTAGGAAAGTGGTGGATCAGGAAAACCTGGTGAGAGATGGCAGTGGAGGGCAACAAACACACTGATTTTACTTATTAACTTTTGTTGGCTTCATTACTCTTGATGTTCTGATTGTAACACTTTATGTGTGTTCTTTGTATCTCCCCTATTTTAAATCCAGCCTTGGGTTTGAAGGCATACAGGTTGAAATTCACTTCCATTTATTATATAGAAAACATCTCTGGTAGTATATCTATTAGAGAGTCTAAACATAAACGATATAGACAAGTGAGGAAGAGCATAGAAGATGAAGGTTAAGTGATGATGTGAGCAGAAACTGAGCTAAAAAATTGGAGCTGTTATAAATTGACAAAACTACATAGCTCCAAGGTGTTTTAAGACTTGAAATGTTACTAATGTTACTAACAATTACCTGGATACGTTGTATTGAAATAAAGCTGAGAGTTAACTGAAGCTTACACTTTATAGGTGCATGTTTAATTAAATTGTATGTTTTATCTGTAGTAATAAAACATGAGACTCATCTGAGTTAGCACAGTTTTACAGTTTGAAGGTCTGAACCATCTCCAGCATCTCTGTGCAGGGCTGTTTGGTATATGAGCCATAACAGCCATTCAGGAAAAGTGCCATCCTCTGAATTTTTCCATTTGCAGCTACAAAGTCCTGCTCATCATGCTGGTGTTGTACAAAACAAGTAAATAGAACAGCTTCCTGTTCTGGAAATAAATGAACCTATGAACTCAAAAGAAAATTCTCCTGATCATCAGAGAGCACTCAGCTTTGCATGTGATTTAAATTTAAAAGCAGCAGCACAGGGTAATACTACAAAACTAGTCCTTCAAGTCATGCAGAAGGACATACCACAGTTTCCTGTTGATGTTGGAGGGCAGAGGAGGACACTTTTACATAAGGCAGCAATACTTGATAAACCCTTATAAACCACCTGCGCTGTTCTCTAGTCTTTGTTGACAGTGAATAATCTCTCATATTTATCCCTGCTACAACAGACTAGTAAATTCTTGATTTCAGGCATAATTCCAGAAAAGGCCTGATTCAGTATGTCCTGTCTGTTCTACTGCTACAGTTTTGTCTGCAGAGGAACTGAACTTGCCTGATGTGTTGCTTTTAGACTATGATTTTACAAACCGAATGTCCAGACCTTTGCAAGGAAAACTGATGAACCGAATGGTCACTTCTTCCTTATCATATCACAGCACCTGAACCTTACTCTTTTTGAAAACTAAAAGGGCTTCAATCTAGTTCCACTCAAACCAGTGCAGAAACCCCTCCAGCAGGTTGGCTTATAAAGTTATCCCCATTTGGCAAGGGGATTTTGCTCTGCAAGCATTCCAGTGGCATTGCTGTGTTTGAGAGGAGACTGGCAAGTTGTGTGCAGTATCACTGTTCTGCTTGCCCTGTACACTGCAGGAGCCTGAGCTGGCAGATATCTGCCAGACCATGTCTACCAGTCCTTGCTGCAGCTCAGAAAGAGAGAAAGGTTTAAAATCTCCAAGAAAGGTTTAAAACAAAAGCATCCTCTGGCTAGTGGTTATGTCATGTGGATGTCAGTGCTGTGCCTGTCCAGGCTGCATGGCAGAGAGCTGGCATGCACCAAGATATCTCAAAGTTTAGAAGAGGCTGGAGTCTGGCCTTGTTTTGCTTGTGCATAGACAAGTTAGCATTTCTGAGCAGATTCAGCTCACTGTCCATCTGTCCTGGCAGATGACTGTGATGCATCTCTCAAGCTCTGGCAACAGGAACTCTATGAAACTTTTAAGGTAGAATCATACATAGTGACTTAGCCAAACTTGTGTGTATTGTGTCCAGGAATGATCTGGACAAAACTGACGCATACCTGTTGAAATTCGGCACAAAATTTCTTTGCAGTACTTTATTGTCTATGAAAATTCAGAAGGATTTTCATGTCCACATCTGTTGAGGTCCAAGATTATTTATAGAGAAAAGTGATTTGAAATTATATAATCTAATTTTCTCAAAAGTGTTTGCTGTATTTTGGCTGTTCTTTGATTGAGCTGCGAGAGAAGAAGGAAATAACTTTGTTTGTTTTTATTGATATCATATAATGAATTTTCCAAATAAATGGATTTGCAGTACTCATGTAGCTGCTCTGTTCCCTAGAAGCCAATGGAGCCAATAAAAAACTGCAGAAAGAAGTCAGTACCTGCATCCTGGAGATCATCATTGATTAGCAATGGTATTGATTTGTGCTCCTCACAGGACAGAACACATCTATCATACAGATAAACAATCTGTTCTTTAAAATGCTGCTTGTAGGTGTGAAAGATTGCTGAGGATTGTTTTGGAAAGTTTGGACAAGCATCTCTAGCTGAAACATAAGCCTGAAGTCTCTAAAATACAAGTTTCTGTTGCCAATGTTTACTGCACAGGTATGCAAAAACATGTAATGCTTTACCTTTGTAATACTGAGTGGAAATGTAGCTTTTTCTTCTAAGGTTGTTAGCCTCAGCTAAACAAAACCAAAAAGTGACTTTTAAAAAACTATCATTTATTAACAAGCAATACCTTGCACAATCATTCCCAAGAGAAATAGTTTTATACTGGTGAAAGGAAGCAATGAGTCATTCAAGGCTTGGTCCTTGACTGGAAATTCTCTTTGAGCAATGATAGTATTCTTTCTTCTCTCTATAATAGCACCCTGGGTTCGAATTTGAGACTGCAATATATACCCATAATAATGCATTGCATGCAGATTTATTGGGCAAATTCACATCTGGGAATTTTTTTTTCTCTGTTTAGTTTGCACCCCAGAAGAAGGGAGGAAGCAAAGCTTATTTTGTTACCACGCCTGATCAGCCTGCCTGTTTTCTCTGGCTGTGTGATGAAAGGGAGAGTGGAGGGTGTTGTATACTTTGACTTTAGCAAGCCCTTTGTTACCATTTCCTGCAGTATTCTGGCTGCCAGAGAATTGGTGAGATCTGGATTAAGTGGACAATAAGATGAGTGGAAATTTGGCTGGACCTCTGGGCTCAAAGGGTAGCGATCAGCAGTACAAGGTCCAGCTGGCAATGGATTTCCAGTGGCATTCCTCAGGGATGGACACCATGGCCAAGACTGTTAATGGCTTTATTTACAATCTGGACAATTCCACTGGCTGTGTGGGGTTATTTTCATCTGGGGACTCACAAAATAGGTATGGTTGAACACAAGCACATGTGTAACACTGTGAATATCCTCACTCTCCTTGCTTGTAAGGAGCACAGTTGTTGACTGTGTGGATTCAAAATGATGCCAAAATTGTTTTTGCTTTTATATATTCTTCATACATATTTGTAGCTCTGTAGACTATTGTTGTATAGTTATATAGTTCCTAGATAACTCCAGTCTTTTTCCTATTAGACAAAACACATTCCTAGGCCCCAATCCTAATCTTGCTTTTTCTGGGAACCAAGGACAAGCCACTCTTCCAAGACACTTTCTCATAAAGAAAGTATAGCTAGTAGCAAGAAAAGGAGGCTTCAGAAGAGGTGGAACCAAGGAAAGAAATTATTTCTTTACCTGTGCTTCTAATTGGAGATTCTTGTCAATTATGCTAACTTGCTAAACTTATGGAAGTGCCAAAGCCCTATATATAGCTCAGAAAGTGGACATTCTTCCATATTTGCCCCTGAAAGCCCTCAATTAAATATCAGCTTTCATATTACTTCCTATATTATTTCAAAAGTGTGTTGTTTTATTTCTAGATTTTTGAGGCATCAAAAACACAGACTTTATCTGTTCCATAGCAGGAAGGAAGTGGCGTTGGACTGGGCTGGAAAATTGTGACCTAAGATGGTAATATTCCTATTAGCTGATTTACTACTCCTGGGACTGCCTCTTACATGTAAAACCAATCAGTAAACAATGGTATTTTCTCTTTATGCTGAACAGGTAAGAGCAGAGAGGGTGGATAGGCTTTGAGTCACTAGGACTGCCTACTCTTTACCTGTCCAATGCATGTTTCTCTAGGAATTGTCCCAGTTGCGGATCTGCAAATTTTTCTTGGGACAAAAGTGGTATAAATACTGCTGTGGTGGGCATTTATATGTAAAAAAAACCCCAAAAAAACAAAACAAAAAAAAACAAAAAATTGCCCTGTGGTAGACAAACAGAACCTTAACATTACCTGAACAGTACAGAACTGAAAATTAACATCACTTAAATTTAACAAAACTAAAATCAGAGTTGAGAGCATTCCTTTAAAAGTTCCAGATACAACAGAATCTAACTCATTTTGACTCTGTCATTACAAGAAAGATACTGTTTGTCATACAACAATTTAACATTAATGGACAATATGCAGGCAAACAACTGATTGGTAACTGAAATAGCAGCAACATGGATTTACTGGAGAGATTATAAAGATGTGGCAAGTATGTTCAGATTTTATGTAATTTAGTTCAGAGAATAGCTCATGGTAAGTGCAAATATTACTGAAGCACTTTTCTGGTGCAAGCATAATTTTGCCAGGGTATTTTAAAGTGCAGCTCAGAAAAACAACAACAGTGTATAACATGGCAAATTGCACTTCAAACCTGCTCAGTTCACAGATGGTAAGACAGCTTTTTGAGATTGCCTGTACAATAGAGTTGAGCTTGGACTATTAAAGGTAATGAGATATTGATATTTAAGGCTAAGACATCAAGGACCTAGTTATATAATCCTGCCATGAGTTTTGCACATGTAACTCAGGTCAGTGGGTGTGTAAGACTGACACACATATCAACAGTTACAAAGTCATGGTTTCAGATGATTCTACAGGAGTGAGATACTATGTACTGCTCTCGTGGGCCATCAATGTCCTTACACTGTTTTGATATCCATTCCAATTTCAGTTTATACATGGCAAGGAAGAATAAATACACTTGAATCACTAAATAGCTGTACCGATCCGAAATGCAGTCATGTGTCTTCATGGTGAAAGATTCACAGTAAAATTACCTTATCAAAGCTATGGGGCAAAAAGGCAAGTGAACAGGCAAAGCCAGCACAATGCTGTCTGTTTTTACAGTGGTGTTTTGTGTGCTAATCATATCTAATTCTCAAATAGCTGCTGCAGATAAAGCTTGGGGTTTGCCTTCAAATGAGCGAAAGAATGCCTGATTTATGACCCAGCTAATTGCTCCCAGTAACTGTCATGAATGTGCTGATGCTGGGCTTGAAAGTCAATTGCTGTTCTGTTAATATCCACCCAAAATATTTCCAAGGAGGGATCTCCCGAATTTTCTAAGGGGGCACCGTGTCTTACAAATATGAACTTTCTTGTTCACAAACTAAAATGCCAGCCCCATAGTGATAAATGGTACTGTCAGGGTACTGACTTGCAAATATTCTACAGGTATACAAGTTTCTAATTTTTGTAGTAACAGCTAGCCTCATTACAACTGAGCAAAGAATCAGTATTAATTCAGTGCAATCAGACTTTTAAATCAAAATTCCTGAAAAGGTAGTATACATCCCACATGGCAAGTTTTACTAATCATGCAATATATCAGCACTTCTGTCAAAGAATTTAGACCTTGCTATGCTATTGGGTATGCAGGAAGACACTACATTCACAAAGACAGCCTGGAATCTCTCCAATAAACAAAATCCATGTTTTTAATGGTTTGAGGTTTGGAACTTTTTCTTGGTAGCTTGTTTTTTTTTGTTGTTGGGTTTTTTGTTTGTTTGTTTTTCTATGGACTTTTGTACCAAAACAGCTGTATTCTACCCTTGAAGCAATATATGATTCTGAGAAAATAATATAAAAAATCCTTTGGCATCTTACCTGTTGGCTAGTTATTGCTAGACACCTATTTCCCACCTGTTGTTTTGTAAACTACAGATTTAAAGCACTTCAAGTAGCCCACAAGACACTCATCCTTCTATCTTCTGTCTTCAGTGTGCCTGGCAAGTCATTCCTTTCACTTCTACACTTCCTGACTATGAAGAGTTTGGGGTGAGACTAGGTAGGTTTTTTTTTTTTTTTTTCTCTTAGCTAGTATTTTCTTTGGGAGTAAAGGGCAGGGAAATCGTTTTGAAGTAAATTTAGTGTTTGAAAAGGTTGCCAGAATAATGCAGGAGCTTCTTTTTTCAATTAAATGTGAAAAGGCACAAATTTCATTCATTTCCTGCCAGGATTCTTCTACCAGGACCTGAAAGGAAATCCTTAAGAGGGCATTTCATTTTATATGCCATCCAGGTTTCTCCACCCCACCTTTTCCTTGTCTTTCCTTCCTGTTTTTTGTTTGTTTTTCTTAAATTTCTGACTAATTTCTTCCTCCCACCTCCCTCATGGACCTTTCCTACAGCTGCATTTCAGGCTCCATCTCACCTTCTGATTTCAATTCACTTGACTCTTACTTGTGTACCAAGGAACTTAATTATATGCAAAGAGAAAGTAAACATCTCAGCATATTGTGGAATCACATTGTCCGTGATGGCTACTGCCAAGAAACCACCAACACTTCTCATCATAGATCATAGAATGGTTTGGTTAGCATCCATCTAAAGGAAATTATGTGTGCCATACCTGATAGCATCTAAGTCCTCTACAAGCCAGTTAAGTAATGCATAGTGCAACAATTCTTTCAGTAAACTCTATTTACCTGGCTATTTCTTTCTCATTTCCTATTTTAGCATATATACATTTTTAAAGGAAGCACGACTGGGGGCGTTCTTCTTTTCTTTAAGACATTATTTATATGCTCAGGTTGGGTTTTTGTTATATGAGTAATTTCTTGTGGAAGCAGAAAATTAATAATCACCTTCAAAAAGAATGCATATCAAAACCTGATGGAGTAAAATGCATCCTGACCACTCATAAGCCTCCAATAGATTCCACAACTCTACTGCTGCCCCCTGTAACCTTAAAAAAAAAACCAACAAAACACAACAAAGACAATAGCAACAAAACCCAACAAAACAAAGCAAGCAAGCAAGCAAACAAATAAGCAAAAACAACAGAGAGAAAAAAAGGAGAAAGCCTGAAATCCAGAGAGTCTCATTTTGAATACTGGACTTCTGATGCACTTTGAAGTCAGCAATTCATTAAGTGTGCCATTCTGGTCCTGGAACAAAATAATTATGAAACATTAACATCCCCTAGAAATATTTATCATTCACTGACAGGAACAATGCAATATACCCATTTCTAGAATATCCTAAAAGATCATTTTCCACTTCAACACTCAACCACAGCAGAGTTGATAGTACAGGTGGTGCTGGCCAAGTTAGTATTTGCCAAATAGACAAAGATCTATGACTAGACTGGATAAAGGAACTTCTACCCACGACTTCCATTTGTCAGGACAGTAACCCACAAGTTTTCAGCTGATTTTGAATTGATGCTGAATGCTCTCCAGGATCATTCCACTCAAAATGCTGATCTGAATACGTCCAGTAACTTGGTATGCTATGCAACTTAAAATATTCTAATCAGGAGAGAGTTCCTTATAGAAGTTTTTAAAATGTCACATTTGTTTTATTAGCTGTAGGAGCTTAGGGGACATTTATTAAAACAATTGTATTTTTACAAGCTTGGAGAGGAGAAAGGGGATTTAACTGCTTTTCCTCCTGCACTCAGTTACAATGCAGTTCATAATTCAGCTACCCCGTAGCTCCTCCCATGGTTTGCTTGCCCTAGAAAGATTATGGGATAGTCTGGAGAGTCTTCCCCCAGGAGCAGGAGTTACCACACCTCTAGGGGAAGTATCTTAGGGTCTATAGGTGGAGGAAATCTTTCCCTGAGAGGCTGCCAGTAAAACCATCCCAGAGCCAGAGCCCGTCCCTATTTCCTAAAGGGGTCACCTAGCAACAGAGCCTTTCTGTGTGCAGGTGCTGCCATGTGCTGCTGCTGCCAAGGCATGTGCAGCCCGTCTGGTACTTTTCCATTCAAAATCAAGTACCAGAGTCATAGCCAACAGTCAAGAAATAAAACCAAACAATGTTGAGCATTATTATTTCAAAATTAAATTGGTTCCTCACAGAGAGTGAGCAGATGCTGCTCTTTTCAATGGGTTTATTCAAGTGCATGGAGTTGAGCATTTTCTTATATGCCTTCCTGGATCAAAACCCTGAGATGATATTCTTTTGATTGACCTGGCGATCTCCTATTTGTCTTCAGTCTTCCACACCAAGATTATTGGTGATGATTTGCTCTGTGGTGTCTCAAAAACCAGAACTGTTGCAATATATCTTTGAATGCTGCTACAAATGCCACAAGTGGCAAAACAAAGGTATTCTATAGTGCTTTATGTTGGCATTTTCACTTGTATTAACAAAACTTCATTATTTTTGTGAACTGTGTTCATTTTGATTTACTTTTAAATGCTCAGATTTTGCTTTTATCATCACAGCAAAATATTTTTTCCAAAGTTAGATCCAGCTGACTGAAGGTGGGAAGCCATTCAAAGCACTGATTTCAAAAGATTCATTACTTGTGAAATATATTCACGCTTCTTGGTTTGTTTCTCTTTCTCTGTTCACTTATTTAGCTCAGCACAGCACTTGCTTCACTGTGAACTCAGTCTGTCCTAAAGAAAAAAATAGAATCATGCTAAATCATGATATCTCAGTAACAGTGAGAGATAATATCTTCTGCTTGTTATGCCTGTGAAAATGTCTGGGTCAACAGGACTGCCAGGACCAATAAAACTCATGTGCCACTACTAATTTATTGGCATGAATCTATCATATCTTTCTGTGATGTTTACTGGCTCATGCCAACATTAGCTGCCTTTGATTTCAACTCTCTGTATGTGCTTGGGCATCTTTTGGTAGTGGATATTTCATTTGTTGTGTTTATGTCTTAAGGGTTTTTTTTTGGGGGGGGGAGGTGGTGTTTTATTTTTTGTTTGTTTTTGTTTTTTAGGAAACTTAGGTACAAAGTGGTCTTCAAATATGGTGGTCTGGAAAAGGAAAGGTCTGATCAGGTTGATAAACTTCTTTTCTTTTTGAATATTGAGATTCATGTGGACTTGAGCCTAAAACTATATACTGTGATATTTTCTTACTTGAAAGACTATGTTTAGATGTCAATACTTTAGACAGGGTTGGTTTTTCTTTTTTTTATTTTTAAAAAAGATCTTGAATCTCCTGCTATGATGATACACAGTTCTTTATAGTACAAAATATAATCAGCTACTTTCAATTACTATACTGTATGACAGTATTACTTAATTCCTAACACAATTTACTTAAATTGTACATTTTGGCAAGAGATTGAAAGCGCAGAGCTTCTCTTAAATTCCATCCTGAAACAATAACAGATTGTACTGTAGATCTAAGTATGCAGTAGTTCCCATCTTTGCTCATAACTTACTGCACATTATAGGAGACATTATGAAAGAATGCCCAGGAAAAGACTGAAAAGCCCTTTATGATATGACAGGCATCAATAAACTATTTGATGTGTAATGGAGAGGTTTACATAGCTTTACTTCCTAGTCATCAGAGGTCAGTAAACACACCCACTTGTTCCAGTGACACTTCTGAGAGGAAACAAACAATCTTTAGTGAAAGATGCCTTTTTCTTCTCATCTGCTGTGCTTTTATACTGTTTTGCTTAAGATAAGTGACAAACACAAAATGTGATCATTTCTGCAAGCTGCAAATTGTGCAAGCACTGTGGGGATCTTAGGAATCATTTGTGTGTGTGAATGAGAAACTGGTTGCTATACAGTAATGAATTCATGTAAAAGAAATTCTCTTTGCTCTTGGAATGAAAAATCTCCATTAACAAATTCAGAGCAGCCCCTGAGATCTGCATCTCCTGCCTAAACACAGGGGTACTCACACAGTAGAACGCTCTGAGAATGAAGCAGGACCACAGACTTCTACTCCAACCTTGATGTCTTGGTTTGAAAGACAGGTGTCTGCTAAGGAAGGCAAGAACCTCTCTTGAAATGGAAAATGTAGACCCCCTCCCTCCAAATTATTATAATTTTGAAATTAAGGAGCTCTCAGACAAACATATGGGAATAGGAATAACAGTTATTTACTAGGAAAATTAAGATAAAAATGCAGTAGAACAAAAAACCAAAACCCTGACAGAGTCAGAATACAACCTGACACCCTGTCAGTCAGGGTGTTGG
>JANRMJ010000054.1:13953602-13964657 GCA_025584955.1 Alethe diademata | reverse complement strand
GCCCATTAGCAGATGATATCTTCCTGGAGGAAGGATGGGTTGTGGAAAAGATAAAGAAGATTGTCTCACCTGGTTTTAACAGATAGTGATAGAATACATACTGCTGGTTACATCCTGCATTGCAGCCTGAGACACTTGAGGAGCACTGAGGTAACTTTTAAGATATATTGTGTTAGTACTACTTCCTCTTTTCTTGACTTCCTGATTTTTAAAAAGACTTATTTAAAGAAAAGAAAAATCAAATAACACTGGAGGTGCCACTTGGGTTGGCAGATTAGTAAAGGATATACTTAAACCTAAATTGGATAATATAACAAAATACATCAACGACTTCAAACCTCTGATCAAGAAAACAAAATCTCTTAAAACATACTAGACTTTAATGACTTTGAATTAACTTCTTCTTCCTGCTTACCAAGAGCAGTGTCACATAGGTCCTCCTTTCCATGCTGCACTGCTGCTCAGAACTGAGCCTTCAAGACTTCAAGAGCTGAATTTGCTGCTGCTGAGGCCCCTGGCCTTTTATATCAGCTTGTCTTCTAGCCCACTAGATATCTTGTCCATAGGGGTCCACAATGGAGCAAGAAAGCAAAATGACCCTTCAGTCAGTAAAGCTCTTTGGAAGTGCAGTGAGGTCAGAAAGATGTAAAGGAACCAAAACTGAACAGGCCTAAAATACCAAAAAGTATTCCCAGATCTTGCCATGAACTTTGCTAACTTCTGCAGAGTCAGGCTGTGAGCGTACAAAGTACTAAAGTGAGGCTGTTGGAGGTACACCAGCAGCCTCCCTGTAGCCAGTAGGATTATTCATGTATTAAATATTGATTTCTGTAAATGTTGGGCTGGTTCAGAGCCAACAGATGTTTGCTTGTCACAAAGGGCTGCTCCTTCACAGAAAGGACCACCTTCAAAGGGAGAAGAAAAGGTCTGCTTAGGGAAAATGGGAAGTAGATTTCTACTTCTACTGTATTTAGAAAACTATATTTTGATGGTGTTAGCTGATACATTTATTTCTTTCAGCGGTGGTTGACTGCCTGGGACAACTCAGAGATGGCTCAGTCCTCATCTTCCCACTAGAAGCGTGAAATACCATTACTAAGGAGTTGGTGGTGTCTAATGACATGAGAAAGCCTGGAGCTGTGTCACCTGAGGTAATGGAGCTGTTTCCTATCCATTCCTGCCATAAATGAAAGCAAAAAGTATTAAAGTTTGTCTGACATTTTCTTATGTTTTTGTTTTCTAGTATAGTAGCTATATTTAACTTCAACTTTTAAAATTAAAGCCTGATCTTTTCTGTTCCTATTTCTGCTAACAGTCCCTATTCATTTACATAGATATACAGATGGAAATCTATTTTCAGAAATGTTCAGCATTGGCTTATATTCTGTAGAAGTCAGCAGTAAAACTCCTACTGATTTTTACTTGGGAGTAGAACTATGTCAACTCTGAACAGTTTTGAAAAGCATAATTTAAGCATCACTTTAACTAAATGCTGCCCAGATACAATCCTGAAAAAATGAATCAAAAACATTTATTTTAAAATGTCACCATATTTTCAGTCCATGTTTTCTGCTTAATATTTGCACAAGGACAGAGAATAAGTCAAATACTTTCTATAAATACCACTGCTTAATTCAAACTGCTGCTGTGACATGTTTACCTGAAATGCATTGGAAACATACCAGCTTTTCACACCCTTGCTGCTTTACATAACTCCTTTCTTTTTTTATTTTCTTTTTTTGAGAGCAGGAATCTGAAAAAATGTAGAAAATTTCTGTTTGAGCTTGAGCAGGGTACTATTAATATCTGACTAAAACAGTATATGATGCAGTTCTGCAAGGTGATGATGGTAATTCTCATTTATATCCATATATCTATATTCTATATCTATATTCTATGTCTATATCTATATGTGCATAGACGTGTATTTTGGTAATTCAAGCACACTGGTTTTTAACACCTCTTTCCTACCAGATGCCAGTGTGAAGAGTGAGTTCCAGGATAACTTAAGCCTCAGTTGAGTTCCATGATGAGCAATTTAAGCATAGTTTGAGATGACTGCACAAAGTTCACCAAAGTAGATGTTGGGTGGTTTAAAAGGCTGTGGAATTACACCAGAATATCTTCAATATTTCTTGATGTGAACTGGAGATTGTAGGATTGTTGCCTTCAAATCCTATGTGGTATCTGCTTTTGTTGATCACAGTAAGATACAGACCAGCATGTGTGCATACAAAAAGACCAATAAATTACCTGCTTTCTTAAATATTTTTCATAAGGCCAGTGATGGTTCAGTCAGTTTTGAATGTGGTTTGCTTCCAGCATCTCACATAATTAATGGGAGTCCAGGCTGTTTTTCCATGTAGACATATAGTGACATCAATAACTACCCTAACAGAGATATATAGCTATAAAATACACCACAGTGAGTGTATCATGTTATATATATTCATATACATGTGTATAATATATCTATATTTAATATTGTTAGGTATAAAAATAATTTCTGGGTATAGGTATGATATTTAAGTGCCAAGAGGAGAGGGAAGGAATAGTTACTTTAACACTGACAGTAACAGCTGTACTACATTTGGTATAAAAAGCATAAGAAGTCAAATATAACAACTTTGATATTGCACCTACTAATGTTGAATTTATCTGCTTAATTTCCTTCTTTTGTTTTTAATGTGAGATTTTAGAGGCTGAACATCAATATTTATATCTGTTTATTGTTTTTAATATATTTAGGTTTATAGCCATAGTTTAGTAGACATAATGTACAGCTATTATGGTAGAAATATTTGTATATTGTACTCAGAGATGCTGGTTATATTTAATTAATTTTCTCAGCCATAAGAATTTCTGTTTCATTTTTCTCCACAAACATAATTTATATGAGTTTTCTTGAATGTGCTGTGTTCCAAACTCTGAGAAAATGACAGATACATTTGCCACCTCAGTTGTGCTATATAACCTTCTGATAATTTACAAAAATGTGGTGGTTTGTTTTCTTTTTAATGTAAAAGAAATCTAGAGACTCAGTTTGGGGCAATGAATGCACACGCAAAATATATCAGGTGAGGTATTTGAAATAATCTTGGTGATTTCAGAGTCTGTTGGCTTTAAATGAAGTCAACTTCAAAGAAATTGCTTTTCAAAATAGAACTTGGTGATATTTAACTGAATGTTGGCTTTTACAGCTCTATCTGGCGTGCTCTGTGATTCTGTAGTGCAGTAGCTCACAATGAACTGCACCTAGAGCTCGTTGCCAGGGAGGTCTCTCTGTTCTATACAGCAATAGGCTTTCATAAGCAGGTGTCAGAATATGTTACCTCTACAGCACCATGTTGATATTTTGAAAAAAGTGGATGATTCTTCAAATGTCTGACATGACACCAATCCTCATTAACTCTGCATAATTCCGTGCTAATACAGAAGCAGCTGCATCACTTATAATACTTCACTAGTAGCTTGCTAAAATTGCAAAGAATAATGTCAGCATCTCTGTTACAATGAATATCTTGACATTCCCACTGCTGGGTGCCTGAAGGAACACACCTTGAGCTGCACAGGTGCTGGATGCTTGCAGCTCCCCTGCCCTGTTGGCCACTGAGGCTGAACACAGAGTGTGTACAAGCCCTCTGCATCCTGTAAGAGCAGGATCTGATGGCAGGAGCCTGACCTCAGCTTACCAGTATGCAGAGTCTAGTTTCAGGGCCTTTTTTTGGTGGAACCAACCTCGTGCCTACCATTTGTCTCACAAATCCTGCCAAGCAAGAAGGAAATTTGAGCTATTCTACTTTCAGTATGTTTTTGTCTCTCTGCTATAAGTCAAAGAACAGTATGTCCAATTATTTTGTGTGTAAAGGAATGAGGCAGATGCATGCCAAATCAACTTGAACAAATATTTCAAAACCCTTGTGCTGAGAGAAATTGCAGGGTGATTACAAAACACAGAGGCTCTAAGGATGGCACTGTTTTTGTATACAGAACAGGCTGTTGTTCCTCATTTCAACTTCCCTTCCCCCTTTTTTCTACCCCAAACCATCCATTACAAAGCTCCTGCAGTCACTGATTTATGTGCTTGTGATCAAACTTTCCTGTTTCTAATACTGTGAGTGTTTTACAAAATATGGTTGTGATTTCCAGATGTCTGTTCCTGTGCTGTTGTGCAGCTTCTTTGTTATGCTCCTGGCCTCAGCAATGATTTCAGTCTTACTATGAGACTCTACAGAAATTATTCTCTTAGAAGAGTTCATTTACATTTTGATGATTGCCTAATCTGCATTGCTGCACTATGCACTATTCTTTGTGGTAACAGTCTATGATACCAAAATCCTGATAGCTACCCTACAGCCAATTTTTGAGGGCCCCATGAGATTATATGAGTCCTTGTCCAGGAACAATATCAACTGTCTCACCAAGCAATCTGATCTGTACTTTCTAATGTGTCCGTATTAGACCAGGTACATTATTTTGAGCACCAGTTAATAGATGAGAAAATGCCACATGTTCCATATTTGCATGTGAATTTCGAGTACACTGAGTCAGCTTGCCTGGCAAATGTTAATGATGGCTGTGAAGAGGTCCATAGAAGGACTCAACAAATGATGTAATATTCTGAGGCTTCTTTCTCCTCCTCTTCCTTCTCTCTTCCTACATTTTATTTTGCAAAATAAATTTGCTTCTGTTTGATAACCATGGGAGGCATTTGCAATCTCTATGTCAAAATACAGAAAGCCAACAAGAAGCAGTACTTTTAATTTAAAACAAATATGTTTCTTTTATTTTCAGGTCTACCACTTGGCTTGAACTATAGATCCTAAGGAAAAATCCTATCAAAATTTTGTAATACAAATGAGGGGAGAATTATTTTTCTTTCCACTTTGTTTCCCCTTTAATAAGAACCTCACACACACAAACAATGAGCTTGTCATTTCATAATGTAAAGGTCTCAGGCTTCACTTCCTCTGAAGAGTCTCTGTTGACCTCTTCACAGCTTTCAGAAAACTACTGTGTTTTTTCCCTCACAGGCATTTGAGGAAAGGCTAAATCATGTGATGAGCTAAGACTGCTGTAGGGAGGTTGAGGAATGGGAATGCTTTTCTTACAGACAAACAGATTCTCTGTATTCTGCTATTGTTCTTGAATTTATTGTATTTTATGTCATTATTGCAGTCTAGCTGGGTCTTTCAAAATTGAATCAAGCATTGTATTTCTAGAATCAGGTGGGAGGATGGGTCTGAGCAAGCCAACCTGCTGTGTTAGCAATTAAGCAGATGTTTTATGGTCTGAGACATGATGCTGAAAGAATCAAAATGGCAGTGTATTCTCTCCTTCTGTACAAATGTCTTCAGTTAACTGAACTCAGAATCTAAGAAATGTGTTTTGTGTTTATATATGTATACATACAAAATCATTTGATAAATGTAAGAGCTAGATCTCCTGGAGGAAACCTGGACAAACCTTGAGAGCTCAGTGACTAAGTGACTCAGTTACTAAGTGACTTTTAAATAGTATTTTAACACCTTACTAGTGCACTCAGATATTGAGAGAAATCAAAGACATCCTGTTGGTTGCCTCTATTTTTGTTAAGTGTGACTGATTTGGGATATTCACACCACAAACAGCAATATTATTTTATCTGGGAAGACAAATCACAGTCGAATAGGCTGCTGAAAAGATGCTGAGAGGACCATAACCATCTCATCTGGTGGCTTCCATAACTGCAAATGCAAAAAGCACATCATAACTTTTGGCTAGAGGGGAGCAAATGGTCAAGTGTCATTTGCACTGGGGTTCCTGTGGAGTTAGATGCTCTCAAGGATTTGCTTTAATCATTCAGAAATGCTGATTGTTCTGTAAACAATGCCAGACATGACTTGCTTGAAAAGAAATGGACTTGGTTTATTGTAGGATGGCTTTTTTATTTTTTGGGAGAAGCATGTTAGTATTGAGTGGTTTGCGTATAGGATGGTGAGTTAAAACAGCTGCAGAAAGCCTGCACCTGCAGTACTTTTCTAGTAAGTAAACCACACACACAAGGCCAAAAATATCTAGGAAGATTCAGTGAATGCAGTGTGGTGGGAAAAAGGAATAGATATTAAACTCTGATTCTGCTAGGAATATTTGCATTATGTAGTAATTAGGTAAACAAAATCAGGAGTACAGAATCAAATGAAGCAGCAGATATCCTAAAGATTTCCCCTTTATTGACACCATCATCAAAAAAAATAGTTTGTGTCAACAAAGGGAGAAGTTGGAATAACACCATATTGTTTGGTATGGAGTGATGTCCACGTATATCACATCCCAATCACTGGAGCAATTACTGTTGCTCTCATCTCTATTTCATTTCCTTGGCTGAACATGCCTGGGGTTTTGGACAATGATATTATTCACTTTGCTCTGCCATTTGTATTGTGTACCTGCTCCAGCAGATATCATCAACACCTAACACTACTGTGCTATGCAGAACAAATCATTTGTATTTGAGAAGGTCTCTATGGCTACTGGCTACTTAACTGTGTACTGCACCTCTAAAAGCCAAAGATTCTTTGCAGAATTCAGACAATGACCAACTGTTCACTATTTTTAATCACGTCTGCACGCAATGCTGTGGCTATCAACACAAAGTTGTGTAGGGTTGATTAGGTACAATCTCTGTTTTCCTATTTTGGATTAGTATTTAGACAGCCTTTTTCTCAGGGCTGCAGGCTGACTCCAAAGGAAAGAGAGGACACTTGCATGATAGTGAACAGATTAGCTATACCTGCAATGGTTCAAGTTGTAGCATAAACCCGAAAGGTTTTCCATTAAAATTCATGTTGTGCATTTGAAAACACAAATTCCTCCTGGAGCTGTCTGAAATAAATTCAGTCATTGTCTTGTGTTACAGAAGGAGAGTGTCAATCTGGGGTGTAACCAAACAGTGTATTACTCATCATTTCTGACAAACTGGTATGATGGGTGGTTTGCAGTAGCTGCCCAGTGCATATCCCACCCCTCGGGCTGCAAACTGGGTGTTAAATAAGAGGCAAACCCTTCGAGGCAGGGAAGTGTTTGTGTTCACAAATGACTCAGCCATGATAACTCCCTCGGGGCGGCACCAGCATAGTTAAATCCATCCTGAAGGGGTCATCTCAGCTAATGAGCCATAATGGTTCAACAGCACCATCATAATGGGCAGCACTAAAGACTTAGAGCATCAAGAACTCACAAAAATTTCTTATGCTTCACAGGATTACATCACTCCATTGTAAAGTTCTCCGCCCTGGGAGAGGTACTGATTATTCCCACCTGGGCCTGATCATATATAATTGGGGACTTGGGACACCATCAGCATCGCCACTGGATGGATCCAGAGGAGGACCAGGACTTTCACAGAACCTCTGCTTTCAACAGCAGCCATCACTTGATAGGACTGTGACCATCACCCTGACCAACAGGGTGCCAGGTTTACTCTGACTTTGTGGGTTTAAGCCAGCTTCTGTGTATCATTGCATTTATTGTAATCTCTCTAATAAATTGTAACTCCAACCTGAAATCTCTCTCAAGGTAATTGTGTGGGGTTCATTTCTCCCTCTGGTTTACTTTCAAACCAGCACAATAATTTATGCTGTACTAGTTTTCAGAGTACAGAAAAACTCCCTAACTGGGACTAATCCAGAAGGTGTCAGCCCAATAGGATCTGAGTCTTTAGCTTCCATAGGTTCCTTCAGAAATACTAACCTTAGTGCTTTGATATGTTCTGTACATGAATCAAGAAAGAAGGCAAACAGGATTATCCCCTGTGAAGAAAATGGAGAGCACTGAAGTGGAGCAACTTCAGAAGGAGACAGTGAGTCAGCATTGAAGTCTGGACCAAAAATCAAATTTTCCAACTTGGAGCCCTATTCTCAGAGATAAGAACAAATGGAGAAATCATCTCCATTAATGCACTTGCTGCAGCATTGTTCCAAAAGTATCTGAGGAAATATTTCTCATACAAATAAAATATAGCTGACAAGTGTAGTAATAACTTAGATTTTGTTGGTGTGAATGAAACAAGCCTCTGGCATCAGAAATTCAGTGAACGTGGGTAAATGGCAGGTGTTATGTAGAACCACGTGCACATATTCAGAGATATCTGGCAATGTAGTAATTGTGTCCCTGTCACAGGCTGCCTGTCCCTCTTCAGAAATCACAGACAAGTCCTGTTCTCTAATTCACTAGGTTATGAAGCAGGCTGAGGTGGTTTATTACTGACTGTAGCATAGTATCAGCGTTTATGGTTAAGGTCCACTTGCTTCATGAGTATTCAATGAGAAACTGAATGGCTGAACAGTGTTTGCATGTGTATACATAATATATTAAAGTAACAAGGCTGTAAAATAATATTAGACATGATTTGTGAAAAAAGAATACACAGAGCACAAAAGTGGCCAAAAAATGAATCATGACATGCATGTTTGCTCACCACCGGAAAGTTACCACATCAAGATTGAATAAAAAAGCTCAGCAGTTAAAGACAAAATCACATCTGAGTATAGCTTGGAATTGTTTGCATTGTATTAAATTTGCATGTAAGCTCTATCATTTTGTGATCCAACCTGTGCTGCCTTCTTCAGGAAGAGGATTTCCATTGTTGGCCCTGCTGTGAGGCTGTAGTGGGCCTTGTTGCACTCCAGCTATGACAGCTCCTGAGGTCTGGTAAGAATATATTTCTATACTAAGATGACAAGTTGAGAAAGAAAGGAAAAAAGTGTATTTGACCTTCTGTACAGATCCTGAAAGATGATAAAGAGTGGAAAATAGGACACAATCTTTGTCCTTTTCTCTATGAGCAGGTCATCTCCAAATTTTGTAGACCCTATGAACAGCTTTCAAAAGTGTCTTTACCTATGACTTTTCAGTGCATTATCACTGTATTTTGGATAGTGCCACTGGTGTTTAGTGGCTGTAAATGGAAATACCTGTTTCATAGAGATCTCCTGGTACCTTTGACTTTCCCCCATCTATTCACTGGAGTCTTTCCTGCTTTCCTTGAAGGTGTGCAATCCCATGGGTCTGCCCCACTCCTAGCCATAGGCAAAAGAAACCTCCAGCCTTCCTGCACTCCCACTGTGACAAAAAAAGCAATTTTGGCTGATCCAGAGAAGGAGCAGTTGAAATTGATTTTAGCACTAGGAAGAAGTAATTACAAAGAGGTACCAAGCCAGCCTATAATAAAAGAGCTACATGAATCTATTTTAGTTTTCCATCCATCCCTTTTTTTTTTCAGAAACTTGCAAAGAGCTTCCTTCTGATTGCCTCCATTGTTTCAGGGAAGAATTGTTTTTGAATGACTTATATAAGCTTTAACAAGATGTTGCTTATTTGCAGCCATGGAGTTGCTTTTCCAATATCTGAATTTAGAAGCCAACTGGTTAGAAAATCTGCACAGCAAATCCTTTCTAACCTCTCATAGCCATGTTGATCATTATCCTAAAAAACAGAAAACGGTGTTAAATTATTACAGCTAAGCCTGTCATTGTTACTGTTTAACTAATTTCAATGAACAGTTGTGACACTGGTGTGTTTCAGAAGCTCAGCTGTTATCTTCCTTTCAGAGATCTGTTAAATTCACCAAGTGTGACTCAAGAAATTGACAGTTCATGAGCTTGTATGAGAAGATTGGTGTTTGTAAGAGAACAGTCTTCCAACTCTAAGGCCTGGCTGTAGGGGTGAAATGCTATAGCACTACAGTCTCTCACTGCATGTTGTGGCCCACCTGACAGGTAACCTGAGTTCCTCTCACCTGCAAAGCATCCTTCCACATCTGGACAGAACTTTGGCCAAGAGTCTCAGTGGATTGCAGTTCTGACTTCAAGGGAAGATGAGTGTGGGAGTGGCAGTGAGCACAACACAGCTTCTGTAGTGAGCCATACACCAGGGGCCTGTCATAGAATCATATCACAGAATCAATTAGATTGGAAAAGAGCCCTAAGGTCATCAAGACCAACCAATAACCCAGCACTACCAAGTCCATTGCTGAACCATATCCCTAAAGTGACACAAAGGGCCATACACCTTTTAAATACCTCCAGGGTTCATGAGTCAATCAGTTCCCTGGGCAGCATGATCCAGCCTAGATCTCTCCTGCTGCAATTTGAGGCCATTTCCACTTATCCTACCACTTATGATGGGGGGAAGAGAGTGATCCCTACCTCTCTGCAACCTCCTGTCAGGTAGTTACAGAAAGTGAGAAAATCCTTTTTTTCCAGGCTGAACCCTGCAGGTTCCTTCAGCTGCTCCTTATCAGATTCATGCTCCAGATTTCCATCCTCACACAGGCTAGCAGGTCCCTGTTACAGGGTGGGTCTATCAGCCCCTGTCTCAGGAGTCTTGGTGGGAGCAGAAATCCTGCCATAGAGTTTGCACATCAGTGGCAGAATGGATCAGGTTCAGTCACACTGAATTTTGGCTGCAATACCAGCTGTTTCAACATGAAGCTCCTAACATTCACTTTCAAGTTCTTCTTACAGGTTTACTATACCAATTATAACAGTGCTGTTCAGAGGGTGAGATGGTGAGATTACATTGGCATCCTGATTTTGACGGTGTTTCACGAAGTCCTACATTTTCATTTGATTTTGTCCTTGTTCATCTGCAGTAAGTCCCAGCTGTCCCGATTTTCCTGCATATCTTTGTTATCAATGGTGTGTCATGTGTGAAATGGCTGTGCTGACTCATCACCTCCACCTCGACGGGAACAGGAGATCCCGGCTCGCTGCGCAACCCTGCCAGGAGAGGCAGAACGTGTTAAATAGCCCCTATTTATTTATTTAATCCAAACAGCACGTTTAGATTCGGGTGTTTTTGTGAGCACCCTGAAAGGACGGGGGTTGCGCCTCTGAACGCGGTGCCCCAGCGCGGGGGGACCGCGCACGGAGGAGCCGCGCTCCCTGCAGAGGCGGACAGGCTGCACGGTGCCTTCGGGAGGCGACCGGCGGTGCCCGGAGCAGGGCACGGAGCCGCAGCGGGCAGCACGGAGGGCAGCCCGGGCCGGGCCGGGCCGAGCCGCGGCCGCAGCGC
>JANRMJ010000054.1:13903148-13942280 GCA_025584955.1 Alethe diademata | reverse complement strand
TTTTTAAGCCTGTTGTGAGCAAGTGTTTTCTTTGAAAAACTGGTTATTGTAATTTGGGATTTCACAGATAAAAATGCACTAATATGTGCAGAAGTAATAAAGGGAGCAGTTGGAAAGTGTTTCTTCTTAGTATTAAATTGTGATTAAAAGTGAGTGTTAAGTTTTTTGAACCCTTTGAAAGATTTTTTTTCATCAGGACTGGTAAAAAACTAAAGATCTTGGATGCTGTTGGGTAGTGCTGATCAAGTTTGCCCTGTATCTGCTTATGGTTGTCTTTGCTCCATGCATTCAGCCCTGCTCCTTGACCCTTCAAAACAGAAATTTTCAAGAAGGAAAGAAACAGTTTTTGAGAAATTCACGTCAACAGATAAGGAGTACTTAATGCATTTTCATATCTCCTCATTTCTAGATGACTGAGTCTGCAGAGGAAAAAAACCCTTGTGAGGAAGATCACTAAATAATGTGGGTAGAGCAATAGCTCCTGTGTTTCTGTGACAGCTGAGGCTGGTGTACAGGGCCACAGGAGCTTTTGGGGAATACTGTGTTTAAGCTGGAGCACAGGCTTTGTTTGTCCATTACTTACTGCTTTTTAATTCCAGAGAATAGTTCCAGAGAAATCTGCAAGTTAAATTTTGGTATGATACCGTTGCCTTGGCTGCTATCAGCTTTCCCTGGAGTTAGGCTTCTGGCAATGTATGAGCTTGTCCAGGGGGCTGAAAGAAAACTGAAGTAATTGTGGGTATCAGCACCCCTCCATCAGAGCATCATTTGTTTTGTTTGTATTGTGCTTGTCCAGAGCCTTAAGATTTGCTTTGAATTCTTGCCTTTATTTTGCCCTTTGGAGCAGTGTGGGTGGGGAGATCTCCCCGGATCTCTGTGCCCTTGCCAAGCTCTGTGGTTCTGGTGCTGCTCCCCTGAGATTCTCGTGCCTGTCTGGGCTGATGGGTTGTCAGAATCCATCACACCAGCTCCAGAGGGGCTTGTGAGTGTGTTCTACTCCAGTGAAAAATCCTGTTCTCACTTACTGTGCAGTCAGTAAACTTACAATTCTTGTGAGACTTGTTTTCATGTCAGTGCTATCTTTTTTGATGTTCAGCTTCTTTTATCTTGCTCTAACATTTTTAATTCTTATTTTAGGAGCAACAATGCAATATAAGATTCATTTAGGAAAAAGATAATCAACACCACCCATCAACACCCCAAAGAGGCACCACTCCCAGTCTCACTTCTCACTCTAGCCCTCTTACTTTGAGAAACACCATGTCACTGGTTTCCCAGCTCAAAGGCTGCTCTTGGTCATGGCAGCAGCCAAGTTGCTGGTCTGTCTGAAGGTGATATTCAAGGGAAGGAAAATGGAAGATTTTACTTGCTGCTCTGTGGCAGGTGTTGTAAGAACCAGATTTGAATAGTTTTCCTGAGTTGATGGGAAGAGGCAATAAATGACTTACTGAGTGTCTTTGGAAAGCTAATGATTCTCTTGTAAGAATCAAGGGGAAGAATAGAGAGAAAGCCTTATAATTACAAATTAATCTTTACGTGGTTTCGCATTTACTAATTAAAAGCCCTACAGAGTTTGGTAATGTGTGCCTTGCAGATTTGCCCTTTGGCTTTATTTTGATAAACAGTATATGTCATAGGATACCAAGTTTTCTTCCTAAACCAGGTGGTGCAGAAGTCTAGAACTAATGTGGGGTTTTTTTGAGTCAAAGTATTCAGAAAATAATGGGGAAGTATGTTGAGTCAACTCTTCCCATGACTTCAATTACATATCCTAAAAAGCATATAAAAATTCCATTGGAAAGTGTCTCAACATTTTCAGACCTATGCAGCCAAATCAATTAATAACATCTAAATTGGTGTGGTGTCAAAAATATAGAAGGCTTTGAATTTAGTGTGCCACATGCCCCTTGTTGTTCTGCTTGTGCTTTGGAAGGAGAAGGTGCACCTTCTAAGTAAGGGTAAGGAGGGCATGCAGGCAGTGGTGGCCTGCTCACCTTCTTGGGATGTGGCTCTTGAAGTCTATAGGAGATACTGTGCTATGTATGAGTCTTTTCCTGTAGGAATTTTATCTTTTTCTTTATGAAATTGGGAGGTCACAGCTTTCTGGAGATCTTTCTGTAATAGAATGTTTATTGTTTCTGTGTTACTTTGGAGACTTTATTTAAATTGTAAGTGGGGAGGAGGTAGGTGCCACTAACTACATGTGGGGAATTCTGACTATACAGGTATGCCTTTCAGAGGAGCTTTTGTTTTAGGCAGAAAGGGAAGAAGATTAAAAGAATGTAGAAGTGAAATAGGAGTTAAACTAAGGAGAGTTAAACTAAAATTATGCATGTCTTTTTAAATGTAATTGTACAGATTTGTGCTGGTTTTTTGTTTTAGTCTGCTTAGAAACTTCCTCTCCCCTCTGTTATTTATTGTCTCAAACCACAAATGGTGCTTAATTTCTTAATTAAAAAAACACCAACAGTGAAATTTTGGTGGACTCTTTCGGGGGTTTTTGTTTATTTTTGGGTTTTTTGTTTGGTGGTGTTTTTTGTTGGTTTTTTTTTTTTGTAGTGGTTTTGTGTGTGTGTGTGTTTATGTTTTTATTTTTACAGAACCCTTGGTAGTTCCCTCTTCAATATACTTTAAAAGTATTCTTGAAATTTCCCATACTGAGTCTCCCATTTTTTGGTGCCCACAATGGAGACCGTTGGTCTTTTTGCTTTTGATATTAGCAAGTTTATGTACAATATAGGGTGTTAGTTATGTGCAGTGCCTAGATTTGGTTTAAGGATGCAAGATTATAGATTCTCTTATAAGGAACAATAATGGACAAATGGCTTGTAAAGCAGCAGTTGACAAGTTAACGGCAAGAGTTTTTATAAAGCTTTTTAAAAAACCCACAAGCAGCCAAGGAATGGAAAGGATATAATGGCTTTGTTTTCAAAAGCAGCATACTGGTTATGAATTTGTGTTTTCAGAACAAAGTCAATAATGCAGTTCTGAAGCTTGTGTTGTTTTGATTAGGTACTCAGAAATGCTTATCACAATTGCTGGATCACTGGCACTCACAACACACAGCTGGGATTTTTAGCCAAGTACTCACTTAGAGCATACCAAGGGAGTGTTGGAAAAATCAGATTTTGTTTTGACATAGCTAAAAATGCAGTGTTAACAAAGGAGAGATTGTCATTTAGAATAGCAGTGCTTCATTTCAGTGTCCCCTCAATTTTCAGTAAACTTCTTTGTTTTGTAGTTGTCTGCCTTGCTAATGCAAGGCGTATTATGCCTTATGTGAAGAAACGTTTGGTATACACACAGGTTTATTTCTTTTTAAGAAAAATATGTGCTTTTGTGTAATGATGGTAGTTACTGGGGTTTTTTTTTGTTTGTTTTTCTTGCAGGTAGGTTGTTAGATCCCTGTGCTACATAAATCCCTAACACCTTGCCACTGACATGTTTAGTACTTGGAATTATCTGCAGAACTAATTCTGAGTTAGGAAATGGGTTTGGTTGCCTGAAACTGTTTGAAATATGTAGCCCAGTTGTACTTGAAGGTACACATGGAGCAAATACTTTATTAATGCTGGCTTAGTAGACACACCCATGTCTGGTGGATTTCTCTCTCTCCCCAGTTAATGATGGGAGACAATGAGAAAGGAGAATTAAAATTACATGCTTTGCTTGCAATGATTATCCCTAGGTACGGTGATGCTTCCTGAGTGTCTCCGTTGGCTTTGATGGTGGAAAGTCTTACAGACTCATTTTTGGTCTTGTGCTTAGCCTGTCCCCTACACCATCACTGCTGTGCCCCCATGTCTGTTTGTTGGTCTCTGCCCCCCTCCTTCAGTCCTCATCCTTGAGGCTGCAGTGCCAGACACAGGGTTCAGCTGCATGTGATGGTTCTCTTCCAGGAGCACCTCTTCTGAGTCCTCTGCTTGGATGGTGTTTGCCATCCTGCTTTCATTTTTTTGGTTTGTGATGGCATGTGGGTGTGTTTGACACTGGTTGTTGTTTTTCCTTCTCTGTGTGCAAGCACAGTTCCTACGCAGATGATTTTTCTGAGGTGAAGGAAATTATTTCCTCTGAATGAAATTTAGCTCTTTAGATGGTCTTTTGGAATGGTGGGGAGCATGTGTGTGCTGATGTCCTTGTGCCCTGGGGAAGAAGTCACATCAGACCAAAGAGTATAGGCTCTGGGAAGGCACTACAGTTCCCCTATTAGCCATATCTTTTTGTCAGCTTTGCCCATACCTTTATCAGGTGAGGAACTTATTTTGAACAGTTATTATGGGTTTGAGAGATACACCCCCATCCTGGAACTAATCCCAGTTCTGAATGAGTTCATGCTTTAAGTCAGTGGTGGTTGGTCTGCCAGCAGGTTTGATAGCTTGGTGGACTATTTCTAATAACTTCCAAAGTAAGTGAGGAAAAAAGACCAGCTTCCATAAACCTAGCCTATCTGGGCCTAGGATGTATGTTTTGTACACCTATTTTTAGAATCTCTGGGAACTTGAACGGGAAGCAGTCATGCTGAGCCTTGTTTGGCTGTGTGGCATGTGCTACTATCAGTTGATAAACCCCATGAAAAGGCCTGTTAAGCCTTGAAGGGGAAAATATCACAGTGAAGCCTTGGAGGGGAAGATACACAGTGAGCATGGAGGATAGAATAGGTTGGTGGTGTGGTATGGGATTGGTACAGCATTTTGGTTTCAAGAAACTGTTGCAGCTTTACCTCCAGTCCTGTGTTCAGCTTTGGGCACCCCAATATAAGAAAGATCTAAAGCTGTTGGAGAGAATCCAGAGGAGAGCTGTGATGATGGTGAAGGGCCTGGAGAGGCCAGAAGTTGTTGCTTGAAAGTTGAATTAATGTTCTTAATAATTTGGGAATCATTCCTTGTTCACAAGTCACACCTGGAAACAAAATCGAACAGACTCCTCCACCATCAGTGCTCTCCAGTCATGTCCTGGATCAATTGTGTAGGTATGAGAAAACAGTGAAGTTTCTGTTTCTGATCATTTCTTGCACTTCTCACCATCCTCTCTCTCTTGCTATAAAAACAGCTGGGGGCACTTGGTCTGTTCAGCCTGGAGAAGAGACTGACCTGAGGCCTCACTGCAGTCAACAGCTTCCTCAGGAGGGGAAGATCACTTCTCTGTGGTGACCAGTGACAGCACCTGAGGGAACAGCTGGAGTTTTCAGGGAAGTTTAGGCTGGATATTAAGAAAAAGTTTTTCACCCAGAAGTGGTTGGGCTCTGGAGCACACTCTCCAAGGAAGCAGTCATTGTCTCAAGGCTGCCAGAGTTCAAGAAGCATTTGGACAATGCTCTCTGGCACATGGTGGGCTTATTTGAGGCTGTTCTGTGCGAGGACAATAGTTGGAATTTGATAATTCTATGATTTAGTGTTTCCTTTTGGTTGCTGCAGAGTGCTTGGAATGGCTTCTTCCACAGTGGAACTCAACTAGATAATATTCTCTAGGAACACATCCAAAACATGCTGGCCTCTCAGTGGTGCCGTGGCACATAACTGGACTGATCATGATTGGAAATGAAGCTCACTGAGGACTGGTGGAAATAGTTCTGCTTTGCAATTACTCTCCATTTCTAATGCAGCTGTAGCTGCAGAGGTGGTGGGAGGGCCAATGCCTTACAGCTGTGACAGCTTATAGGAATACTCTGTCTAAGGTAGTATACCTGCCACATTGTAGTCACAAATGTAACAGTGAGTGCTAAAAGAAGAATGTGAGTATCAAACTCCTTTGGAAATTTCCTTTTGCTGGGTTGGTTATTGTGAGGAGGTGCTGGCTCTCCTGTTTCCCTCTGTTACCTGTCCAATAAAGGCACTGGATCTGCTGTCTCCATGGTCAGACCCTGTGGTTACACACCACTGTCCTTGTGTGAAGGCTCCAAATAAAGGGGTGAGGATATAAATAGTGTTTGCAAAGAGAGAAGTTCAGTTTGGTTTTGTTGTTGTTTTTTTTTTTTCTTTTTCTTTGTCATTCCCCTTTTTATAGGGGGGAAATAATTGGTGTGCAGCCATTTGGGGAAGACCTATTAAAGCAGTCTGTATCTTACAAAGCACTTGATGACTCCTTTGTGTAATCTGGGCATGGTCACATCCAGTGTTGTGAATGAAATGTGCTGAGCTGAGCAGGGCGTGTGCCTGGGACCCAGGCTCCCCAAGCATCTCCTCTGAGCCTCAGGGCCTTTGGGGCTGCTGCTCACAGGAGCAGTGCAAGAGCAGGGAGCAGCTCCCTGCTTTGGGATAGCTGTTGTATTCTCTTCTGGCTGTGAAGTGGGTGTTTTAAGGACTGGATTTTGTGTTATGGTTGGATATAGGCTGTAGCTGGCAAAGCTCAATGCCTAACCTGCACCTGTGTGTGTGATTTTGGTTGGGTTTTTGTTTCTGGTTTTGTTTTTTTCTTTTTTTTTTTTTCCTTAGGTGCTGACTACTTAGAATCTAATGAAATTCAGAGAATTATTACTCAAAACATGGAGAGTAGGTCAGATTTTCTTGTGTGGGTTGTTTTTTGGAGAAGATACTGAATAGCTTCCTAGATGTCAAAATAAAATCACCCTTGCTGAAAGGGGTAATGATCATTGAGTGTAAATATGAAATAGGTGAAATACATATCTGAAATGGCACTGCAGTCTGTTGAGGAAGCAGACTGTGTGTGCTTGTGTGTTATGTATGCTTGTTAGAGATAACTAATGCTTATTATGGTTAACTGTATAGTGCCTGTCTGAGGAGAGAGTCAGATAGACAAGGATCATTAATACCTCTGAATCTGTGTTTGCTTGAGTAGAAAATGTAAGCTTGGGGTTGTCTTAGACTGCCTTCTCTTTTAATAAATAGTATATTAAATTAATCCTGCTAATATTATGCTAAAGTTTACCTCTAGAGTAACAGAATGAAAGATGGAGTGTAGCAGGTTAGGCAATACTGAGATGTGACTTTATTTCCTTTGATTGTGTCTGCACAAGGAAAGCTAATGTCAGCTCCCTGGCATCGGGCAAAATCACAATACTGACTGTGCAATACTGACTGGGTTGAACACTCCAGCTCCTGATGATAAACCCTACAAACAAAACCATCTCTATAAAATGACAATGTTACACAATTAGAAAAATAAATAGAACCCACTCTGACCTCCTTTTATATAGGTCAGTAAAGATTTCAAAGAATGTACCTGTATTTTCCTGTTCTTTTGCTGAAAGTTGTGGTACTGATAAATTACTTTATTATCCAATTCTATGCTGTTCAATCTTCTTCACTGAGCACCTGAACTATTTTTCAGCTTTCATCTTTTAGTTCTTCCTAAGAACAATACAGTTAGGTTTAGCAGCAGAGTTCAGATGTTATGCTTGAGGTAGTTCTAAATTTTTTATAAGAAACACTTATAATTAATTTATGGTCAAATACTCAGGTGACTTGCATAAAGGCTAATGCTCTAGCATAATGTATTTTTCAGAATTTTTACCAAGCTAATTTAAAGACTCATCTATTCTTATATTTTTCTTAAACTAACAATCTGTTGAGAGTTTCCTGTTTGTTTGTTTTTTTTCTTAGATTTGTTTCATTAAAATAAGCATTAAGAAGAAATATAACTATCACAGTTTCAGTAATTTAAGAAACTTTTAGTGGGCAGCTTACTTATGGCCCTCTATTAGATGTGTTCTTTAGCATTACGTAAAAGTTTTTACAGTTTTGGAAAGAGAGATTTGGGCAGAACTGCAATGTCTTCTTTCAGCTACTGCTCTTGGTATTTCCCAATGTGATTCTTGGAAGTGCAAAAATAATCAAGGTATGCCATGCAAGAAGAGGAACGATGGTCAGTTACTGTCGTATGGGTGATAGCCCCAGTTTGATGCTTCATTGGTATGTTAATTTTTTCTTGGTTGCCTGGAGAGCTTCACTTTTTAGTCTGCTGGGAATGAGGAATAAATGTGCAGTATGTGGGATAGTGTTCTCTCAGTGTGGAGTATTTCTCTGCTAATTAGTTATTGAGCTAACCAGTGGTATATATTTTAAAAGAGTGAAATTAAATGCATGCCAGTTACAGATCTGGTCCTGCAGAGGCAATAAATGACGAAGTATAATTGAAGCAAATACTATGTTGACTATGCATTTTGCATATCTTGAAGCTGAGTGTACTTAGAGAAGCAGTGACTGTGTGCTGTACATGCACTTCTCCAGCCACTGCAGCACTGATTGCCAGCACGTCTTCCTCAGTCATTGTTATTGCTGGAAGAGATATTCTGTCTTACCTGTAATTGCAAATAAATCAGGCTGACAGAGATGCTGCAAGACAGGGCTCTGCTGCTTGTCAGGGCCTTAGAAGCAAGAAAAGGTTGGAGCAGGAAGGATATGAAGAGGAACAGCTGCATGTGGCAGCTCACTTGTGAACAGCAGGCTTTACTGGTGCAGAGAGCAAGCAATGTTTTCAGAAGTGTAACAAACCTTAGTGGATAGCAGTAATATTCTCACCAAAGCGTTACATGTGGCTTTCACATGTTCACTGGAATTGCTGTTTCAGTGTTAGGTTGGCAGCAGAGGGGAAATATATGAAGGTGGGTGAAATAACCCCAAATTTTGAGTTGCTGCTCTCAGATGAGGATGAGAGGAAGAGTAAAATGTTCTGCCTGTTTTGGAGGGAGATGCCTTAACTCTTTGACACTGAAAGCTAGACTACTGGCCTTGGTCTGAGGTTGGTTCTCTAGAGAGTTATCTTTGGTCTTCACAAGTTCATAGAAGCAGAAAATGTATAAACCCAAGTTAATGTAGTTGCTGTTGTACAAATAGTGTGAAGTTATTAAGGTTTGATATAGATAGGCAGTGATGCACTATTGCAGGGATGAAGAGACTGAGGCATGGGCTTTATGCAGTAGTTGTAACAGGTTTGTGTGTGTCCCTCTGCTATCTGCCAAATTAGATTTGGATAGACTTGTGAAACCTAGGCTGAGGTTGCATGTGATTCAGGATACAGAAAAACCACAAACGAAATCTGATATGAATTTTGAAGAATATGAAGATAAGAAATTTGATGACCGAGGAAATGTTTGACTGTGATAGCAGGATTCCAAAACCTACAGATACTGGAATCTCAGCACTCTGACATGAAAACACTTCCTATTTGTATTACATTTTAGGCTTTACTGTGTCACTTGAGACTGTGTGCTCGCAGCTTCAGCACTTGTGATTTATTGAGGATATCATTCCATATTTTAAAGTAATGTCAAGTGAAGCAAATAGCATCAATCATGTGCTCTGATGGACACAAGCCTTGAGGCAGGGCAGGGTGTGTGAGCCCCGGGTGGTCCCAGCCTGGCTTGTGTGGTGCAGCTTCAGAGCTCTGCTGCTCAAGGAATGAAGGCCATCATATTTTAGGGTGTGGGATAAATAAGCATGGCTGCTTTTCAGTCAAGGGAGAATCCTGCCAGCGTGGAGTCGTCCTTTTTCCCTGCACTTCTACAGCGCTGAGTTCATAATGAAATGGAGGAAAACTGCCCTGAAAATAAATACAGCGTGTGTAAGATAATATGCTGTGCTTAAGCTTGGGGGTTTTAGGGTTCTTCGGGATGCAGTAGTTGTACAAGAAGAAGAATTCAAGGTGGTTTAAGTTTTGAGGTTTTAACTAGCTAACACTTGTACAATGGTCACTAGTAATAATTTTATTCTTCTGCCCTTATTGAAGTTAAAGTGAGTATAAATGAGAAGTACTAGGAGGCATTTGAATTCTTTTGCCCAGCAGGCACTCAAAATAATTGTTTTAGAGGTGGATGGTGTTTTATATGGCTGCTTGGCCTTTGCAGATTATCCTTCTCAGAATGAACTTCTGTTATTGCTACTGTATCCTTACAATTTCCATCGAGTCAGGATAAAAATAAAGTGCTGGAGTAATGTTTTATAGTCAGGAGTAGTAATAAAAAGATCAGCCAAAATCAGGCTTTTTTTGTCATTGACTTCACTTTCAGTGCTGTAGCTATTAAAAACCCACAATGTGCTCGTTTTTGGTTATTTTCAATCAGTGTTGCATTTGGACAAGAAGGGAAGGAGGTTTCTTGTTTAGTGTACTGTGCATTTCCCTGTGTGCTTGCTCACAGTTCCCACAGAAATGCCTCATTTCCAAGGTGCCCTCACATGACAGGGATGAGGCTCTGTGAAGGCAACCAGGTAATGAGGATGATAATTCATCTAGCGTGGAGGAGTCAGCCTGTGCTCTGGGTCAGAACTGGTTCCATGAAGGAAAAGAGATGGGACAATTCTCCTCCAAGTGGAGGAACAGGCTGTCCTAATGTGCTGGAAGATCAGTCAGGTTGAACAGAAAAGCTGGAGCTGAGGAAAAGAGAAAAGTTTATGACCTGTGAAAGAAGAGGAAGGCAACTCAGGAAGACTGCAAGGGTGTCATGATGCTGTGTGGGGAGAAAATTAGAAGGGACAGCCCAGCTAGAACTTAATCTGGCTACTGCCATAAAGACAATAAAAAATTTTTTTATCAATACACTCGCAAGAAAAGGAGGGCCACAGAGAATCTCCATCCTTTAATGGATGCACAGGGAAGCATGGTGTCAAAGCATGAGAAAAGACTGAGGTACTTAATGCCTTCTTTATCTCAGTCTTTAATAGTAAGACCCATTGTTGCCTAAGTACCCAGCTCCTGGGTCCCCAGAATGGGGAGCAGGATGAAGCCCTGTAATCCAGGGGGAAATGGTCAGTGTTTTGCTACACCACATGCACAGCTGTGGCACCAGATGGGATCCAGGGAGGGCTCAAGGGAGACCTTAACACTCTGCCTGACAGGAGGTTGTAGCCAGGTGGGGGTTGAGCTCATCTCCCGTGTGACAAGCATAGGTCAAGAGGAAATGGCCTCAATTTGCACCAGGGGATGTTTAGACTGGATGCAGGAAAATTTTCTTCAATGAAAGGGCTGTCAAGCACTGGAACAGCCTGCCCAGGGCAGTGGTGGAGGCACCATCCCTGGAGGCATTTGAAAGATCTTTTGTTGTGCTTTAGGCATGATATTCTCCAATTTAGTGCTCCCATCAAGACTCCCAAACCAGGCACAGCTCACTGGCTCTCCACCTTCCCTCCCCTCCTCCCTTCCCCCCACTCCTGTCTTCTTGTTCTGGGGTGGAGTTGAGAATTAGAGGCACAAAAAAGTGAAAATCACTGGTTGAGATCAGAACAATCTACTGGAAAGAACAATGAGAAAAAAATAAACAGTAACAGCAACAATACTAATAACAAAAGATACAGGATAAATTATTTACACATACTGGACTACTGCCATGATGTGAGATGATATCAAATAACAGTAGTCTGGCTACTGTAGGAAATAAACCCTGTCCTGACTGAAACTAGAACGTGTATAGGTACATGTGGCACTTAGGGGCCACATCCAGACTTGGCATTGCTGGGGGAATGGTTGGACTATATGCTTTTGAGAGACTTTTTCAACATAAATGATTTTGAGATTCTATAAGCATTTCCATCTTATGCCAGTGTGTTAAGGGATGGTGCTGCAGCCAGTTAGCTCTGTTTCTGTCTGGAAGCCTGTCCTTAGACCAATTGGGTGGATTTAATTGATTTTCCACACATCCTCTCTTCCATAGCAAAATAAGCTTAGAGTGTGCATATTAATCAATGCATACTTTTTTCTTCTGTGTATTGCCCTCATTGCCAGTTGTGATAAGTAGGCCATGGCTGTATGTCATTGCTGCTGACAAACAGGTTTTGCACAGATTTCTGCAGTGTGTTTCTGTGCTGGGGCTGTTCAAGGTCATGTACTGCCTGCTTGGGTGCTTGTGGATTCCTCTTAATCAATTCAGCCTCACTGCGACCCAGATCAAATGTTACACTCTGTGATCTTGTTACATTCACATCCTGTTACACTGAGTGTTTTGATGCTTGCCTGACCACACACAAGTTTATAATCTGATTTTTGTAATTTGTTTGTGATAAACTGAGTGGAGAATTAGAAAAAGGGTTAGCATTCCTGTTAAACAAACAAACAAACGTAATGTGATCCATATGCATGTGCACTTCATTCGTTTTTGTGTTCCTTGAAATGTAGTAGGCATTTACATTGAAACTTTGTGAATGATTTCCAAAACTGAATGTGGTATTTTGCATTGACAAATAGCAAATGTTTTCTGTGATGCTTTAATCTTATATTTTTACCTTTCAAGTATCAGCAGAACTTTCTGGGTAAGATTTGCAGGTGGTGTGGGCTCATACACGTGAAAAAAGTGTGAGTCCTTCCCCTCCTTTGGCACTCACCCCCTTATTCTTGTCACCCCCTTCCTTATTACATTTGTTCTCTGAGAAGAGCCAGAATTGGTTTCTTCTGAAGGGACCTATTGTTGTAGGGTGTATCTCAGTTACAGCTTGTCCCATTTTACTAATGTCAAGGAAAGAAATGTCCTGTTGTGGTAGAAGGCTCTTCTTTCCATCCCTTGTGAGGGATGGGCAAAGAAATGCTGGGCAAAGAAAGAGGAAGTATTTGTCACCTTGCCTTTGCACGTGTGCATATTTTTACATAATAATGTAGTAAACAAATTGCCTGTGCAGGCTCAGGATGAAAACATCACCCATGTAACACTGATCCCTTCTAAGAATAAATGCTTGAGTGTTCTTGTATTGTGCTGGGGATCTGTGATTCATGAAAGACTGAATGGCTGCTGGGACAATGCAGGTTTTGTAGTCATGTGCTGTTTTCAGTAGAATAAAGAATGAGAGAAGGAGTGCTCAAACGGTGGTCTGAAGAAGGTATTTGGTAAACAGAGTTGATATGGGGTATTTGCTTTTCTAATAATTTGCTGTTAACTATCAAGTGAGTTTCTCATCAAATTTTAGCAATAATAAATTGCATCTTAACTTTGATTATTTTTTCTGACAGACTTTGTAAGCAGTTTAATATATAGCTAGTGCAATAATGATACCTCCATATCCCCAAATACAGATTTACAGAAGTTTGGGTTTTTTCAGATTTTTCAGTTCTTAAAGTTTCTGCCTTCCTCAGTGGTGTGTTTGGAGTGAAGCCAGTGTTGGGTAAAGGCTCTGATTATTTTTAACAAGCTTGTACCTGACTGCAGAAAGCTGAGTAATGTACTTTCTCAGATGTTATTTCACAGTACAGTGTTAATACGGGATGACTGCATTGCTGCATCTCCCAGGGATGCCCCTCCTGGGAGGGAGGCTGGAGAGAGCCCTGCATGGCCATGTTCCCAGCTTCTGCAGTGGCCCTGAGACTTCATGCTGTTAGGACTTCTAAAAATGAATGCTTAAAGATAAAACAGTTTTAAGGGAGTAGGAAAGAAATCCCTGTGGGTAATCTCACTGCCGGAGCATTTTTAGGTCTGTCCGCCTTACATCTCTGACCCAGATTTTCAGAATACTTTGATAATACTCAGACTCAAAAAGTATGAGTTTAAATCTTGCATGTCTTTAATTCAGTCTTCTCTTCAGTGGGAGTGATGCTTTTTCAATGGTGTTACTTGGACATCTCTTAATAAAGTCTCTTATGTTTCCCTCAATGCAAAAATACTTGGCCAGTGACCTGAATGGTTTCAAACCCAGAAAAGAAACTTCATTGTGGTTTTGACCCTCCCTTGTTGCTGTGTGTGAAACCATCTTTGTATTGCTGTCCTGTACCTTTGTTATTTCCTGCAAGCCCTAGTGCAGGAGATAAATCAGTTTTTAGTGCTTCAGGTGTTGCTGGTTGTGTAATCATGTGTCTGTTGTGTGTCAATGGATTTATAGGGTTTGTTTATTCAGGATAATTGCATTTGACGGATTCTAATAAAAAGTTTTGAATCACAAGTGGGTAGACAGCTAATTTCTCAGAAGGTTCCCTGAGCTAGAGACAGAATGCAGTATCTGTGTGAAAAAGAGAGTTTTGCAAGTCCTGTGAGAACAGGTCAAAATATCTGATGGCAGGTCTGATGACATCACCACCCTGAAAGCTTGCAAGAACTAGAAGAAATTCTTTCAATCCCTTACTTGTTTGAAAAGGCTACGAACTGATGGCTTGACATTTAAAACAAATCTGCATTTAATTTCTTCTTCTCTATAATGTGGGAGGAGATATATGTTGTAGACTCTAAATCTGTCAGGCAAACATTCTGAAGATTTACTCACATGCTCAAAAGCATGGATATGGAATCTAACTCACTGTGAATATGGAAGAAAAAACAGTAACTGTGTTTTTCCTATTAAAGGCTGAGGAAATGTTCCAGAAGTACTAAAATTCTCACAGTAGTTTTCATTTGTAAATCAGTAAGGTGAAATTACCTTTGCCAAAGTCAGGGATGGTTAGAGGGAAGAAAAATGCCTTTGTGACAATTTACTCTTTGGGAGCCTGGGATGAGCTCATTGTTAGTATAGATTTGATACTTATTTTCTACCCTTATGTAGCAAAAGAAACTTACGGTGTATCTGAAACTAAGTATGTGTGCTTGTGATGATATTTTGTTACCTTGAAACAGCTTCCTCTGTCCTTATGGTTCTACAATGCAAGTGACAACAGTGCTGGTGTTAATGGATGATATTCCCTATTATGTTAACAAAAGGGAGAACCACATAATGTACACTGGCTGACTGCAGAGGGTGAGGATGAAAGACCATGTGGCCCTGTCAGCAAAAGAGAGAACTCTGTTGCCAGTTGGAATGAGTCGAGGAACTCTTAAAAATACTCAGTTTTCAAAATATTGTGGTTGTGGGTGATTTTGCTGACATGGGAGTATACCATTAGTAAAATGCCCTTGGTATGTGTGTACATACTGTGAAACTAAGAGTTGCTTTATTTTGAGTAAGTCTTCAGTTTGGGATCCTGCATTGTGTGGAGTGCCTCAGCACTGCATACTGAGTGTGATGAATGAGGAACACTTATCTTGGCTAAGCCTAGGCTGGGCACAAGTAAGGGAACTCCTGTGTGTCTTCTCTTAAGGGTTTCCAGTGCCTCTGGAGCTGAGCACTGTGCTGCTGCTGCTGCTGCTGCTGCTCTGTTTTAAGCTGAACCCTCTTGACATCTTGGCAAATGCTGGGAACTGCGACCACATTCCTGAGCCTGTGGACAGGAAGGGAGGAGCTGCAGGGGAAGGCTGCTTATAGCTCACTGAGAAGTCTGTCTCTTGCTGGAAGGTGGTTATTGCCAGCTGGAAGGAGAAGGATTGTAAGATCTGGTGCAGATCTCTGACCTTTTCACCTGTTTTGGCTTGAAAGCACTAAGTAATTCGTGGTGTCTTTCTGTTTAGAAGGTAGTGCTTGAGATGGTCTCATATGAAGATGGAGTCTTCCTTACTTGCACTTTTCAGCTCTATGGTATATTTTCAGGTCGTCTTTTTACTATTTTTTTACTTCTGCTGTGCCATGCTCAAGGAATCCTGTCAAAAGTTATTGTGGCTGCTGCTGCTTTCAGCAGCAGAATAGGGTTGTAAATGGAAGGAGAACATGAAGGGAGACTTCTGAAGTTGGGAATAGGAAGGTAGATGTTGGTTGCCTTGGATTACCTTAGCTAGTACATGGAATAAGAGCAGGGTATTAAGGTAATTACTAACATCAGCTGTATTTGGTACTATGTTTTCAGTGGTACTGTTTCTTTCAATCTCTCAGCACTAGTGGAATGAAGTCTAGTTGTGTGAGACATCTTGGGTTTAAAGGTTTATGGCCCTGAGTGTGAAAACAAATGTGTGCAACTTTCAGCATATTCATTCAGAAGAGGAAGAAGTCTCCATAGAAGAGGCTTTGTTGAAGCTTGGGGCAACTTCTCCCAATGTGGGTTGTAAGTAATTTTTAATATCTGTGTGGAGAATTTGAGGAGAAGTAAACCGTTGTGTTGCTGCTCTGTGGTGTTTGGATTGTAGGCAGCTTGTGTAGAGTTTGTGCTCTACATTTAGTACTCTGGCCAAATTTCCTGTCAGGGGTCAGCATCCCTGCTTGTAGTCCTCGGATATTGCATCAGGTGAAATAAAATATATGTTATTTCTGCTTTCACTGCACACTGTGACCAAGTTAGTCTTAAATAAAAGTTGACAGCCATTTGTCGTGGGTTAACAAAAGTCTGGTTTTCAGTTTGGAAGGGGTGGTTCCCTGTGGGGACTTGCTGATCAACTATTTGGTTTTGAAGAGCTAATTAGCTAGCTAGGTTTGAAGATTGGCACCTGGTTAAACCACTTAAAAAGTGCGTGTGGCAGTGTATATTGCAGCTGTTCTGGGGGCTGCAGATTGAAACCCAGTTACCTGGGTGAAAATCCCAGCTCATCTGTTGGACCCTGGGTGCTGATGTATCACTGGGAGAGGAGATGAGTGACTGAAATAGTGACCAACCACCTGTGTGAGCCCAGGAAAGCTCAAGCACCCTATTTAAGCGTGCTCCCAAAGAATGAAGTCGCTTAAGTCTTGTTACCCTGAATCACAAGTGTCCTGTCTCCTGAATTAGAAAAAGGCTGAAGGCTGGTAGAGAAAACAACATGAGACTCATAAGTCAGTGAAGAAAGAGTCAGATTCTAGATGGGAGGGGATTGAGGAGATGCCTGAGTCTTAGGCTGAAATTCTTTTTGTAAGGCTATGATGAAGATATATTTGATATACCAGACTGTTTTTTCCCCAGAACTCACAGAAATGCACTAGGGAGGTGTAGCTTTCTAACACAACTGTGAGCCAAGGCACCAGTATTGAAGCAAGTCAATATTGCTATAATCCAACAAGAAACTTGAATAAAAAGAGATGAGAGAGATAAGAAACCTTGCCCTAGGGATAGTAATAAAAAACCTCTGTTTCCAGAGATAGATGAAGAGAATGATGCTAGAGCAGCTCATCCTTAAAATAGCACCCAAATAAGTTGACAAGGCCCATAAAAGCAGCTGTGGGAAAGCTGCAAAGTATGAGAGGGACTTTTCACACTGCAAACAGGTTTTCCTTTCCTGGGCAGCTGATTTGCTGTGACATTGAAGTCATGAGAGAACTGTTTCTTGTAGAAAAGCCTCCATAGCATGGCAAGAGAGATTCCTCTCCCTAAGAGAACTGAAGGACTAATCTAGAAATATACTGACTAAAAGTCCCAGGTTTTGTCTCTTTATGTTGTTAGTAGGGAAGAAAAGAAGGTGTGGGGGAAGGAAAAGTGTTCTAAGGATTTATTCTAATTTTCTTATTATTTTTCTTCTAATTCTGTTAATAAAGTTTTCTTTATCCCCTTTAAAGTTTCAGCCTGCTTTGCCCTACTCCTAACCCTTATCTCACAGCAGAAAACGAGTAAATAATTCTAGTAATTCTGGCGACTTAACCAGTGCTAGACCCACTACATAATTAGTGCATTAGCCAAAAAACTCAAACTGGCAAACCCAAACCACTAAACCATTGTTTCTCTATTAGTGTATGGAGCTAAGGTTTCCTTGTACTCTGCACACAAGGCATCATTAGTGCTCAGTGGGATTTTCTGTAATAGAGCACAGGCTCAGTAGCCAAATAATATGTTTTCCCTTCCATTGTTGCAGTGTGTGTGACATCTTTCATGGTCTAACTCATTCTGCTTATATCTCAATAAAGCAACAAGCGGGAGGTGGGAAAGCATAGTATTGTTTTCTCTTTTGTGATGGTGGTTTATCAGCTGACAACTGTCAAAAGCAAGATGATGTTTTAATCTTCCAGATTATTCATTTAAAAGACAAATGAAAAAAATCCCCAGAAGCAAGTCACTATTTGAAGGATTTATGTGTTCTAAAACACATAGCACAAATACAGTGGAGCCATTTAAGACAAAAACTGCTCACTTTTCAAGTATGTGGTTCCAACATGATTAAGGAGGGTGTCTTACCCTCCTTAGAAGAGGGCTAATTCTTTGGGGTTTCTTAATGCTTAATGATCTGTGGTGATTTTAGTCTACTTATTGGTAAGGAAACAGCACTTCATCTTTATTATGTCATCTTATCTGGATCATTTCTCTTGGATCTGACTATAACAGTTAACAACAGATAATCTCATTTATCTTCATCATTTGAGGATCTGAAAGTTGCCTCCAAGTTCATCTTAGTCTCTTCAGTGGAAATCTGTTGAATTCAATTAATATGAATTTGAAATATAGTCATTAAGGATGCTGTGTTTGAATGCAGTACTTCTCATGAGCCTTCAAATCAAATGTGTGTGAGCATGTCTATTCTGCTATCACTGTTGTCTAGTCAGAGAGCAGCTGCTGTTAGTGAGTGGACCTGGAAGAGGACTCTAAAAGCCTTAGTATAATTGAAAAAATGAGGAACTCATACTCTGAATTTTTGGCTGCCGGTTCACCTCTTCAATCAGTTGCTTTCTCTATCCCTGTCTGAATGGGAGATGTTTCTTTTAAGATTCCAGCAACCACAATAACAGCCTATCTTCTCACAGAAGAGCAGGAGTTGTCAAGCACAGTTTTTCTTGTGTTTCAATGTTTTGCATAACTAATCTTGCATGTGGTACCTATTTCTGTGTTATTAGAAAATTACTGTAGGAATACCACACTGGAAGTAAGTTCTTGGATTGACAGATTCTAGTTTCCCTGGCTCCTAGACCTAACCAACAGCTGGAGTTGGTCAGGTTGGTCATAGCACTCAATAAGATCAGAAATCCAGAACTCATGGTAGGACTATTAAATAGGAAAGAGAGAGAACATATACAGGGTACTCTGCTGTCTATTTGGTTAACATTCCAAATACTGAAATCAGTAAAGCTTTTGCTAAAGACTGTCTGCAGAAAAATTCAGATGCGGGCTGTATTTTTAAAGAGAGCAATTGGTGTAAGACATCAGAGGGAGCGTTTGAAAATTTAAATATATGTATTGGAAAAATTAGTGTACTTCTTTAGGGTGGCCTTCATGTATTGGGAAGAGTGGTTTGAATGTTTTTTTGTCTTGTCACATATTGCTTTCTGCATATTACTTGCTTTTCTTCCTGTTGTTTTCTTGAATCTCTTGAATAATGGATTTTGGAAAGTCATAGGCTTAACATAACTATCTGATTGTTGTGTCATTAGAGATTTATTTTATTTTAGGCTGACTTAATTCCTTCATGTCCAGTTTTGGGTGGTTTTGCTTAGCTTTTTAAGCTGAAGAGTTGTGTTCTCTAGAATGACTGGTTTGTGTGGTCAAACCTTTAGCTCCTTTGTTTTATTCACTAAAGTCTTCTTTTCAAATTTGTTATTTTCAGTAGAGACTCCTGGCTTATATAATGCTTATGTTTGTTGACTATGATTGTGCAGAGGGCTCTGTATGTAATGTACATGGTGTGTGATCCCTGCTGAAGGAAGAATTGGTGCTGGAGCCCATCATGTGTTACTGTTGTCCAATCTGCTGAATGAAGCTGCTGGGCTGTTTCTGAGGGCTTACCTGTGTCTTCATTGGCTTGTTTTTTTTCCTTACTCTTATTTCTTGTTCATAAGTCCTGAAAAGGAAAAGGTTCTTGGTTTTGAGCATTAGCGCAATCGTATGAAGGTCATGTACACTAGCATTTAATCAGTAAAAGAGCATGCAGAATGCAAACTGTAGAGTTGAAACCTGAAATGTGCCCAATTGAGAGAATGAAAGAATATTTTTATTCTTCCCCAAACTGAGGAATTCTCTGCGTTTTTCTGCTAAGCACTTCTGAAGGTCTTTTTCTTTATTGCTTAAATTTTTATTGTTAATACTTTATGTATGCAGTAACGATGGTCTTGTCTTTGGTCTGGTTGATGAAATAACTATGCTGTCTCTGTCTGCTAGAGCCAGAAAGCAGAGAGATGGAGAGATGGCTTCACCTTGGAGACCATGGGAGTGGGGCATAGCATCAGAGGTAGAAGGCCAGACTTTCTTTTGAATGTGCTACATGATTGTTATGAAAAAACCTTATGGACATGGAGTAGCTGCTAAAAAACTGGTAACAAGGTGCACAGTGATATGAAAATAGCTAGTATCTAGTGGGACAGTGAAGTTTGGGTGGGGTGTTTCTATGTTTTTTTAGTGACAGGTGATTCAAGTACCCTAAAAACAGATACTGGGCAGGATCTGTTTCATCATGGGTGTCTAGTAATGCTGTTTTAATTCCCTCATTACAGTTCTGTTATGGAGAGATAAAATTAATAGATTTTTATAGAGGAAAGATTGAAGAACTGTACCTTCAACTGAAAACAAATAAAATCTGTCAACCATCTATTTGACTCTGACTTTTGTATATGCCTTGAAAGTAATCCAAGTAATTTGTTACATGTTTAATCCTGCTGTTGATAGATTAGTTCCTTCTGGCTTGCTTATAGCAGTTTTTTTGTGTGCCAAAAAAAGGTTTGTCTAATTAGAAATGTGTTGGTATTTTTGGTAGCATGAGTATTTCAGGAAGGATCTCCTGGGCATGTTCTTCCTTGTAGCAGTCAGCAGGTCCTTATGTTAAACATCATGTCAAACACTTGGTGGTTCAAGTCAGCAAATGCCAGAAATATTTTGTTAACTCATCTTCACATTGTTTGTGGAATGAAATTGGGAAGTTGTTATTTTTAAAATATAATAATAATAATAATTCTAGTGATCCAACTAGTCAGTCATCTTGCAGAGCAGACTGAGTCACAGACTCACCACTTAAGCAAAGAATAGTTCTGCATCAGAAGATGAGAGGGATCTTTGGCATACACGTGGAGTGCAGTCATAGTGCAAAATAGCTTAAACACCTCCTGTTAAAACTGGTGAATTACATCAGACTTCTCACATGGCTTTATTCAGATGTTTGTGGCTCAGACCAGTGTCAGCAGAGGATGATTCCATTTTGCACCATTTGGAGAATAAATAATGCAGTCCGTGGAAGAGTTGTGTTAGCAGTGTAGATGGTGCCTCTGTATCAAGGGCAGATAAAGAACTGTATGCAAGTAATAATGAGAATAAAATAGCCATCTCAGAGCTTCCTTTGAAATCCAGTTGATGCAGGTTGGAGGTCCTGTTTCACAAGGAAAATTACAGCTCTTCTGGCTGTAATGAATTTTGCTCAGGTAGAGAAAGCTTTGTTCAGATTGGAACACAGGAAAAGGGCTAGGTGAGCAGTGGGGGAATTACGGGAGGAAAAATGTCCCTGGAATAAAGACAGAGCCTAGACCTTCCAAGATGGCTCCTGAATTGGCAAAATAGAGACTTTTCTGATGCCACCTTGCTGGATGGTTTTCCATGTGCGTGTTGTTCATGTCACAGGCATATGTTGGTGTTTTTGAAGAGTTGTTACCTGGTTACTCCCCGTCTTCCTTGCTCAGTCATGTTGCATCTGAAAAAGTTTCAGGAACTGTTCAGGTTTTTCTAATCTTGTATATAATTTGTATTAAGTGTAAGTTAAATGTTTTATTTCAAAAGTGGAACATTCTGAATAATTGTATTTCACAGCACATCTTCTGTCTTGTTGGCATGTAACTGAAGCACCAGGAGAAGTATGTGCTACAAATGGGATTGGTATGATGCCCTTCATCACTTGAGAATCACAACAAGCATATTTTTCTTCATACTGTTCAGTAAATTAGGCCAGACTCTTGTGAAACTCTTCTATTTCATTGTGAAGTGATCACACAGTAATAACTAGAAGTAAATTTGATTACTTGGAAATGGACAAATAGAAAATCATAAAAGCATCAGCAACCCTAAGCAGCTTACTAGGCAGCTGCAACAACGTGATGAAGGTGTTTTGTGGGGTTTGTTTTCTTGGCTAGACAGCCTTGGCTTCAGGGTATGGTTTAAATGTTTAGTAGTATATGGCATAGTTGTTTTTGGTTTTTTTACTTAATTAACCAAAGGAGGAGATGTGGGAGATAAGAAAAGCCTAATAGAACAAGGGCCCTTTTCATCATGGTTAAATCCTGTTTACTTCTGTTCACTCTTGCTCCCTAGAAAGCACTCTGGGAAAGGTTCAACGAACAGTAAGGTAAAAAACAGGTTATATAACCAGAGAACAAATTGTATAACTAGCATGTGGTCACCCTGTGTGTGGGGCAGTAATTGGTTGGGGAGATGCATGGACACTGGATGATCAAAAAGGTGGTTGGGTAAAAGAACACGTGAACAGCACCTGCAGTGGCAGGCAGCCAATGCATGCTTGTTTTGCTCAAGTTTATAGCATAAAAAGGCCTGTTTTTTTTTGCAAGAAATGATTTATCTTTACAACTGCTGAAGGAGAATCCACGTGTCTTTATTCCTCATTGCTGCACTGCATATAGTAATTTCCCTTTTTGCATCCTTCTCAGGTACACATGCAATGAAGTAGCCTTAAAATATAATTTACACTACCAAAAAAAAAGGTGCTTTAATATAAATGCAAACTAGAAGTTAGGGCTCTTAAAAATATTTGCTCTCACCTTGTAGTTTTAGTTTTGCAGCAGTGAGTTTCATGGGTAGGATAGGACCCCTGAAGTTATTACTGATCTTGGAGTGGTTCTGTGGTCAGTTGGGTTGCTGTGAAATACAATATTATTCTTCTTCTACTTCATGTATTTATTTAAGGTGATAGTGGCTTCAAGTGTTGGAATAGAAAATACAATGCTGGAATTAGATTGTTTGCAGTGATTTATTTCAGTGCAAAAGCTTGAGTTGCCCTGTAAAACAGAGTCTTATGTTTGTTTTGGGGTAGTGACAGCCCTGCAGGTGATGATATTTTAAATGCAGTATCATTAGCATTTTTGCATACATAGACATACTAAAGAAAACCATAACACTTGTCATATTTATTGGTAGCATTAAACACTTCCTTTGTAAAACTTGCATACTTGCTGAATTTCATCTTTTTTTCTCTCCTATTTTTCTAAATGAGTAAAAGATAATTAATGAATTAATTAATTCTGACAGGATTTGTCTTTTTCTTGTGTACCCTACTGTCAACACATATAGCCATGTAAATGACCAAAGACTGTTTCAAAATCTAAATGAATGGCTTGGGAGCAAGGTTAGGGGTTTCTTTTGGTTTTTTTTAAAATCTTCTTAATGCAATTTTTATTCAGCTTCTAAAATCTTTGTTATTCCATTCCCTCTACCTCCCCATTCCCTATGTTAATGTTTAGTTGGTGCTGCACTTTGAATGCTTCCTGAAAGTCGTTCCAGTCTAGTGTAATTTTGGTCAATGTCCTTGTTATAATTTTCCTTCCTGCCAAAATGGCAGTTTTTATAAAACATTGTGACTAAACTGTGTGGAGGTACCTGCAGGTACCTGTTAGTTGTGAGTGTTTGCAGTTACTGTTATATCCATGGCTAACTTGGAGGTTTGTAAGTTTTGGTATGGACTCTTAAGGTAACTCCATGAAGACCTGGGTGGGTGAAGGTTGTCCCTGCTCCTCCCATTATCCTCCTGCTCTTGGTGATGCACATCATCATCCATAGCAAGCTGCTGGCACTCCTGGTCTGGTTGTGACCATGGTGACATAGAGCTAGAATGGAATACACTATTTCAGCTGGAAGGGAGCTCCAGTGTCATCTAGTCCAGCTGCCTGACCAAGTTACAGCCTGTTACTAAAGGCATTGTCCAGTTGCTGCTGGCAGCCTTGGGGCATTGCAAACCTCTCCAGGAGGAGGCCTGTTCCAGTGTTTGATTCTCATGGTAAAAAAAAAGCTTCCTAATGTCCATTCTGAGCCTGGCACAGGGTTGAACCATTCCCATGGTTCCCACAGAAAAGAGCTCAGCATTTCCCTCCTCAGGAAGCTGTAGGGAGCAAGGAGGTTACCCCTGAGCCTCCCTCCATGTAGCTAGATAAGCCCAGAGTCCTCAGGTTTTCCTTGTGGGATGTCATTCCTTTAAAGCCCTTTCATCAGCTTTGTTTGCTCTCCTCTGGGTGCATTCCAGCACCTTCACATCTTCCTAAGTTAAGACAGTCAAATTGGAGGTTGTGGGACTGTGGCTTTTAGGAGTTTTTTTTTGGAAGCAGGCATGTTGCTGGTAGTGTTGGTGGTAGGTAAGAAACTCTTGACACTACACCTATAGAGGAATGTGGTTTTGTTATGTTCATGCAGCTGATGGAAAAATCTGCCTTCTCTGACTTTATGGTGTACTCCCCTGTGATAACTCCTCACATTCACAACATTCAGTGATGATGATTTTTGTAGCTAAATAACAATTTTTAGTCATTCAGAGGAGCATGGAAATGTGTGCAAGGTGATTCTAGACAGGTTCAGCACAGGAGCTAGACTTCTGCTGCTCTTGTGGTTTGCCTCATTGCTTCCTAGTGATTGCAGAGACTCCAGGAAGGGAAATACCTTTGCTCTTGTGTGTGTTCACACATGCACCTGCAGGTCAGCTGTTTCTACAGACACTTCTGCTCAAGTCTTGTGAATATCTCTTATATCTCTAATATCTCTTGGTTGCTGGTTCATTCAAGTCTTCGGAGATGGGAGCATTCACTTCCCTGTTGCTCCACAAAATAGCCTTGTGAACTCAGTTCTTAGTCCTGGCACATTTTTTGGTTTGGTTTTGATACTTGATTTCAGGGCAGACAAATGCCTGGGGCTGGCTGGGGTTCTTGACTGTTCTTCAAGTACTTGGAACATGACCTGAAGGAAGCACTAAAACTAAGATGTATGGAATAAATACAGCCTGTATCTCAGGACCTTGTGAAGGGTGTGGGTGAGGAGAATGGTTGGCTGCCAGAAGATAGTTTTGAGAATATTATATTTTCCTCTGCAGGCTTGAAGGCAGACTTGCTTTCAGTTTATTTGTGGAGCAGTTGATCCCTGGAGCTGCTGTGGAGATGTGAAAATTGCACTGTTTGATGCATTTTGGCATGTTTTATGAAGCAGGCCAGGAGAACAGTGCACAAATATTTGCACTTGGGTTAAGTAGGTTATAGTCAGGCCAAATAAACTTCTCCAGTTTTCCAGCAGCTTTTTGATGGAGTCTGTTTCGCAACCAAATTTTGGATGATGGCTTTTTGTAAATTAGATATGGATGTTCACAGGCTTTTTTGCAGGTTAGGAGGGTGGTTCTTTCTGCAACTGTTTGTGATAAATGTTTGTCTTCCAGGAGGAGCAGCTGTAATGAGCAATTTTACTGTGCAATCAGTAAAATGTTTTTTTTTTACATTTCTATAGGCTGTTGACAACAGTAATTGCTGCTACTGTTTCTATGTGAATATTGTACAATGAAACACTGTTTCTAAATTTTTCACGTTGACTTTGACAGCCACTTACTCTTTTTCATCTCTAAGGAAAAGTTAGGAGATAGAAAATTTTCCTTGGTTTTGACAAACAGCCATCCTAAATTTGTGAGGAGACAATGATTTGCTATTTCTTCCTTATCTAATTTAGGTGGCTTATTTTTTTAAAAAAATTTTTGATCCTGATTGTGTTTTTAAGAAAGGAGATTTTTTTCATTGTGAATCTACATGTGCAGGTTTTTAAATACAAACAGTCTTTAAAGCATTTGTGTTCTGTGAAGATGCTGTTTTTACCATTTTACTGTTGTTAAACCTTAAAACTGTAGTTGCTGACTTCTTGGTTGGGGGTTTGAACTGGTGTTAGCATTAAAAATGAAAATCAGGGAGGGATCAATTTAGTCATCTCCTAAAATAAGGCGGACAGTTGTTCTTGGCCAAGTTGTAGATATGGAGATTGTTATTGAATTAAAAGTAATTGCAAATGAAGTAATTATTGCAAATTAAATAAACTTTGAATGTTTATAAAGTGGCTTCAGGTGTTTGCAGAACAAAGCAAAATATATCTCAGAATATATATCACAGAAGCTGTTTTAGGGGAATGGCTTTTGATGTTTCAATGGTTAATAACAACACATAGAAGGTCTGATGCTTATTTCCCTATTATATTGGAATTCTTAATTATATGTTAATAGCATAACTATTTGAAATGGAAGCTTCTAACTTAATGGAAAACTTCTTGAGGGTAAAGCCTTGCAGCCTGTGTTTTCTGAATTTAACCTGAATTGTGAAAAAAGCCCACGCTTTTTGGTTAAATAGGGATTATGAAGTGCTATCAGCAAATATACTAATTGTTTTTGTAACTGCAGAAAACAGTGAGAGAGAATGAAGGTCGGGAGAGGGCTATGTTTTCTCTCTTAAATAATGATAGAGTTTGGTAGGAAAAGGCCTTTTGATAATATGATGGAATGGCAGTGGGCTAAAAAACTCCACACACTTTTTTGTTAGAGTAGTTTTGCAGTTAGATAAACTTCTTTCAGTCCTCTGTATTCTGCTATCAAAATCCTTTTTGAGTGACTCAGAAATTGCATAAATGGCACCAGTATGCCATGTGGATGTGTATCTCTCCTCAAATAGACATGTTAAATTGCCAGACCTGAAAGACAGGAAGGCAGAGGCACCTGTACTACCTCTTAACATGGAAAGGAAACAGATCCCCTACATCTTAGTCTCCTAATGCTTACATTATATCTTAATTCTTTTCTGTATTGTGTGTAATTCAACATTTTGACATGAAATAAATACTTGTAATGACTATTTTCTCTAAAAACAAACAGAATACCATGAAACACCTACTTTTAAAGACAGGCTCCAGTAATTAAACTATGCCATTCAGGTGGTCTTGCTAAGACTGACCTTGTTGTGTCCTAGGTTGACCAATCTGAGGAGAAAACAACTGAATTATATCCCTCTTCTTTCCATATTCAAAGCAGTTACATACCCAGTGGGCTTCATCATACAGAGTTGTCTTCTGATTTCAGTCTTTAGTGTTGGTTGGATTTTCTTTTCTTTTCTTTTCTTTTCTTTAATGTCCCCACCAAGAGGCAGGAAAAAAAAGCCATGCTACTTCAAAGTCATATGCAAAGGAGAAAAAACAATATGTGATTACAATTCCATTAATGTGCTTGGAGTTTTTGCTTTTGCAGAATACTAATGAAGTAAATAGCTGCTGTTAATGGAATTTGTGTCCCATGAGTTGTTCTTTGGGAGACTAGTCTGCCTGAGAGCTTTAGGATTAGTCAAGGAGAGATTTGCCACTGCAGGCGGTATTGTAACAAACTGGATTGTAGCTTTATGTTATTCAGCATTCCTTCTACAGAAACTGCTTATCAGTGTAGGTTGGTGCTCTAGATGATTTAATTGTAATGCTGGTATTTTTTTCTTGTTGGGGGTATGAATGTAAATGAATGAAAGCATTGGTTATGAAGAAAATTTGAGTGATACATAAAATTTGTCACCAGCTCACATATTTTAGCTGGATGTACCCTTGATGTGACCAGTGATTAATTCATTCACATGTTTAAAAGGTTATGATAGTATGTGTGGGACAACTCACCACTGTGTAAGTTTACTAATGTTTTAGTATCCTGCTTTTTTGAGTTTTTAATCTTTGCAAGTGTATATGTATTACAGAAAGTGCTACATTTCCCCACTTTTCCCCAAAAATACTGCTGTTGAATCCCCTTTGTGATGAAACTGCTGTTTGATGTTTCTTAAAATGAGTAATATTTAATGAGATTTTATATTATCAGGAACTTACACTATATAGAGATCACTTGGAATTAGTTGTCTCAGCTATATTTTAGTTTTTATTTTTGGTTTTTATTTTGGTTGAACTTGGCAATGTTAAGTTTACAGCTGGACTCAATCTTAAAGTCTCATTCAGCCTAAATGAGTCTTTGATTCTATGATCTAAATACTTTAGCTTGGTTTTGATTTATGATTTTGAGTGAAAAAAAATCTAAAATCTGCCACAGTGTGACTACTGTATGCTTTATGAATTTACTGAAGATCTCAGTTGAAGGAGCAGACTTGGAATATAGAGTTCTCATCCACACATCATCTGTGGAATGACTCACTTCCATTTTAATTGAAATTTTGATAAGGTTATGTTGCATGTATAAAGAGAAATAAAATAATTAACTTGGAGGATATTTTGCAGATTGTGACAGATGTGTTACATTTGAGTTGCTCTCCAAAGTTTCTGAAGGTGTTGGAAGGAGAAAGCATGTGATAGTTTTCCTGATCAAGGCAAGCCAAGACAAGGTGTCATCCCAGTTATTGGAAAATTCTCTAATTACCCAGGGGAACAACAATGATAGTTTACTGTTAAATTGTACAGAATGTACTCGTTGCACAGGAGAAGAGAAATTGAGATAGTAAAGGGAAATTCTAGCCAGTTGAGGTATTCCTGTCTTTTTTTATTTTTCGATTTTTTTGAGCTGAATTGCAATAACAAGTTCACATCTTATGAGGAGAGGAAAAGAAATGTTCTCTCTTTTGTCTTAAAAAACCCAAAAAAACCCCCAAACAAAGCCTTGGTTTAATTTTGACATTTTCACTTTCAGTTCTAATCCAGTGGATAGTTAGGTGTTCACTCCTGCAATGTTTCTTAGTGTGGCATTTGGGGTTTTTTTTTTAGTACTGTAGGCATATAAAATTCATTAAATCATTTTTGTGTTCGTTCAAACAAAGAATCAAACTAATATCCTGAGTTTGCTTATCTCCAATGATACCATGATTTCGTTTGTTCAGTTCTTTGTGGATTTTTAAAATGTTCTTAATTTTCCTCTTGAGAAACCTTCTAGCTAAGAGATTAGAAGTTAAAAATAGATATTTAAACAGAAATGGGTACTCTGCTGCACCTTGAATATGACTGACTGGCCTTTGGAGTGTGAGGGGCAGTGGAGAGCTCTAGACTTGTCTTTTGGGGTCCCTAAGCCAGAGAGGAGGTTTCTCTCTGTGTCATATTCCTCAGAAGTAAAACAAAATTCACCTTTCACCTTATACCTTCAGGGGCTGGCTTTTGATTTGTTTTCAGTGCTGTGGTCCCGTGGGAGAGGTTTAAACCTGTGCTGGGGGTGCCTCTGATGGCTGGCTCTGTGCCCCAGCAGTTTGGGTGTCATGGGCAGTGTCTGTGGTCCCAGAGGAGGAGCACCTGTCTTGAGGCTGGTCTTTTAATGCTTGTTAGGGAGATGGTATTCTGTAATTCTTGGTTCTGAGCTAAACCTTCAGCAGAGCCATTTTCATAGCTCTCCAGCCCCTCTGCATTTTGAGGTTCAATCCAAGAAAAGCCTAGGTGGAAGCTGCTTTTAACCCACCATCTTCATAAGATACATGATAAAATAGAGCTCAACAAGGAGATGAACTACTGAGGGGCTTGAAAAAGGATACACTGTGGGGTTTTTAGGAAACTCTTGCTAAAAACTTGTTACTTTTCATTTAGTTTTTAGTAAACTGTTCCCCACATTATAACAGCTATATTTGGAAGATTAAACTTTTTTACTCCACCTGTGCTCGTTGTTCTGTGTTTAGCTCAAGTTGGTAAGAAGCCGCTTTTGGGCCACAAAAGTTTGGTTACAGTTTTAAAATTATACTGTTGTAATCTGAATTTCTATGAACACCCTCTTTTCATTTCTCACATCTCCCTAAATCAAAAATTTTGGTCTTTGCTGCATTGGGTGGATGAGTCTGGAGTTTGCCTCAGACTTGCTTGACCTGTTGCTGCTTTGGCTGGACTGAAATGTCAAATGTGAGATTAAAACTTTTCTTCTCCTTCCAGGTGCCTGCTGATGGAAATGCAGGGCTGCTGGCAGAGCCTCAGATTGCCATGTTCTGTGGCAAACTCAACATGCATATGAATGTGCAGAATGGAAAGTGGGAATCGGACCCCTCCGGCACCAAGACCTGCATTGGGACGAAAGAAGGGATTCTTCAGTACTGCCAGGAAGTAAGTGCTGTCTCAGGAAAAACTGCAGTGGTTGTTCTGTCAAAAAGCAGGCATGTGCTGGAGAGCTCAGTCTCTAGGGATTCTTCCCTTTCTGTTTTGACCTCTTTTGCTTCTTTGCCTCCTTGTCCTTACTGGATAGGTTCTCTTCAGCACCTATTAAAACAACTTCAGGAATTGGTTGTTGAGGGAGTCATTTGGATTGTTGGAAAATTTTGTCTCTCTTTTACCCTTGGGGGATAATTTTTGTATAGTATGTAGGCAATGGGCTTCTTTCTTATAAAATGTTTTGAATAAAACTGAGGTGGCAGTTTATTATTTAAAATGCCCTTGGTCTTTCTGGGCTGATCTGGAAAGATCAGCTGTAACATGACTTCTGTTGTTCTACCATGACACTGAAATGCACTTGTGCAGTCCAGAGTTATTGGCTCCTGCTACACACAGAACCATTCAGAGTATCTTAATAGAAAAGCTTCCCCTACAGATGAAGTCACAATGACTGATTTCATATTTGAGTGCAGAAACTTCTTACCCACTTGCTTGTATTCTAAGAACATGTGGATCTAATTTTGTTTTGTCTCCATGATGTGATTGTACAATAACCCTGTACCAGTGTGTGACAATTTGAAATGAAAATGTGTTATTTCATGCAGTAGAACAAAAGGGCATGGTTTGAGTTGCCTTAGTCCTTACATTTACTATTACCATCTCTTTTTTTTTTTTTTAAGTGAAAGCTTTTGCATATTGCCATAGCAGTAGCTGCTTTGTTTCCTAAATGTCAAACCAGTTCCTGTGAAACTTTAGAAAGTAAGAGAATTTATTTTTCAGATATTTGCTCTCTTGGCATCTTAATTTCTGTCTTTTCTTTCTAGGTTTTGTGGTGTTTTATTCAGTTTTTATTGCATTTGGGCAAAATATTCACTTTAAGGCTGATATTGGAATGGCAATTGAAATTGATTCTTCATCAGTAGCTTTGACTCTTTACTAAGAAAATTGTTTTGTGAAACTCATGTTTTTGTTTATCACTAACAAAAATACCTTACCTAACCTATCCTACTAGTGCAGTTTCAAAGATTTCTTATGATTTTCTGTTGTCTTCTTTGATTTATCTAAATATAAAGTTGATTTATGCATAATGAAATTATTGAGGGTGAGGGAAGGAATAATAAAAGAAAAGGAGAGCATCAGTGACTAAGGGTAGTAAGTTTATCTGAAGTTACAGAAATAAATATGTGAATTATGGAAGTAAGACTAGAAGGTTTGGGGGCTTTAAAAGCATAAATATCTCAGTAGGTTGGTTCAACCACAAATGCTGCAGGCAGGGAAGGATTCTTGAACAAGGTCTCAGAGTGTAACCATCAAGTGACTGTTGAGTGATTTTGAAATTTAGGGTGGCATTTAAAAAAAAGCCCTCTCAGATGTAAAGGGAAGAGGTAAGCAAAAGCAGTCAGAAGGTAATAGACGTAGAACGTAAAATGACAAAGAGACAAAAAAAAAAGTTTTACTCCCTAAGGAAAAAAAATTGTTTGCCATGCATGGAGACTGAGAGAGCTTAACTGGGTGAGAGCCCAAGCAACTTGGTCTAGCATAGATGTGAATCCTGGCTGGAGCTGAGGAAGGTCTAAATGACCATGATAGGTCTCTTTTAACATGATATTTTTGCAAATCTGAAGTTTTCTCATAACTGAAACAGAGAGACCTTTTGTTACTTGGGTTTTTAAAGGGTTTTAAAGGGTTACTTGGGTTTTAAATTCCAGTGTGTTAAGCCATATTTTATGTGCTTGACAGTTTAGTAACTTAGTATTGGATGATTGTCATAATTTTAGAGTGTCTCCAATTCCAGTTAAAAGTATGGCTTATAGGGTTCTGCCCTGTTGTGGGGCAAAGTGCAGGCAGGTCTACTCTCTAAAAATAGAGTGGGCATTTCACAGATTTTAGTCAATCTGTTAATTATGTGAAGCAGTGTGCTTTTATCAACTTGAAGTGAGCAATTCTGCTGTGGTGTGTTGAAACACGGGAATTTGGCAAAACCCCCCATTTTTTCCTGCTGTGCCCACCAGTATGCTTCTGGTTTGTTTGCTGGAAGCTGCTGGTGTCCTGCTGTCCTGCCATGTCCTTCCCACACACCCCTTGAGATGCACAGTGCTGTAGGCTGCTGATGGGGATGGGACATGGGGTGGTCTGGGGTGTAAGAGCATGTGGCAGCAATGGGGTCACTGCCAGCAGGTGTTTTGGGGTGGGGTGAAATCATGTGAGCCCCAGGTTTTTGAATGCTGGTAATAAATGCAGAAATGAATAGCAAATATTAGAAGGTTCAAATCTGCTGATAGCAATTTAAAATAAAAGGCCACATGGAACTTGATCCAACCCAGCAGCATGGAAAGAAGTTCTGTACAGCTCTTGCCCGTGGTCCTCCCTCCTTCCCCACACCTCTTTGACCAGGTGTGTAGCATGTTGGGCTTCAGTTTTGGCCAGGGAATGGCACTGATGCTTTGCTATTATTTAATATTATTTGATATTTCCTATTAAACTTGCCTATGACCCCACAAGAGAAATGCAAGAGTTGGATAACAGCACCCATTTCTACCAAAGGAATTAATTTGTAGAGGATTGCTAGTAAATGCAACTCAAACTGGCTTCTTAGCTTTGGGGAACTCTTTATAATTGTGGTTGGTATTCCAAATATGCCTAGTATTTCCCTTGCTTTCTGCTGTTTACCTTGGCTGCAAGACAATACTTGCTATCAGGAAATGGGACAAATTTGCATTTTCCTATTAGTGGGAAGCAATAAGCAGAAAGGCTGAGATGTGCTACCTCTTGTGTTGGAATACTACCCAGGTAGAAATCTCCTTTTTGATTGCTTTTGCCAAATATGGTATTTTCCTTTCTTTTCCCTCCTTCAATGCTGCTTCTTTTCTTCCCCAAAAGAAGGATTGCTTCTTCCTGTGTGCTTTGTTTCTTGCTCTAGGCAGAGGCTGAGCATAAATGCTCTGCTAATCCAACAAAAAGATATTCTTCCTGCATCTGCCTTCATGTTCCCTGGTGCTGTGGCAGCTTTCTTGGTTCTTCACTCTTGCTGTAGCAGCAGCTCTTTGTGCCATCTGCTGAGGAACTGGGTTTTTTACCCAGCTCTGAACAGAACCTTGAAGTGACAGCAAGCAAGGAAGGTTTGGCTTTTCCACCCTGTACTTCATTGAGAAATCTGTCCATCTGGTCTTTGGTGCAGATCATTGTGAGCTCTGTTCCAGGCTTTGTGATAATGACTGCATTGCAGGGGGAGATTCACTCCTGTGGTAAAACCTGTAGAGTGCACCCAGTTCTTCCTCCAGCTTGGGAAAGACCAGAAAGGACATACCTAAAGGAAACTCAATGCACAAGTGCAGTGATCTTGCTCTGTGGTTCCTTGGCTCTAAAATAATAAGAAATTAATATATCAGGAAACTCCACTCACCATTAATAATAAAAAAACAAAAGATACTTCATGTATTCTCTGGCTCTGATTGAAGGTATTTTAGAAAAAATCCTGAAGGTATTCTTTAAAAAATGAAAATATAATCTCTCCTTTCATCAAAACTTACAAGTAATACAAGTAGTACTTAGCTCTTCTTTTAAAAGAGCTGCTCTTGACAATGCAAGGCCAGAGTGGGGGCAGAGCACTGGGCTAGGAGGTGCAAGCCTTGTATTTCTCCTGCCAGAGATGTACTGTGAACCTTGAGATTCTCATTGTTTCCTCTTGTGATCCACTGCCATCTTAGGTGGATTTTGATGTCTTGATGCAGGAAGTAGCTGTCGAGAAGCATTGCAGAGCAGAAGGGGAGGAACAGGGAATAAGCAGAACCACCTACATGTTTTAAAGATTAATGTTGCTTGTTTTTGCTTTACTGCTTTTGAGTGGGAGCTCAGTGCAGCATAGGAACTATCAGAGTTTATATTTGGACAACACATCACACAGTTTAAATATGGCAAAGCTCAGACAGTAGATTGCTTTTTTCAAAGGACATGGAAGATACTTGAATGCTGCCTTCCAGCTTCCTTGACTTCAGTCAAACTCTTAACACTGAACTCATAGAAAGTGCTCCTGGAAGCATATCTGCACCTTTTCTTGTGCTCAGTGTAAGCTGGTGGCTTCTCTTGTTTGTTTGTTTTTTTTAAATATCACAAAATGAAACTTTCTTGGGTGGAATTGAATGCTGTGTAGAGAAGTCCAATTTATTAGTGGCTTCTTTTAATGTCAAACTAGCTAGCATGCTGCTGTATGGATTGTACCTATTTCTGGGAAGTAAAACTGCATGATCCTGATCTGCACACAGCTGTCAAGTGCAAGTGCTGCAGATGCTAGAACAATGGGGCACTGGTGCAAATTTGGATGGTTTACAGCTCTGTGTGCCAGAATCCTTAAGATGTTGAGTGGTCTAGATGATGCTTCAGATCAAGCCACTGGTCAGTGGGTCCTGTTGCTGACACTGCAGCACCAGCTGTTTCTGGGGAATTTTGGGAAAACCCTGCCATGCTATTACTTGATAACTACCCCTGGGGAAAGTTTCTTCCTAACAGCCCCTTATGGGTGATTAGCTGGTGTCCCAAAGCAGGTGGGTACCACTGCTCCTGGATTTGCCTTTTGTTGTTTTATGGGAGGAGTTGGTTGCCCCCACCTACACATTATTGTTGTAGGAAGGAAGGTCTTTTGGAGGTCAATCAGCCCCTGTCTTCCTAACTGTTCATAAAACCCATCTGGAGCCTGCCCTTTGTCAAAGTGTGCTTTCAGAGTTACATGAATATGCAGAGTAGGAAGTTAATTTTGGTGTGCTTCATTCCCTGTTTAAAGTGAAAGCGTGTTCAGGTATGTTTATCATATTAGCAAATTTGAGCAGCTACTATGTGCAGAATTTTATGTGTAGTAGCTAGGATACATTATATGAGTTCCTTGAAGGACTGGAATTATTTTGCTATCTGTGATGAACTCACTGTCCAAAATGAATTGTAAAACAGTCACAGCTGACAAAAAATTACTTTGTCTAATGCATTTTCCCCCCCACTTTTTTTCCCCCCACTTAGTTTTGTTTGGAGATACCTATTTCCATTTTAAGTATGCAACTGTTTGTTGGCTTTTTTCTTTCTCCCCAAGACTAAACCACAGCTATAATACAATAAGTTTGTGTTTGGATATTGTGAGGGGGAATTAAACCTGGGAGTTTGGAGATCTAGTGCACTTTGTAATCAGCAGCTGGCTCACTTTTTGATCTGTAGCTGGATGCCTAGAGTAGCTTTCGGATGTAAAGTGAGTTGGCTTTGGGAGGTGTTGCACTTGGCACTCATGACTGCTTGGTTTCTTTTGTAAAGTCAATACTTCCTTTTAAACATCGCTGGGGTGCATGATCATCTTGTGGTCAGTGTATATTTCTTACAAAAATCCTCCCCAGAAATGACAGATTTATGAATGCATGTTACTAGATTCTTAACTTACGTTTGTGTTACATGGAGCAGAAAATAGTAGGGTAAATTCCTGTAGTAGGTAAATCATTAAAACTGTTGACAGAACATTGTTGACATTTCTGATCTTTAACCATAATGCTTCTAGAATTATTATCTTGTCATTTTCTCTAATCCCCTGTTTTTGTGCTATGTATTTAGGTATTTTGCTTGTGAAACCCAAAAGCCACTTTTAGCCAGGCCCAGTATAAGCTGGGGAATAACCCTACTAAAGCTTTGACATTAATTCACCCCACAATCCCCAGATGTCCCCTGTCCTGTACATGGGACAAAAGGGCCACCAAATGACTGGCCCATCTCTTTTTAATTTACTTGCTTGGCTTCCTCTTGTCACCATGTCTGTTAATCCTGCTGTGCTTGATGTCCTGGAGCCTTCTTCAGGTGGCACTGATGGCAGCAGTTCCTTCCCTCTAGTATTTGTCTTCCTGCTAAAGCGTTTGTTAAACTGCCAGGGATGACAAGGTTTTTGAAAAGAGAAAAATTGTTTGGCCTGTTTTTTTCTGAAAACTTGAGACACAATGACAATGATCTTACTGCTTTGATAATGGTTTCTTTCCACCTTGTCATTTTCATTGTAATAGAAATTGTTGTTTTTATCTAGGCTGCATAATGTACCTTTTCTAGTTTCTCAAAGTGAATAGCTGCAGTATTGAAGGGGAAAATGAACTTTAAACCTGCACTGCTTGAAATTCAGCAGTCTAAAAATCCATAAATTTTGTTCTGAGGAAAATGATCCCTTTAATGAAAAGGGAAACATGCAGATTTTTGGCAGCACAGAATGTCCTTAAAAACAAATGACATTTTCAACAGCAGTGGGTGTTGGTATATTCTGAGATGTGTACAGTCATGCTTAAAAGTTTGACTGAATGGTATCTTAGCACTCTTCACATTGATTATTAAGGTCTTAGGTTTTATTTAGCTTTTGGTCCACAGCAAAGGTTGAACTAGTTTACTCTCATCCAGTGCTTAAATTTGATTTGCTTGGAAATAGAGGATTACTACTGATGGTATATTTATTCTGCAATTAAACCTTAATATACTCACCTTCTTGAGAAAGAAGGCTGGGATTTTTTGACCAGACTGCAGTCTACCATTGAAATATATGTCAAATCAAGTGACTAATAAAACTTGGAGCATATGTTGCAAGATGATTCCTGTCTTTCTTTTGTTGATAATCTCCCCTCTTGTTTTTCTCTACACTGATTTTTTGCATGTCTCAAAAAGAAATGAAATTATAAAATAAGGACTTTTTCAAAGAGTGCTTCTGCTTTGAGACGGAGGGAGGAAAAAGGATGAAAAGGGATGAGGATTGTCTGCATAAATAAATATTTAGGTAAGCACGTACAGCATTTAGTGAAATTGCAATGCTGCATTTTCTTGTAGATTAATTTTGAATTTCACAGATATGGTGGACAAGATTAATCAATGGGTTCCATCAGCATAATGTTTGTGCCAAGAGTACAATAGTTTATTCTGTCTTCTAAAAGACATGAATGCAATGACTATATGCAGGGCAGCCCTCTTGCCTTGTTTGGTTCATAACTGAGCTAGCAGATGGGCATTTAGCACGTGATTGAGAAAAGGCTCTTCATTATCATCAGCAATCTGTGTTCTGTGCTTGTGGTTTGCTCCTTCAGGTTACAAAAAGACCAGCCACACTTGCACTAGATGCTCAGCATGCTCAGCCAGGGAGCAAAGCTCCACTGACCCAACTCGTGGCCCAGGATGCTTCTGAGAGGGCTGTGTAGTGTTAGATGTGGTCTGCAGAGACATTGCCTTTCCCACATCAGTGGTGTCCTGGTGGGGACAGCAAAGACATTTACTGCTGCATTTCACATTCTCTTTCCTGCCTTACATACAGAGTTCTCATCATATGTGGTCTGCAATTTTCTTACACAGTCTTTCACTGTGTAACTCTGAGATAGACTGGTAGCAGTTGTTCCTTTAATAAATAATAAGACATAATAGGCATAAAGCGTGATGGTTACCTTAGGTTAAAAAAAAAAAATCTATTATCAATATACAGCTGTTATGTTTCAGCCATTTTGAGGAGGATAGAGAAACTATTTGCAAGAGCATGTGGTAACAGGATAAGAGGGAGTGGCTCCAAACTGACAGAATAAGTTAATATTAGACATTAGGAAGAAATTCTTCCCTGTGAGGGTGGTGAGGCCCTGGCACAGGTTGCCCAGAGAAGCAGTGGTTGTCCCATCCCTGGATGTGTCCAAGGCCAGTGAGGTTGGAACAAGATGATCTTTAGGGTCCCTTTCAACCCAGGCAATTCTATGATTTTTTTCATGCACCTTTTGAGACCATGGTTACATGGACAATTCAGTCTAGCACAGATCTGTCCCACTTTTGTTCGAGATCAGTCTGGGTCCTCTTGAACTCCTGGCACTTTCCACTGTGATGCAGTTTTTATTCTTAGGGGAATGTTTTCAGAGATAGGTCAGTTCCTTGATCCAGCTTCTGTGCTAGCAGTGGCTCTTGGAGAGAATTTAGCAGTAAATGGACTAGAGATGGAATAATGCAGGAATTGTGCCCTGGCAATGTCAGACTTGTGTCCAACTCAAGGCACTGAAACCACAGCCCCAGTATCTGCAAGTGTACCTCTGCACATGGATGAGTGATTCCTCCTGGGAATGGTGCTCCTGAGACCTGGAAGGCTGCCTGCAGGGTTGGAGTAGTTTTGAGTGTTTAGGAGTTTCATCTCCTTCTGGTCTTCCTCAAGTCTCTGTGCATGGTTGTATGTATATGAATAGGTAGCAAGCTTTGTGTTCTCTTCAATACTTTTTTGATTGTCCCCATCCCTTTTGGATGGCTTTATAGATTTCCTGTACTATAGCTTGTTACTGTGTTAATTTTACCTTGTTAATATCTTGTTACCTTTCTTTTTCTTGTGGGGGTAGTGTTACTGGCTTCTGATTTTTTTTTTCTCCTTTCCCATTTCACTGTTGTCTATCTATTTTGGAAGATAGGGGAATCAAAAACACTGGCTGCAGTGGTGATTGCTTCCCAATAGCAGTGTATGAAGCTTGTATAGGAGCAATGATTGGTATCACAAAATGGGTTGATGTTCAGAGGTCTCTTGGCAAGGGGAAGGTCATCACTCACAGAGTTTCTGCTGCTGGTTCTGCAGGCAAACATAAAAAAAAGAAAAGAAAGTTTCTCTTCTTCTATAACTTTGAAGCTGTCACTATGTACATTTGCTTGAATTCATAGCAGGGCAATGGCCTCAGGTTGGATGGGGGGAGTATTTCTTGATTTCTGGGACATTCTTTTTTTCCCAAGCAGCTTACTACTACCACTTTCTAATTTCTAATTCATACAGCAGCATTATCATCCGGTTAGCCTTTATCCAATTAAAAGGATTATGTAGCACTGTACTGAGTGCCTGCTTTAATCTTCCAAATACTGTATGCCTCTGGCTAATAAAAAACTCCACAGATAATCTTCTTTTAATAGATGTGTGTTCCTTACAGAAAATTGTTCTAGATGGTTGTGGATTAATTATAATCATGGAGAGGTTTCAGAATATCTGTCCAATTATTAATGGGTTTATCCACCTTTTCTGCTTACATGTATACAGCATCTTTTTAATGGTGTAAGCAGAATTTTAGCTGTTAATTTTTTTTTTTTTTTTTTTTTTCCTTGAGTGGGACAAGATTTTCACTGAGGGATGTTACTTCAGGTTACTAACAGAAAAGTTTGAAAGGTGAGAATTTTTGATTTTTAGATTTTTTTTTCCCCCTAGAGTTCTTAAGGCATTGTATCAGTTTTGCATGGCCTGTTTCTTTTTTTGTAGTAGGTGGGGGCACAGAGATGGCTTCTGTGAGAAGCTGCTGGAAGCTTCCGCCATGTCTGGCAGAGCCAATCCCGTTGACTCCAAAGATGGACATGCCACTGGCCAAGGCTGGACCAATTAGAAATGCTGATAATGCCTCTGTTTAAACTTACTTAGGAAGAAAGAAAAGCAAAGGCTGTGGCACAGTTTTAATTCCAGTCAGAGAAGAGCAGAGTGAGAATATGTGAGACAACTCTGCAGACACC
>JANRMJ010000054.1:13838268-13894501 GCA_025584955.1 Alethe diademata | reverse complement strand
CCTTTTTCCTTTTTCCTTTTTCCTTTTTCCTTTTTCCTTTTTCCTTTTCCTTTTTCCAGATCAGTAAAGAAGGAAACTAGTTGGAGTGTTGAGATGTTTGCTGACTTTGCATGCATAGAGAAAAAAGGAAGAGGACTAAAGAAAAGAAGACAGCATTTGGGTGTTAGCATGGAACTTAAGAGTCACTGAGTGGGCAGAGAGATGGGAAATGAAAACTAACAGAATGCCAGGATGAGTGGATTGGAGAGGCAAGAGTTGGGGTGAAAGGTGTTGAAATAGTGGGTGAATTTTGTGGCAGGAAACTCTTGAAGAGCAGCTCTGTGTAACAGTGAAGCAGCTGAGGTGTTGGAAAGAACAGTGATTTATTGGATGGGCCTAAAGAAATAGTTATAAGAGTAGTATGTGAAACTCCTAGGTGAGCATGAGGGTTGACTCTGTTAGCTAGTGAGGCTGGAGCTATTAAACATTAAAGGATGTTATGGGTGGATGCAAGAGGATGTAGCTGAAGATAAGTAGTGTGTCTCTGGAAATTTGTCCTCAGGATTTAATTAATAGAAAAAATTCCCTGGCTGTTTGGAAGACATTCAGCCTGGGATTATTTATTTATGCTAAGTAATTTGGTGTGGGTTTTAGTTTAAGAATTCATTACTGATAAACTTTTTCTTTTAAATTGTGGGGTTAAAAGGGTATATGCATATACTCTTCCCAAGTGGCTGCTGGAAATTAGTGCAAGTACCTGAGATGTTATGCTGATTAACCTTCAGCTGTAGATGCCTGGAACTCATGGTACAGAGACAAAGCTGTTCCTTCTTGGTTGCCTTGCTGTTTCTCGTATTGGCTCATGACAGAGGATTTCAAAACTGCTCCAATGCTGCTAATGCTGGGTTTGACTGTCATAATTCTCTTTGAGCAAGTGAAGGCTTTGCTTGGGTTACAGAGAGTGACAGGAAAGGTTTGGACGCCAGCTTCAGCTAGCCCTATAGCCTTGCTTTTGTGTGTAGAAAGGCCTGATGGCTGAGAAAGCCAGCAGCAAGTGGCTGAGTGTGGTCAGATGAGACAGGGCACAGCTGAAGCCACAGAGACATGGCAGAGAAGGAAAGGTGTTCTGCTGGTAATGGCAGTGCTCTGGGTTGGAGGGTGATGGTTCCTGGGCAGGGGGCGGCCACAGGGAAAGCCAGGAGCTACTGTGAAGTAATGTAGAATGCTTGTTGTAAAAACCAGTAATAAAGTAGGATATTTTACATGAGACATTTAGTAACTTTATTTTGCTTGTAGCTGTCTATTTTCTGGACACAGACTGCAAGACCAAGAACAGGACATTTCTTTTAGGGTTAATGGTGCTTGTGTCACAGCTACTCATGTGACACCACTTCTGCTGCAGCTAATTTGGGACTCTGCATTGTTGCTGCTTCCCAAGTTGTAGGTTGGAAAGCTTGCAGAGACACTGTGCATGGACATACAGAAATAATTACCCTGTGCTCTTCAATACCTCAGTGCAAAGTTCTGGGAAGCAGAAACTGTTACTCAGAATCTTAGTCTCTTCTCTGCAGTGATTCTGCTTTTTGAATATACAGGAAAAGATCCTTATGTTCAGGGAGAAGAATAAATCTGTACCACTAATTCCAGTCATATACTTATAGTACTTCAAGATTTACATATAGTTATTTCTATTGCTATTGTTTTGATTGTCTAATGAAAACTGAAGATATAAATTGAAATAGCTTCACTAGTCTCCTAATCATCAGCTAACCTTGAAAACTTTTTAACATTTTATTTGAAAATATGGTAAAAACAATATTCTGAATAGTCAAAGTTACTCTAGAAGATGAGGGACATAATGAATAATATCAGTAGGTGAAATACTAAACTTTTGAATTTAAATGTTTCTTGGTATCAGAGATGACCGCCTCATGATTACACTCAAATACTACTTCAAGACTGAACCAAGATGTACGGAACATGTGTGACTGGATGGAGAAACTTATATAATCATGTATCAGAGAATAATTTAAAAAACCAAGAAGAATCTCTCATAGAGATTTCAGTTACATATAATGCTTGTATTTGGGTGCTGGCAGAGATTATCCAGAAGGGCTCTGGTCAGAGAGATCAGTGCTTGTCCCACTATGTCCCCTTTTTAATTACTTTAATTGGAAATTAAAAATATTTTCCCCACGTTGAGCCTCTCTTGCCTGCAATAGTAATTGGTAAAGATTGTCTCTATCTCAACTCAAAAGCTTTCTCATCTTCTTTTATTAAGGACGTCTACAATTTGGTCCTAAATCTATGCAGCATCAAAGCTGGTGGTAGTAAACATGAGTTTTAGCAAGATTATATTAAATTCTGAATAGTCTGAGTGAGTTTTTAGATTTTTGTTTCTGCAGTCAGTATATAAGGAGACTTGGTAATGAAAATGGAAAAAAATGAAAATGTAGCTGTAACTCTTGATTGCCAGTTAAATTTTCTAGATTACATTGCTCTCTGTTTTCTCCACTTTTTAGGATGAATTAAAGGAACTTCTCTACAGCAAGTTACAATAATGTTGAAAGTTTGGTTATCTTGCGACTTTCTAGCGCTGCTTGCCCTGACACTGTAGAAGGACCAGTAGCTCATTAGGGGCACTCTAAATAAATACAAGACTCATTTTCCTGTGGCACTAACTAGGTCCCACTTCAGTTCAGAGCAAATACATTGCAGAAGTCTAGTGAGGGGAACTCTTCTTGGCACATACAGTGGCATTAACCTATTAATAATGAAATTCAAAGCCTGTTTTCTCTCCTAAAGGGTGGACTGAGCTTTGTGTGAGCTGTCAGTGGAAATTAGGAGTTTAGTAATTGATGTAGTAACAGAAGAAGAGACTTCTTTGTATTTCTTTGTCCTTGTGTACTTTTGAGAAATACTGCTAACTACTTAGCATTTGGTCCACTTTACTAACCAGCAGTTAAAATGGTGGGTTTGGGTAATACTAAAAATAAAAATAATATATGAACTTATTTTTCCCACTAATATTAGTCTTTCAGTGAAGTCCTACACTAATAATGTGCTCTTACTCTTTAGAAATTCATCTCAGGAAAGCAACTAAGTGTATCTTTGTTTTTGTGTATCAGAATCCTATTTTCTGTCACTTTAAAGCTCTGTACACATTCATGTAGGTAAATAAATGGTTTTGATTTTTTTTTCTTAATTTCCTTTTTTAAACATTCCAGTCTATCCATTTTGAAATTTCCTTAGTTGTCTTTGTTTAAGGCATTTATTTCCTCTGCTGATGACAAGTGGCACTTAACCCTGGGCAATGCTGAATGTCCCTGATGAGAACATGTCAGTTGACACTGATATATCAAGCACATGGTTTGTGACAGCACCCAGTATTATCTCACCACGGGTTGTAATTGCATGAATGTGACATTTGTGGAGGCATGAACTGGAAGAATTCAGCATGACAATGCTGAAGGAAGTACTCAAAGAAAATCAAATCTTCTCTTGCATCACAAGTTAGCTCTTGAGGCAGCTATGGAGCCTTGCACTGCTATTTACACAGCAGTTAAAGTGTGAAGTTTCCTGCTAATCCACTTGGCAGTGCTGTTACAGGGATCATGAGCATGTGCAAGAGCTTTCCTTGAACCTGCTGTTGCAGTGCAGAGTTTAGTATTTGAAGCACTGATGGAGCAGGGGGAGCGGCAAGTTCCTCTGGAGTTACTTACTGCAAGCAGCCTGAAAATGGGCATCTGTATGGAATGTGGATGATGACCACCAGCTTTGGCCACCTGCTGACAAAAGAAAGAAAGTAAAGCTTCAGTCTTCTGAGTGTAGGAAGCTTTCACACTTTTCAGTTCTGCCTGTGGGCTTTCTTGAGGTCACTGTATCTTGTATGCTGGGTTAACGTCCCAGGCTGCACCTTCAGCCTCTCTACTTCTTCAGCCATCACTACTCAGTTGTAGTGAGCTGAGGATGTTGTTGAAAATGGCAAAGATCTGACAGATGGATTCTATGAAGTATCTGTACAAGGAGAGAAGTATCTGATTAATAAATTATATTTTGGAATAGAAGGCAGGGTTGGTATTCAAGCTCTTTAGCATAAAGTGCATTGTTGTTTCTGTAGTCATTTGCATGGCCTTGTTATTGTATCTGCCCTTCTTTTGTGCATTAAGCTGTTAATACAGTTCAATTTTAAAATTGTAATAGCCCCTTCATGTCTCTTAATTAAAGTAAGAAATGATTTCCAATTATTTCCAGTTATGCTTTGATTGCTTTCTGGCACACAGTCATACCATGACATAAATATTTTACACAGCAGAAGATGGAGACCAGAGGGAAGATGAATATTGTGTTATTACAAACATGTTACAGTGACCCAGAGTACCTACTTGTGATAACATTTGTCTTTTTCTATCCTTTTAATGCTAGGTGTACCCTGAATTGCAAATCACCAATGTTGTTGAAGCCAACCAGCCAGTTACAATACAGAACTGGTGCAAGAGGGGATGGAAGCAGTGCAATGGTCATCCACATATTGTGGTTCCCTACAGATGTCTGGGTGAGTGACTCAGTTTTAGTCTGTTTTTTTCCTGCTCTATTTTTTTCAGTCTCTCCTTGGAAAAGATAGAGAATCTACATAGATGTTTTCTATACTTCAGTACTATTGTCTTTTCTGAAGGGAGTTTTGTCCAGTTGTTCAGTCCTTTGAAACTGCATTATCTAGGAAGTACTCCTGCTCTTCCCTGATTAAACACCTCTTTTTTCACATTAATTTTTGAATATCTAGTACTTGGGCTCTTACCATGAAAGACTACAGGAATCTGTATTTGTTGAAACAAAATAAAAGATACTTCATAAATTCCCTCATTTTGTCCTGTAACTTTATTTTTGTCGTAGTTGCTTGCTGTTCTCTCCTGTGTCCTTGGTACTTTGAATCAATTAAAAGGAAGGTTTGAGCCCTCATTTTTTTGTTAACCTTTTTTTAAACCTTTTTGTTAAACTTTTGTCTGCATTAGAAAATGGAATTGTTAATTTGCTGTTTTCATTAACATTTTCTAGATATTATTCCTTATTTAAGTATGTTGCTTTACCACTTCCATTTGAATTGTGATAAATGCTGGAGTTCAGAATTGGAACTTGCCTTTCTAGTAAGCCAGGACAGCTAAAGGGCATGGAAACCAACTCAGACCAATTATTTCATGAAACAAATGATGAAAGAAATTTTTAAAAAATATGCAATGTTTCTAGAATTTTTGTTCATTTGTGTAGAGTAGGGCACAATCTGCCCTTAGCAAAGCTGGGACTGAGGAGTAAATAACAGAAATGCTACCAGTGTGGTCAAAAGTGCCAAAACAGCAGGTGTATAAAATCTGTGCTAAGTATCAGGGAGATTTTTTTGTTTGGTAAAGTTTCTAGGTCTGATGCTTGTTTGTACAGATACAAAATATGTGTTTTTAAACCTGCAGTATATCATTGTTGATGCTACTGAGGCTCTGCAGGACTAGTTTATTATGAGCAAAAATCCTCAAGGAGAGCCCAAATTCAAAATTTTGGTGAGGAGAAGAACCTGCCTCTAGGAATTACAGATTCTGACTGTGGGAAGGAACCTGCTTGTTTTTGTGTTTTTCTGGACTTTTGTGTGAGTTGAGTTGGTCAGTTCCACCACAAGCTTTAATACTAAAAGGGATGTGCTCTTTTACCCATTTGTTGCTGTGTTTTCTTTAGTTTTTTTTATAGTCAGGATAGAAACATCAGCTTGTAATGTTAATAAACGTGTAAAGCCAGATAAGCAACTTGTTTGAGATGAGGCAGAGCTGCAGTCTCACCTAAAATGCATCACAATAGATTTGATCAGACTTCATGAGGAGTGCACTTGCACTAATTAGAGATATGGCAGAAGAACATCAGACTAGTGGAGCTATAAAAACTCATTTTTATTATTTATTTTATTGTCACCACAAGCAAAGCTCTGAATTAAGAAAAGGGAATTCTTGGGCTCAGGACTCTCTATCCTTACACAGATTTGGTCAGTGTCCTGGAGGTCTTACAATCTAATTTAAGTTAAAAGAGAATATCATCACAAGAGCAAATGAATATAAATTGGCTATGAATAAATTTAATCTGCAATTATAAGGAACTATCTGCAACCATAAGGAGCTCCAACAATCATCTGGTAAAGGAGTAAGAAGTCTAATCATGTGGAAGGAAGTACCTAAATTTATGGACAGGACTATATGCAATTTCCTTGCAGGAGTAAGGAACTTGACTTGGACTTTTAAGGTGCCTTCCCTGAGTTGCAGTTTTGAAAGAAAAGTAATTGCAAGTTGTATGGTTGCTATCTTAATTAGCAAGGTTTGGCTGCAGACATTTTAAAGATGTTTAAGCACTTCATTCCCATTAGCCCTTAATTTTTATTCTGAAATCCTCACGTACGCTATTTTTTTCTGATTTCCTTGTAATTGAGGCTTATGAAGTTGTGTCTGACACATTGTGTTTGTTATCCTTTCCATATGCTTTCATTCATCTTTTGACCCTGACTAGAATAAACCTTAGATACTGATGTTCCCAAGGCTCTACTGGGAGATAGGTGGCCAAATAATGACTTCCTCTGGAGGAAAAATGGTGACAGTGGCCATAATCTGTAATTTCTCCGTCAACCAGACCTCTGCTTGTTGTGTACTATGTATGTCATGGAATATTTTTTTCTTAAATAATGGTTTTGTGCAGAACTGAGGAGTTCAGAGAACTTTTAATTTTTTTTTCTCCTCCTAGTACTTCTTCAGTATTAAAAGATAATTTAAATAAAAGTTGCCTCTTGCCTGTCAGCTCTGTGTCTACTTCAGCTGTTCTTAATGTGGTAGCTGTTAGTGGACATTGCCAGAAGTTGAGCATTGCCAGTGCTCATTCCTTTGTAATTTTAGTGCAAATAGACCCTTACCTTAGACTTGTTAAATCCATCTGGTAAGAATAAAGATACCAACAAAAAGTTTGTCAGTGGGCAGCTGATTGTGGGATTGAGTCTTAATTTTGCATTGCTCTGAGGATCACTTCAAGTATGTTGAGTCAGCTCAGTAATGTCTTCCATCTTGACATTATTTTTCACAGTTGAGAAACAGCGAGTGACAGAAATCTGGCTGCTTTCAGGCCAGAGCATCTTTACAGTCTGTTTGTATCATAATCTTCAGCCAAGGCTTTCAAATGCATAGAGCCCATTTCACTACAGCCCTTGCCTGCTCCAGGAGTTTTTTCTCTTTGAGACTTGTGCAGGGCAGTAGTTACAGCAGTTATTTGCACAAGTATACTTCAGTAACAGCCATCACATTTACTAGATTACAGTGCCAAGAAACCAATGATTTCTTCTTTGCTTTACAAAAACTGGTTTTGGGAAAATGCCATGGCCGCCGACCTGGCCGTGTAAGTGTTGGTGGGAGCTCTGCCAGTGGCCACAGCAAGAGGGCAGGATTTCTGCCACTGTTGGGGCAGTGTGGGCAATAAGCATTTCTAGTTTGCATTTTCTCCTCTCTTCACTTGCCTGAGGAAAAGCAGCTGGTGAATTTGTGCAATGTGGCCAATGAAGTGAAATAATTCACTCCATGTTCCTTCCTGGTTGTGGGAGCAGGCATCCTTGTCCCAGAGATGTGATTCTTTGAATATGTTGGATAAGTCTGTGGCTATGTGTTTCTGAATAGATGACATTTCATTTTCTGTTGATGAAATACCTCCTGACCCCTGGATAGAGAGGAGAAGTTCGGTTATGTGGATGTTAGTGGATCATTTGTGGACATGGCAGACAGGGTGTGGCAAGGTGTGGCGAAGGGGGAATTACAGGAGATTAACTGTGCTGTGTGAACTGCATGTTCAGGATTGGCTCTGCCTCATTATCCTATTAATGTATGCTGCTAAGCACTGCATTCACAGTGTTGGACAGATCCAGATGTGTTGGAATCTCATGTGTATAGCCTCTGTCAGTCAGAATGTGATTACTTACAGTCACTGGTTCATAAACAAGTAGATGATATGAAAAGTGTATTTTGCTGTTTGGCTGTGTTGTGAAAAACTGGCTTTTATCTCTGGTTTTAACAAAAATATAATTGAAAACATTTATTAATTTGTCATGCTTTATTACTTCAGCAGTTTGTGAAGTTATCCACTTGTTGATGTGTCTTGGTTTGAAAGACAAGTGTCTACCAAGGAAGGCAGGAACCTTCCTGGGATGGAAAATATGAATCCTTTCCCTCCAAATTATTGTAACTTCGGAATTACAGGGCTTTCAGGCAAAGATATGGGAAAAGGAATAGCAGTTTTTTACTAATACATATATGTATATGTGTAACAAGGCAAAGAAACAGACAAGAGCAGCAATAACAAACAAAAAGCAGAAAATCAGTAACAGCCCTCTCTGTGCCGCGGGCAGTTCCCCTGGTGCAGTTACGGTCACAGCCAGCAGGGGTGCTGGTGGCTCCCGGCCGGGCAGGCGGGGCCGTGATTCCCCCGCGCCTGCAGGGGGCGCTGTGGCACACGCAGCCATCATTACCATGTGGTAATGGCGGGCAGGGTGACGGGAGAGAAAGGAAAGGGCCTTCCTTTACAAACTCACGTCAGGAACCCAACCCCAGGGCTTCTGTATGGAGTTCTGATGGGGTTTATTACAGCCACACACCAAGAGGGTCAAAAGACCACAAACAGGGAAGGGTTCAGGTTTAAATATGGGGAAGGAGGGGCAAAGCAGGGCATCAGGGTCCAATGGAAACAAAGGAAAATGGTGCAGAGGCAGGGTAAGGGACCTGGGGAAGCAATAGAGTAACAGGGTTGGAACATGGCACCAAATAAGGACCAGTGGGGATCAGGGGAAGGGAGAACATTCTAGGGAGTGACCATATAGGGGTAGAAAGGGCGGTCTGAGCCAATGGCCCACTGAGGGGTACAGAACTGGGGAACATTAACATATCACTGCAAAGGACTGTGGGGACAATCCTTTAATCACCATATCCTCAATGCACCTTCAACGACTCCAGTGTCTCTCCTTCCAGAGCATGGAGGTTGTTGTCTCTCTGGCAGACTCCAGGGCCTCCACACATTGAAGCACTGAAGTGCAGAGATAAAACAAAATTAACGTTCTGCTGATGACCAGAATGTACTTTTTATGTATGACTAATATTACACATCTAATTTTTGTATAGTAAGACCAGAAGAATACATTGTATATTTCTGTGACTTCTTGGGATGTACATATATTTTACATGTTTAGTGGTTGCGGTAAGTTTTAATAAGAGCAGGTCACAACACAAAAACTTTCTGAGATATTGTAGTGGTTTTGGTTTGCCAATTTAAGATTTCCTGGCCAATGCACTAATTTATGTTGTGGGTCTAGCACTGGGTAAATCACCAGTGCACCTACTAGAATGATTTACACATTGGTGTGAGATAGGATTCGGAGGAAGGCAAAACAGGCTCATATTTTAAAGGGTACAGGAAAAACCTTTTATTACTAGAAACTATCAGAAAAAATAATAAAACTCAAATTAAAACTTTTAAAACACTCCTCCTTCCCCCAACAACTTCTTTACTTTCATACTGACAATGTACAGAAAAAATCAGTCAGTTTACCATCTTTAAAAAATAGGCTTTCACCAATTTACTTGGGGAGGAGACTTCTCTCTTCAGTCTATGGAGATTTTTACACAATAAACAGTTTTCTTGTGGCCTTAATGCTGCAGTGATCAGCCACTCAGGAGAATGGAAATCTGATCACTATGTAAAAATCCCTTCCTCGACTAAAAGTTTTCCCACAACCATTATTGAGGGCTATATCAACTTATGAGGCACACTTTAAGGATTATAACAGTTTAAACAAAAGCTCTCTTCATCTTTGAAAATAGAGGTTCTCCTTCTCCGTCTTCTTCTTCTTCTTCTTCTTCTTCTTCTTCTTGTTCGTCTTCTTTTTCTTGTTCTTCATCTTCTTCTTGTTCGTCTTCTTGTTCGTCTTCTTGTTCGGCTCCTTCGTCGTCTTCTTCGTCGTCTTCTTCTTGTTCTTCTTCTTGGTCTTTCTTCTTCTTCTTGTTTTTCTTCTTCGTCTTCTTTGTCTTCTTCTTGTTCTTGTTCTTCTTCTTCTTCTTCTTCTTCTTCTTCATCTTCTTCTTCTTCTTCTTCTTCTTGTTCTTCTTCGTTGTCTTCATCGTCGTTTTCTTCTTCTTCCCCTCTGTCTGGCTCTTCTTACAGAGCCACTTGCTCCAGATTTTCCAGCCTTGCTCTATTTGGCTCACCAGATGGTGCTGTCTTGACCATCACCATTCCACTCAAGTCTCCCAGGCAATGATGTTTGTTCACCTCTCCTACTGAGTAATCCTCTTCTTACCTTGGCATCTGCCTTTTCCTCTGAGCACCTTCTCTTCTTCCTGTACATCTGCTGTCCAAACCAGTTTTGTTTGTGTCCACTTCCCAGCTCTTCATCAGCTCTGCTATGCATCCACTGACACCTCACTTAGTGCTGCTTGAGCAAGCAGATAAGGACTCTGTTATCCTTCCTGGAAGTGATGAGATCAGTCTGTTCCAGCATGATGGCAATGGAGCCCTGTTCTAGTTTCAGCAGGGACAGAATTAGCTAGCACAGTGATATGTTTAGGATTTAGGGTGAGAATAATGTTGACAACACACTGATGGTTTAGTTGCTGCTGAGCAGTGTTTGCAATCAGTGAAGGAGTTTTCTGCTTCTCACCCCACCAGTGAGGAACTGGGCAGAAACTGCAAAGGCAGCTGCCCCCAGTGACCAAAGGGATATTCCATGCCATATCATGGTGTACTCAATACATAAACCAGGGGTAAAGCTGGCCATGGACACTGCTCTGGAGCTGTCTGAGCATTGGTCTGTGGGTGGTCAGTGCAAGCTTCTTTTGTAGTACAATATACTGCTATTATATTACAGTAATGCTGTCAGTAATTTTTTATTCTTAATAGTAGTAGTACTAGTAGTAGTGGTATTTCTTCTCACCTCCATTTCTATCCTATTAGGCTGTCTGTCTATCTCTGTCTTACTTCCCCCCCCCTCCAGTTCTCTCCTCCATTCCATGGGGAGAGGGATGGTGCAGGGAATGAGTGAGCATTGTTGGACTTTAGCTGCCTGCCAGCTTAAACCACAACAAGAATTTAAGGCGAAGGAAAAATATCCTTCTGTCATAGCAAAAAAATGCTCTGTGTTCTGAGTGTTAAGGTGTTTGTGTGCATGTCAGCACTTCATCAAATACAAAGAAAGCTATAATGACCTCAAATTAGTTTCTACTTTGCTTTTCAACAAACTAAACTAAGCTAAAATTTAGTTTATTGAAGTGTTCTAAACACTGTTATAGACAGTGTTGCTTGTGATGTTGCGTTTTTTGTGTTGGAGGAAGATTCTCATGCTCTGTTTGTTAGATGACCTGACTGCTGAGAGATACTCTACTTAAAACTTAGCTGAGATCATGTTGTGTTGTATAACAAACATGGTTATTCATTTCCCCTTTGGTGGCTTCTAATGAATGTTTTAAGTGGTCTTCAGTTTTCCCTTTTCAGTGAAAAATGTGATTCCATGTTTCCTTATAGTTGCATTTAGTTGTTCTTTAAAACAAGCACCAACAAAAACCTCACCTTAAGGTATTTTTTCTTCCCCATGATTTATATCATGTTTGTAGCTTATAACATTGTATTGAAGATTTCCTTAGTCTTTATTTCAAGTCCATTATCTTGTAGGCAGGATGAAAGAGCAGTATTGGTCTCTTTTATAAGTGCTGGCATTGTGATTCTTCTTGAGCATTAAGTCCAACATTAAAACTGAACAAATCAGGGAAACTTGGAATAATAATGCTTTGTGCTCTGAAATCCAAAGGAGAAAAAAACCCCACAGTGATGGGCACTGTGGAAAGGAGAATCTTGGCTACTGTAAGATAACTTGAAACTGGATTTCCAAAGTCTTGGAAATGCAGTGGAATAGTGGATTGGGCCTGTGACATGTCATTCCTTGTCTGAGCTTGTGCTGTCCTCTGTCCCACATCACGAGCAAGGCAGTGTTCTCACTGAGCTGTTGCTTTGTGCAGAAGCAGGTGGGTGAATTCCTTGGAAGACTGGGCACAGTTCATTGTTTTTCATTGTGTATGTTTCTTAGTGCTTCTAGAGTCCCCTTGGGTCTGAGAATAGCTGAACCACCGCTCACTGCGTGAAACACAAATTAGCAACTTCCAGGGCATCTGCAGCTGCTGGACAAACACTGTTACTGTGCACCTGAGTTGTGTATGTCTGCGTTGTGTTTGGTATGGTTTTCAATAGTATTTAATATTAATATTACCCATGTAATTTAGAGGTGACATTACATTTAAGCTTGATCACTTTGAATTTCGAAAGTGGTTTCTAGATCGTGTATTATTTTTATGGCACAATACTTTGCCAAAACATCAGAATTACTTTTCAGAAAATATGTGCTCTTAAGGAGCGCAATAAAAGAATTAATAATTTGTTAACTGTAGCAAAAACATTTTAAAATACATATATAATAAAAAGTAATAGAATATAAAAGTAATAAAAATGTATTTAAAAATCAATATGTGTAATATAACCAACAGTATATATAGTAGGTTTTTTGTTGTCAGAGTGCTGGTATGTGTTGTGGTTTAGGATTCTTTCTTTTATTTCTTTCTCTCCAGGAATTTCCTCCCATATGTGTTGCTAGGAGACAGTAGTGACCAGGTATTTATGAGAGACAAAAGAAGTTGCTGCAACTCAGGGGAGGGTGCAGCTGGTTACTCTCTCTTTTACCTGAGGGTTTCTCTGGAAGGGCAGGACCTGTGGGTTTCTCTGGAAGGGCAGAGATACCACAAAGAGGGGAAAAGGGGTTGGTGCAGCCCCCAGCTCTCCTGTGCTCTCGGCATTGGCAGGGTGGAGAGGGGAGAATTTGTCACCACTGCGGGTTTCTGTCTCCCGGTGCCTTTCTTCTACCGTGAGTGGAGCTCGGCTCGTAAGAGCGGCCGCTGCACTGGGATCTTATTAACACCCCACCTCACCAAACAGGGGACCCTTCACTATCTGCTCCAGTGCCTCAGGGGAACCCCAGGATCCCCAAGTCCTGCCCCCCCTGCCACCCCTTCCTCAAGGGGGCCTCTGTCTGCTCTCTGTGTTTGGGAGCTGGGCTGCCACTGCCTACCCCCCACTGTTTCTTCAGCACTGCCCAGGTGGCCCCGTGGTTCCAGCCACATCTGCGGAGTTTCTGATACGTCTCATCTACTATGGCATGGTTTTGCTCATTCCTGAAGTTGCAGCTTGCTGCATCTGAGGGTCCTGCTGGGGCACTGGGGTTGGCTGCCCCTGGAGGTTTGTTTTCCCGTCCCTTCCCATTTTGGCCAAGCCACCATTAACCGCATGATCTTTAAGCTCGTGCCACAGCGCCCCCTGCAGGCATGGAGGACTCATCACCCCTGCCCTGCCCGGCCAGGAGCCGCCAGCGCCCCTGCTGGCTGTGAATGGAACTGCACCAAGGGGAAAGCACTTAAAGAGTACAAAGAGACTGCTTATTGTTTATAAATATATACATTCTCACCTTTAGTGGATAGCCTGGGTTTTGGGGAAGGTTTGTGTCAGAGAGCTCATCTATAACCTTGACTTTCAGTAAGTGTAGGAAAGAGCTGGGTTAATTTTCAGTTAGGAATTTCTCATTTAAGGCACACTGCCCTTCAGGCAAAGATAAAGCTGGTACTTGGGATGTGACAGAGTAGTGCCTAAATGTTCATCTGCTCTCAAAGGATAAATTGTCCATACTGGCAAGGAGAGGTATGGCAGTATTATGGGACTGTGTTCCAAGTACTGGAAGTCACCTAATTCTAGCACATTCATTCATCAGACTTCATCACTGACAACATGAGGATGAAGAAGAGGAATGGCCTCATATTGGCCAGATGTGGACTCGGCAGTGTGCCCATGGAATGACAACTGGGATTCAAGGGCTGCAGGGCTGTAATGGGACGTCACCAACCATCTTCCTGCTGGATGTGGTGCTCAGTGTGTGCCTGGGGAAAGAATTCTTCGTGCTCATGTAAACATCAAAAAGCTTTGCAAGTTGAACATCCAAAATCTTTTCAAGTTGAACTGGCATTTGAAGGTCAAACATCCTTCAACACTTCCAGTCTCACCTATTCACAAGCGCAGGCATCTTTGTCATGCAATGAGAAATTCCCTTAAGATTCCTCTCTCTTTTACATTAAAATTTACACTTGTGGTTGATGCTAAGAATGGCTGTGTAGGAGGAGGCATTTTGTGTTGAAATGTGGGGACTTAGTTTCTTGCAAATAGCTTCTGCAATGGAAAATATAAGTTGAGAATGGTTATGCACAGTCTATATTTTTAATATTCTTGTGTTGGGACAAGTAGCAACAGTAAACTAGGAACTTTCTCATGAAAAGGACTGTACACTGCTCTTCTCCACTTCTCCCTTCATTAGGCTAAAAGTGAGGAAAAATGCCTATGTAGGGGAGTCACAAAATGATGGAAAGGAAAACCTGGTTCTGCAGAGCAGTTGTCCATAGCCAGTTTAGCTTTAAACTTCGTAGATTTGATCTGTTTATACATAGATCATGCCAGCCCTGGTATCCCAGCTTGTCAGTTCATGGGAATTCTGCTGGGTGTGAGACTGGACAATGTGAGGTCATATCTTAATGATACCCACAGCCTCCCTGTTAACAAAATAAACCAAATATCTTCAGTACTCTATAAGCTTAAAGGATTGCTGTTTTACTGATTGCAGTATAGTCTTTCCTGATGAGCAATTGCATCTATATTAATGCATGTATAAGCAGTTCTGCATTTTTTGATTTAAACTTTATTCTGACATTTTGAGGTTTTTTACTGACCTTCAAGTTGAATAGTAATACTAAGGTGTTTCAGTGTGTTCAGAATTACATGGAAACTTTCTTAATGATCACTAAGGGAACTTTAAGGGGAATTTGTTCCAGTTAAATATGTGAGACTGAAGCTAAAACAAAGTCCTTCATTTTTAGTAGAACATATGAGTGTGCTTCCAGAAAGAAAACAAACTTTAGTAGTAATCTGTCTCCTTAACCTTCTGACTTTCTATTATTGTTTCCTAGTGAGTTTGTATGTACCTAAAAAACACAGAATTGATAGATGATGATTGTATTTTAAGAGTTGTTAGTTCTGTAGTCAAGCTGATGTACTTAACCCAGCCATTAAAAATGCTTCCTAACTGTTCAGTTTAAAGTACTGAAAAACAGCAAAAAAACTGTATTAGGGATAATGAGCGAAGGTCATGATTATTGGAAGTTATTTACTTTTTGCATTGCAGTGTTTGATCTTTTAACTCCCAGTGGCTTTGTTAGTGAGTTCTTGATGTATAAAATATTTAAATTACCCTGTTTTTCTATTAGGTCATTGCAACTAGGTCAACAGAAAATTGAATCTTAACTACTTGATACCGAAGTTAATTTTGGTAACATAAAATAATGTTGACTGTGTAGTAATACTGGCTTTTAACTTCTTTTTCTAGAAGGTAATCAGGTGAATACATAAGCAGTGTCTTCTCAGGAAGTCTAAGCCTCCATGCTTTGAAGGAGGCTGGTTTTTATTTTAGTTTTAGCTGTTCCGAATTCAGTTGATTGTACATGTGATATGTTTTTATTCCTTTTATTATAGCTCAACCTACGGCACATTTTCTGAATATCTGTTATTTTGTCAAGTCATTATCTTTTGCATGTGAATGCTCTTAATCTGTTGGAAGATTACTAACTATTCATGATGAGCTCCTGTGACTAGAATTGTCTGGATCCACCTGAAAGAGATTTTGTGTTGCTTGACACAGGAGCACCCTGCCCTGTAATCATGGAATATCCTGAGTTGGAAGGGGCCCATCAGGATCACTGAGTCCCAAAACAGCCCCAACAATCCCCCCATGTACCCAAGAGTATTGTCTAACCACTGAGCTCTGTCAGCCTTGGTGCTGTGACAGCTGCCCTGGGGAGCCTCTTCTAGTGCCCAGCCCTCCTCTGGGTGAAAAACATTTTCCCAATATCTAACCTAAACCTCCCCTGACACAACTTCTTATGACTGAAAAGGAAGCTTTTGAAATTTATTTCACTGTTTATTGAAAATGCAAGCTCCCAGACTCATCAATGATCCATGAATTATTTGGCTACCCAGTGTAGTTTTTTTCTAGTTCTCTTGGGCTTTATATGCTGAAATACTGGACTGATTTTGAATATAGAAAGCATAGCATGTGTAAATCACAATGAATGTTGTATTGTTAGTGTAGAAAACTGAGGTAATAAATCTTTCATGTTTCTTTTCCTTCTAAATCTTCAGATTTTGGGGGGAAAAAAAAAAGTCAGACTTCATTCTAGTTACAGTGTGAACGTCCTCTCCACATGACCTTGTGCTCCATCCTGTAAATAAGAAACACTTTGGTCTGTTACTTTGGGAAACAAGGATTTTAATCTAACTGAATCTTAATCTAACATTTTTCTGTAGCCTATCCAGAACCTTTTTACTACTTCATTTGTTCTCCTGTATTAAATAGCAATGATACCCCAAGTTAATTTGACATGTCATAAAGACGTAATACTGAATTCTCATGCGCCTTTCTTTTTTTGTGAAATTCTCTGAAATGATAGGTAGCTGTAGTATTTTATGACAATTTTTCACTAAGGTAACTGCCTTCAAAATGTCTCTTATGTCAAGCTGTTTCAAGATTAATTTTTATATTCTAATAAGAATGGAAGGCATAATTTCAAGTTCCACTTTTGCCATTTTATTATGTATGAGCAACTGCTTGTGTACAGTTATTGTTACCTGGTCTGTTAAAACAGAACCAGTTTACAGCATTTTTTTTTTATGTTATCAGAGCCACAGCTCTGAAGTGAAATGTTCTCTAACATAGCCTGCACTGTGTTGTGACCAGCTACTTTAGTTAAGGATGTTGGAGAACTGGGAGGATGCCTTTCAGATCCTCCTAAGTGCTTTGAGGTGCCACCTCTTCCTGTTTGTCCCTCTCCCTTCTTCCAGCAATATGTCTAGTAAGGAAGGTGTCTATGATACTGCTCATTGGCCAAAAACCCTTTTGTTGTCAACTGCATGTCACAAGATAAAATCTGAACAGTGTCTTCTCATTGTGTTTTGGCCTGTGTGTCACACTAGATGTGGAATGCCCAAAAATTTCTCTTAGAAATTGGGTCTTGGTAGATGATACCTTATTGTGGTACTGATGCCTAGAACTACCCTTTTTTTTCCCTCTGTCTCTCTGCCATAGAATTTCCTTATTCTCTTAAGATTTCTGTTTATCACATGGCAATGGTAGCTGAGGATGAAGTGGGATAAAATAGCAGCTTTAGGGAAAATATGATGAAGAACTCTATGATGTTGCCTTTCATTTGGCAAAGCAGGGGGTTTTTTTAAGTACTGTTAGAAGGAAAGTGTTTGTTTTGCTAACTGGAACATCAGCTTGTTTGACTCTCTTGTCTGACATGACAGGTTCAGATTTCTTTTTGAGCAAGAGCTATGCTGCAATAAAGTACCTGAGTACCTGTTGGCAGCTGTGGTCTGAAGCTTTGGTTAGGCAGTATATTTTAAAAAGACATGACAGTCAAAACAATCTTCTTATTTGAATAATTTTATCCTATGTACAGAATCACAGACTGGTTGAGGTTCAAAGGGACTGCAGTGGATCCTCTGGTCCAACCCCCCTGCTCAGGCATGATTATGCCAGAGCACATTGTACAGGGTTGTATCCAAATAGTTCTGGAATAATTCGAGTGAGGGAGACTCTCTGGTGATCTGTTCCAGTGCCTGGACACTGCACAGGAAAGAAGTTCTTCCTCACGTTTAGGTGGAACTTCCTGGGCATTCATTTCTGCCCCTTGCTTCTTGGCCTATTTCTGGGCAGAGCCTGGTCCATGCTCTGACCCCTCTCTGCAGACACTGACAGACACTGATGAGGTTCCCTCTCAGGGGTTCCCTCTCACTCTTCTTGAGGCTGAACAGTCCCAGCTCCCTCAGCCTTTCCTCATGAGGAATATGCTCCATCCCTTCATCATCTTTATCACCTTTAATAGGTGAAGCTTTTTTCATAGTAGCAATTTGGCTTCAAAAGCAATCAAGGCTTCTTGCTGTCCTGTTGGGTAAGTCTTGACCTGAGTATGAGTTTGTTGGAAAGGTGTCTCCCCTGCATGACTTTTAAGAGGAGCACTGAGAGAGAAGTTCAGCTTTCTGGGCAGTTAGGGCAGAGGCACTTGGGGGAAGAGGCTGCACCACCAGTAGATGTTGCAGTGGAGCACATTTTGTGTCTGTTCCCCACTTTCAGTTATTAACATCACTAGAGGCTGATCTGAAGTGCTGCCTTGCTGCTGATGCCAGAGGAACACACAGCATAACTCCAGTTTTTGTCTGCTCTTTTGGAAGTTTTTGCTCCTGATTTGCTAACCTGTTATTTAAAGCTCTCTGCTTCCCTGTGTTGTGTGTAACTCTGTCCAAATGGAATTTGGGTTCCCCTGAGCAATGCCCACTTCAGCTAACCTAATGTTTTCTCTGTGTGGGAGCTCGTAAGATACATTTCAGCTCATATACACATTGTCAAGCATGTATGTAAAAATACATTATGCACTGACTTTCTTTAATATCATTCTCATGTTGTCTTACACGTTTGGGATACATGCTTTGCCATTATTTTTTTTTTGTGATGGTTCAACTAGGGGCAACTTTTGACTAGGGGCAGAAATCTGCAGAGGATTTAATTATAAAAATAAGCTTTTAAAGATACATTACAAAATGTTCCACTCCAGTGATTTATTCTGTCTTATTTGGTCATTCTTACTGTAGGCCTACAATATGATATATTTAATGTTCTTGTAGAGTTTAGTGTATTCCTTACTGTTGCTCACCTTACTCTAAAATCCATTTACTCTGTCAATTATTTTTTATCTGTTGATGAGATACAAGATACTTGAAGTAAAAGAAAAAAATCTTCATTCTTATGTTGGGGATTAGAGTAAGACACTATGCAGTGTTTTTGAGCATAAAATCCATGCAAATAGCAAATATTATATATTGCTCAGTATTTGCATGGAACATATTGTTTACGTTATTCCTTAAGGGCAGGATTCAGTTCTCAACAGAACATGTTAATTCTGACTTGGCTTCTGTCCATAATGACTCATTTACAACAAAGAGAAAAAAATGAAACAGGAATTAATCACTTGATAAAATATTAACGTCTTCTACCAGCTCTTGGTAACTACTGTTGTGTTCACTGAGTTAATTCTTGCAATGAGAACTGGAGAGGAGTAGTTATATTATAAAGAGGGTGAGGTTTTTTTTGTAGGTAGTAATATTTATGTAAAATATTTATGTGGCATTGCACATTCACAGAAATTGTTGACTTTCACTGAATGCAGAAAGTATGTTACACTGACTTCTGTATTATTGGTTGTGCTCATGAGAGGGTAGTGACAATACAAAGCTTTTGTTTCTTAGTACTCAGAGCAATTCAGCCCCATCATTAGTAACAGTTACAACTTTCACATCCTGCCCTTGAAGATAGGAGAGTTGGAGTCCTGGTGAGCAGAATCCTGTCCCTTCCTCTCTTGGTGTATTTAATGATAGAAGCCAGAAATTGTATTTCCATTGTGCTTCTTTTAGAAACTATTTTTTTAATATCTGGAGGGAGTTCAAAAAACTTGCATACCCAGTGAGGCAGGTAATTTCTCTAATCTAATGTACTCTCTTCCTCATTAGGCAGCCTGTCTTCTCATTGACAGAATATGCTAACCAAAACCAGTGCCAAAAAGGAGCCCTGAGGTGTGGTATTTTTACTTCCTTTCAGGCCGAGTATGGCCTTGAATATAGAACAGCCAGGAGCTATTACCCATAGAGCTCCCCAGCACATTAGGCTGGATTAGGATTAGCTCCCATGGGACTGCACCCATGAAAACCATAGCATTCCAACTTGGATACAAAGATGTTTCAAGAGGGAGATGGTGTTGCATACCTTGCTGAAGTTAAGGTGGATTTATCTACTGCTCTGTTCTTAACTCACCAATTTTGCTGTTTCACCCTAGAAGCCGAGTTAGGTTGATGAAGCACAATTTACTGTTGTTAGATCCGTTTTGGCTATTGCTAATCATCATCATCTCCATGTGCCCAGAAATGGCTTTTGGTAGAACTTGGGTTAATGATTTTCCCAGGAACTGAATGGAGGCAGCCTGGCCTGTAATTCCACAAGCATCTTTCTTGCAATGTGGTTGCATCTTCTGCATTTCCCAGACATCAGGAAAAACTCCTTCAGACTCTGTATCTTAGAATATGTAAATCAGTCAGGTTTTGCTTTAAACGTTGTATTTTAATCTGGTTTATAAATCTGAGAACTTAAAACTTCTAACCATGAAGGTGGTTTTTGGAAAACCAGTATATGGTAGCCATGGACAAGTTTTAAGAAGTCCTCTATTGCTCTAATACTTAAAACCTGGCTTACTAACCATTCAGAACTGTCCTTAACATGAAGAAATGCCAGTGCTTATCAGTTGTCTGTTGCTAATAATTAGTATTTTATTTCTAAAAAGTGTTGCTGGCTGAATGCTGATTGTGACATTGCATTCAGTCTGTGTGCTTTTATCTTCCTTGAGTTTCATGCACAAATAGGCTCTTCGCTTTCTCCCAAGCTGTCCCATCCTGGCTGCCTTATGGCTGAGCTGCCAGACCACACTGCCATCCTTCCTACAAGATGGGTAAAGGCTTTGCTTTGTGTAGAACAAAGTCATGTTTTGTCAGGTAATTGTTAATTTGATAGCTTGTAAACTTTGCAAAGCCTCAAAGCAGTTTCTTGTTTTCCCATGTCACTGGTAATATGGCATAGTACTTCTCCCATGAGTAGTATAAATGGCATTGAAAGTTTGGGCAGGACTCAGCAGTGTTACAGGAAGTGATTGCTTAGGATGTTAATAGTCAACAAAGTATTTCTGCAAAGTTGATCTTCAGTGGCTGCTTATGGAGTTATTTATTTCAAATGCTGCTTATAGGGTTACTTGTTCACTCATTGTAGCTTTGCACAAGATAGTACTGCAGAAACATTTACTGCCTGAACTGGATTTTGTACTAATTTCTGTCTTTTATCAGATGAGAGAGAAGTAGAGGAACAACTTGATTAAATTACTACTAAGTAGAAGGAATTCAAATTTTTATTTAAAAACGAGCCATATGAAGGTATTTGGGAAGGGGGAGCAGGGGAACAGAATTGAAATCTTACTGAAGTAAACGTGTCCTTGTTTAAAATGTGTTATATTCCTCACTGAAATGTTAGCAATTGAAATGGCTTTTGATGACCAAAACTTAAATGTCTGAAGTATTTTCATTCTTCCCACCTATGTATGGTCGTTACTCCCTCTAGACATCAATGACCAGCAGGCCCTTCTCTAGCCTCACTCCTCTCTACTGAGTAGATGCTCTACTCTAATTACCAAGAATTGCCCATGAGAAACATCTCATCATATAATAATGCAAAGCACAGCAGGATTACTGGTCCCAGTTGTACTGAATTATTCCCAAGCATTTTATCTTTATGCCATCTTTCCATTTGATTGGTGTCTTTAGCAAGTCACTGGTATGAATACCTAGGGTATTAAGGAGTTCATTAATCCAAATTGCTTCTCACTGGATGTTGTTGCTATTTCCGAGGCCATTTTCCAAGTGCATCTTACATAGTGAAGTGCATTAAATATCCCTTCATCCAGAGGGATGGCACAAAGTATTAAACTGATTGGAGATTTGCATTTGCAGGTCTTGCTGCAAAACATGTCTGCTATCCTGCTGTGAGAGGGGGAGCAGGAACACTTGACAGCTGGTGTGCAATTCCTTGTGCAGCTTGGCAGTAGCAGAATGTGATGTTAATAGCTGGAGTGTTAAAATTTGTGTGTTTGGTAGTGTTTATGAAGCCTAATATGTTTTGAAATTCGGACACCATTTCAGCTTGTGAATACCTGAAGGCAACTGGGGGGAAAAAACATTCACAAATACAAGATTTCTGAAGGTCTGGAATGTATCTGGTCTTTAGAAATGCCACTGAGTTTTATTTAGTGTTTATATTTGAATAGAAGGAAGGGCACTAGAATGGATCCTGCAGTATCACTCATCTTTATCAAATCATGGTATACAGTTTTGTTAATAATTTCTGTAAAGGTTTTCTTAGAAACATTTCTTAGAAATATTCTTATTTTTTAAAAGCTGCTGTTATGGAGAGAATGTTTTTTAAGGATGAAGGGTGAATATTGAGGTCAGTGTTGGTTTTGGCCAAGCCTGTGGAAGACAGAAGAGTTGCAGCTATTCCCACTTCATGCACCAGAGGTGGATGCACAGGTTGTGCTGTTAATTCTGCTTCTACCCTTCAAATTCGGGTCTGCATTGCTGCTGTCTGCAGTGCTGTGGGCCTCTAACTGAAATTCATGTTACAGGCTACAGATGAAATGAGGGCTTGCTCTCTCATGCAGATTGCAGCTTACTTTAAATTACCAGTGTTTTAAATGAGCAAACATAAAGATTTAGATAAACATCACACTTAATAAAAATTCCTAAAGCTACATATCTGCTTAAATAAATGCAATACTGTGTGCATAATGTAATATGTACTAAAGAAATGTGGCTGTGTGAGCACAAGAGCTGGCAGAGGTGTTTGAGCTGGGGAGCAGGGCAGAGCAAAGCCCTAGGGCAGGAAGACAGGAAAAGTCTTGGTCTCTTGATCTGTTCCTTGATGTATCATGCCAAGTATGGGATGGCTCTGGATAATCTATACAAAGTCACAGGGAAGTGACACATTTCTCTGAATGTTCTCAGATATGTACTGTGCAGGCACTTGGGCTTGTGAATTTGTTTTAGCAAGGCCTTTGTTCTCATTGGTGACATGAAAATGAAGCCTTGAGCCCCAGAGCCTCAGCATGTGCACTGCCTCTTCATGCAAAATTTAGCACAGGCTTCGTTTGAAAGTACTTCTCTAACATCCTTGCTTTTTGGTTTGTAGCCCAGCCATCTGTTAGCAGGTGTTTGGTTTTGTCATGGATTTTCTTTTGTTACCTTTATCATCTCATCTTTGCTTTCTTTCTATGCAGTGTTGGTGAGATCTTCACATTTCATCTAGCTTATGGAGTGGCTGGAAAATCTGTTGATCAGCACCATGTCTCACACAGTGCTTTTATGTTGCACTACTTTGCCTTGGTACCTTCCATTTCACAAATAGGGCAATCATCTTGTTGTTAAAAAGTTATTTATTGTAGAAGTATATTAGTTTTAAAGGCATGGTTACAGATATTAAGTTTATGTTATGTTTTGGTATAAAGTTTTAGAAGCAGAAGTTGTTTTTGGAGGTTTTGGTGGGGCTGATGTTGCTGGGCAATTTTTGTTTTCTTTTTGGGTGTCGACAATGGCAGTGAGCAAAGTAAAGCAGAAGTAAAAAAGTAAAAGTAATGGTGAAAAGTATTAGCTCTCTCCAATGCATGTTTTTATATAGAATTTTCCTAACAAGCTAAGACAGAAACTTGTGTCACTATAATCCCAATTCTTTTGTTAGAGGTTGATTCTTAATGATTTTCTTAGTATTTGCTGTGTTGAAAAACGAAATTTCTGGTCCAGAACTTCTGGTCTTACAGCAAAAAATCTGTCTGTTGTTGTTCCAAGAGTATTTTTCAGATGATAGAATGTACTTGACTTGAAATAAGGTTATTAAATATTAAAATGTGGCATTATAACCTCTGCCAAAACTGCTTTTGAACAATGTGACCTGGTAACCTGTTGTGATATACCAGGATGGGGTAATTAAAAAAGTCTGCTACAAACACGATGGAGAACTGGGCAGAGGGGGATTACTGGCATTATGGGGGCAAAGATGGTATTTCTAAAATGAAATTAAAATGTGATTTACTGTGTGGACACAATATGTGTTGTGGTGATGTGCAGTTACAAGTGGGAAGTTTAGCAAGAAGGAACTTGCAGGATGTTGAGCAGGGTGTTGGCAGCCTTCATCTAGATAAATGATGGGCACATAGTGGTGGGTTTTAATATGGTAACACAACCTCTATTCAGAATTCCCCTTTAGGGCTGTTTTCTCCAGATGGACAGAAACCCATAAGCCAGCAGGGTCTGCTTTTGTCCAGCCCTTCACTGCAAGAATGAGTGAACACAAGTAGCTGTTGCACTGGCGTGTTGGATAACCTGAGAGAATGTACTGATTTATCAACTCACCAACAGACAAATGGTGCCACCATGATTTATTATTAGAGTACCTCTGCACAGGACAGAGGTCCAGCTGTAATTAAAATACGAGAGATGCTGAAGAAGGCAGAAAGGTACTGTAAAATAGTGATAAGTATAAGGCAGACAGAGGTAGTGTTGGTAGTGGTAATGATACCAGTGCTTTGTGGTTGGTACAAATTTTGCATCCATGCTGTGACCAGGGTTTACCCTCACTCACTGGGGAGTGGGGCAGGGTGCTGGTAAGGACAAGGGGACAGCTTGGGGCCAAGGAGGCTTTTAAGGCAGTGCTGCTGCCTTAGGGAAGAGCTTATCCTGCTTAAGCATCTCAGGCGGGGTGCTGAGGACCAGCCCAATACGATGCAAAGTCAGTGAATTGCTGTGTTGGAATTAAAAATGGTATTGGAGTTGAATTTGGCCATCCCATCCCCTGACAGTAGAAATTACAGCCAGCACTGGGCTGGGTTGCTCCATCAGTCAAAGAAATGTAGTAATGCACAGCTCTCTCTGTCATGGCATGTACTGGTAATAAAAAGTAGTATTACAATTTTTCCTTATTTTTAGAGACTCTCTTTAGAGGTGCAGGATTGCTTTCCCTTCATGTGTGCTTGTTTTCCCAGTGTAATCTGTGGGTTATTCACTCAAAAAAGCAAAGAATCCGTGAAATCTTATGACTTAGCATAATTGAAAGTTAAACATGTACAGGAACAGTACAGGTGGATGCTTGCCTGCAAGCCTAAAGTGCTAGAAGTGCTTCTTTCTAATAAATTTGTGTTTCTATTGGACTACTACAAGCAAATTAAACATTGCAGTTGTCAGATGACTTCAGTCGAGTTTGTCAAACTGCTGCTTGAACGTGAATTTATTTTAGAAAGAAACAACAAAAATAAAACAAGTTTAAAGCTTTGCATTTAAACTTCAGTAGTAATTATCCTGAAAGGAATGAAAAGGGTTTCTAGAACATGAGCTCTGTGTATGTCTAAATAATGGACAGAGTTAAATTTTATTTGTACTAAAAATAGAATTGAAGGCAGTAGAAATCACATGTAAAGATGCGAGTTTTTCACACACCTAATTTACTATAATTCTGTATATTGAAGGAGTATTACCATGAGCAGCCATCCTTCTCCCCAGGCCCTCTGTTCCTTCCAAAAGGCAGAGGAGGGCTTGTTCCAATGGATTGTTTATTTCTGTGAAATTCAGCAATTGTTTACAGCGTGGAGCCTCATCTGAAATGAGAATTTGGGTTACTGTGAGGATGCTGTTGCCTTATTTTCAAGCAATATGATACTATAAAGCAATGTATATTTTCTGTGTGCTGGTGAGATCTCTAACACTGTGTCTTCATTGACATCTAAATATCTACTATTTCTATATTGTTGTGAGTTGGTTGATATAATTAGATGCTCAAATATTAATGTGCTTTATTTTAAATTATTTACATACTCGTGCATGCTTTTAATGACACTGCAGCCCAAGCTGCACATCCCAAAATTTTGGACATACAGTTTTCCATCTTCCCTTTGTTGACTGTAATTCAGTGGTCCATCTGACTGTGTTACTTTTCACAGAATCATAGAGTGGGTCAGGTTGGAAGGGACCACAGTGTCTGGTTCAACCTCCCTGCTCAAGCAGGGTAGAAGGGCAGGGTCACCTTCTTCCACCTGCTGGCAATGCAATTCCCATTGCATCCCAGGATGCCATTGCCTCCTTGGTTCCCAGGGCACTGCTGGCTCAGGGACAGCTTGTTGTCCACCAGGACCTCCAGGTCCTTCTCTGCACAGCTGCTCTTCAGCAGGTTGGGCCCCAGCCTGGGATGGTGCGCAGGGCATTCCTCCTCAGGTGCAGGACACTGCAGTTCTGCATGAAATCATCACAGTCTTGAGTCTTCAGTAAAATCTCTGTGTGCTTGCCCTCTGCTCAGGCATTTGACTAAATTGCCAATTACTTGTGGCCTGAGAACATTCAGGTAGGTGTCAGGCTGGTTCCCAAAAAGCTGCAGATGTATGCGAATTTCACTGCAGGGTTTGTTTGTGACACCGCTGGGAGCTGAGACTTCATTAAATGAAAATGCAAATTTTGTACTTAGGGTTACCAGAAAGTGTACTTACATTATTTTTGCAAGGTAATTTTGGATGCCTCTAGAAAACATTTTTGTTAATTTGCAGGCAAATGTGCTAGGGAAGCATAAAAATAGCATTTTTTCCCCTAGTTAACTAACTGAGTTATGGAAACTAGTTCCTAGTTCCTAGTTGATTAATTGACTTCAGGGGTTCAGATCAAAGGCACTGAAATGCAGCAAGGAATTTAGTGTGAAATACACATCTTGGTGTGGTATATAGCAGAGATATATATTTGTTGAATTCTGCTTTTTTCTTATGCATTGGGTGTTGGTTATTTTTAAAGCTGACTTTTTGATTGTAAGCCTTAAGGGCCACTTCATCAGGTCCCTGAGATGACTCTCTACTCAACAGTAAACTTGTAGTCATCTAATTTTGATCAATTAACCTATTATTGCATCCTAGTAGCCATTGGACCATCTTGATTCTTTCACATAACACTGACTGTAGGTTTTTGTAGGCTACAGACAAGTGGGCTTTAGGGAGCTGATTTATGCCTGCTGAGTCACGTGCTTTCACAATCACAGTATATACACTTCTCTAAAGTACTCTGTAATTTTTCCTTTAAACAATATCTTTGAGAGTGTTTGGGGTTGTTTAATTGCAGTGCCAGAATTGTACAGAATTACAGTGATTTTAGTCTAATAAATCATGTTACTTAGCACCTGAGTTTCTGAGTACTGATGCTGACTGTGAGCAGTGTTTATTTCATAAGCATGTAAATTTTTGTTCTGCTGTTGAAGATGGACCAATCTCTTTGGTCAGTTATGTCCTTGGGAAAAAAGGCTCTTCACCCACTTCGATCTGACCAGATATTCTGGTGATCATGAATCATCTTGTTTCCTAGCTGATGAGCTCTACTTGCTTCTCATCAACCTTCTGGGCTAACCCAAATTCATCTGGCTGATGAAATGAGGATTCAAGAGGTTGCAGCAGCAAAAATAGCTAAGCTGACTGTGCTGCTGTTAGCACTGTATCAATGGAAATATTCTCAAATGCTTTGAAACAAGATGTTGGTGTCATTTGTTTTATGTAGAATACGGAAGGATTTTGGAACACTTCATAGTCTCTTTGTACTGCTGTTAAGATGCAAAAGGTAGTTGTCCTTCTCTGCCCCCATAATCCCATTCCTGGAACTAGTTCTGCCAACTTCCAACTTCATGTTGCACCACACATATCTGCAATGGGTCCTGCAAGTTTTATTGTGCTGAAGTTTTCATACACAAACACATCTGAGATTAAAGGCTGGAGCTCCCTTCCAGTGGCAAGCTGGAAGAAGGTCATAATTGAAGCACCATCTAGAAACTGTTCCATTCCTTGCAAACCTGCCACTCATTCACAAAAGCTGCTAGAAGTAGCTAGAGGTTTAACAGGATGAGATATTGGAAGCAAAATTAGTATTTCTTGAGTGTTCATTTCTTTTCTTTTCCCTTTCAGTGGGCGAGTTTGTGAGTGATGCCCTTCTGGTGCCAGACAAGTGCAAGTTCCTCCACCAGGAAAGAATGGATGTGTGTGAAACTCACCTGCATTGGCATACGGTTGCTAAAGAGGTACATTCATCTGTCTTAAAATTTCCTACCTTCCTTCTTTAGAGTTGTGTTACTCTTCTGAGGATGACTTTAAACATAGCAGCAGTATGGAAAACAAAAAGCAGTGCTTTCAAATGTTTGAGTTAATGGTATTTGGGTTTTTTTTATAAGGTAGGAAATGGGAGTCAGAGCACAAAAGAGTCCATGACTGAATATTTACCACTGACCTTTGAACATTGACCCTCTTTCATAGCACTATTTTTTTCTTCACATTCACTCACAAACTCACTGTGTTTTCTGCTTCCTCCATTTTCCTGTGTTAGCACTGGAACTAAAGGCCTAGAATTTGCCTTGAATCATTATCCCAGGTGAATATTATCCACTATTTATCATGGATATTGGTATGCCAGATGCCCACAGAGATCACACAGGCTTCAGGGAGTGCACTGTCAAATTCAGCAGAAAAGGGTAGGAGAGCTGGTCAAACTAGGGCTAGCCAAAGGCATTTTGCAGGTGCAGAATTTTGAAAATTTAACAGTGCTTTACTGAAAGTACAAATAAACTTAGTGTTACAATTGCTAATGTGTTTTGGCCTTTTTTTCCTTATGTAGAAAGGTTTTAGGAATAAAAACTGAGATGAATTTCCAGGATTTCTGATTGCTGGTTTTTTTGGAACCTCTTAGCTTGTACATTATTCCACCTCCTGGAGATGAAATCTAAAATGTGATAAGCATCTTTTAAAATTTTCAGTTCTTGCTTGAATTATACTTAAATGAAACATTTAAGGCACCAATCTTCACACAGGGAAATTTGAGTTCATTTTGACTACTTGCAAACTTGAAATGGCAATAGCCTGGAAGAGCATCATCACTGTGCACCACTGAACTATTTTCATTTTTTCACCTGTCATACATCACTATATCTTTAAGGTATAATTATGCCCAGCTGACTGTTTTCCAGACAAAGCTCAGAGGTACTGTACTGGCAGAGGTGTCAGATCAGACACAGCGTGTTTCCAGTGTAAGAGGTATTTCAAATGTTGATCTACCTTGTGGCAAAGTCTTCAATAGCATTGATGCATCAGGATTGGGATGCAAACATCAAATAATTACTCTGTCATCACGTTTTCTGTTCATGAGGCAGAGCCTGTGAGGATTTTAGACAGGAAGATACGGAGTTATCATGTGTATGGGAAGGACTGACAGGAGAGCTTGTTGCTTACAGTGGATGCAGGTAGGGAGCTGCTTACAGTCCAGTAGTGAATGCAAGTGTGACCTTTCTAAATCATGTTTCAAATTTCAGAGATCATGCAGTTCACCAGCTTTAACTTCCTAAGGCAGTATACAGCCTCTTCATATTTTCTCAAGGTCTGTGACATTTTTTAGTCTTCCTCTATGCCAATATTGTTGCTTTTTCCCTCTCTTTTCTGCAGTCCTGTAGTGAGAAGAGCATGAATCTGCACGACTATGGCATGCTGCTGCCCTGTGGAATTGACAAGTTTCGTGGTGTGGAGTTTGTCTGCTGCCCCTTAGCAGAGGAAAGCGAAAATCTTGATTCAGCTGATGCTGAAGATGATGATTCAGATGTCTGGTGGGGAGGTGCAGATGCAGACTATGCAGATGGAAGGTACAGTGACTTTGTACTCTTCAACTTGTTATTAAAATGCCAAAAATCTGTCTAAAAGACCTTGTCCTAGAAGAGTCTTTGCACCTTATACATGAACTTGCATTTACAGTGGTTGAAGGCATTGGTGTTCTGCTTTTATTTTTAGCTTTCTCCAGAGAAGCTTATTGTTAAGCACTTTTTAAAGGCACACTTTTTTAGTGCTTTTGTAATTTCTTCAGTGAGAATTATTGCCATATTTATAACAAAAATACTTAAATTCATTTTTTTTTGACAAATAAATCACAAATCGTGTACTCCTAAGATGTTTCATATGTAGTCTTGGGTACTGCAGCAGATATCAGCCAACATAGCCAGGGGAGGTTTTGAAATGCCTTCATTTGTAATAGGCATTAGCTATGTGCTGTTAGTGCCATAAGAATATTTTTCTACTGACAATTACTTTATATACATGATCTAAAAGAAAATGTGTTTCATTATCTAGCCTTTGACAGATTTGTTAATATGCTGCTGTTGAGAAGGAGCATGGAAATTTCCTTTGCAGGGCAGTGATGGGTGGGAAGATGCCATCCCTTGTCCTTGCCCTTCCCACCCCCTGTGCACATAGGCTAATTTTGAGCTGGATATGGGTTAGAACTGTGTGGTAACACTCAGTGGTAACTGAGGGGTCTGATGCTGTTAAAGCCCTTTCATATCACTCTGCTGAGCATGCCAGACAGCAATTGGAAGAGCAGAGTACCATGTCATGTCCTTGCAACTGGATGCCAACAACTTGCAAAAATGACTTTTTTCGTAAACTGAGATCAATGTTCAAATTCTGTTTGTGTTCCCCAGGCTTTCATCACTTCATGGTGTGCTAATGAAGTGTTTTTATTTCTTTTTTATACAAATAATGCAGAAAATCTTAAACTTGGGGCTGATTGCAAGTGGCTTTAAGGAATACCCAGAAAATAAGTGTGGATCAAATTATGTGAATAGTGCAGGAAGTTTATAGGTCTGAGTTGTGTTATGTTTGGACCTGTTAATCTAGATGGAAACAATTTGAAGAGCAGTGCAGAGATGAAGGACAGAGACTGAATTGCTGTAATTTGATGCAATGAGGTAGCATTAAGACCTAGAATAATTAGAACCTATATCATGGTGGGCAACTAAATCTCTCCTGACAAACCATTAGTAAGTGTTGCAAGGTAGAGTCCTTTGTGTATAATGGAATAATTTTAAAATAAATACCTCCCCATGGTAATTTCCAATTTTCTGTCATAAACAGGAGTGAATGGTCAGACTGTTTGATGCAAAAGCCTACATCAAAGAACTTTGTATATTCCATATTGATATCTTTGGACATTCTTCTAATTTTTACTTCTAACATTTGTCAGTGTCACTATTTTATAACCCTTTCAGTAGGATTTGAAAAACTGCCTTTGGACTGTTGCTGTGTCATTTCTGTATATTTAATTTAGATTTTGATTGGGTGTTTAAATGTTCTCTCATTCTAAGAAATGAGTGCAGACCTTGTTCTAATTGAAATGTTTGGGTTTTTCATTATATGAATATATATACATGCAAGATAGATGTATCTATCTATCTTATATATCTATTACATATCTTACATAGGTAACATTTATTATACATACACCTATATGTAAAGTACGTGTCTTATACATAAGATCAAAGATGCCAAATTATTTTAAATAAAAGAGCTCACAAGGGTATATAGTTCTGTTTATAAGACAGATATCTGCTTTATTTCTGTCTTTCTTGTATTTGTCCCTGAGCATTTAATTTACTGTTGTAGTTCATTTTTGGCCTCATAAGGCAGTTTAATATCTGAAGAGATGAGTTCAAGAACAGCTTCATAAATTTTGTGTTCTCTAGGAATGGGAGCTGTAATTGCATTTCAATCCATTTCTGAATTTCCAAGCAAATACTGATTTATTTTTTTACCTTCCCCTCTCACAGAAGTGCTTGCAAAAGGAAAATGAAAGATCCTTCTGTGGGGCACTTGTCCTTCATCTGCAGATGAGGAGCCAAGCAATTGGTAGTTCTTTTAGACTGACTCACTCATATTTCTTGCTCCCTCTAAAGCTGAGTACATTTAAGCTGTGTGTATTTGAGCCAGAAATACTGTTGAATTTTAGTTATATATATGCATATATAAAAATATACGTATATATTTTATAATGTATATATAAAATACACATATATAATTACATATATGTAATACATATGTATATATTTAAAAATTCTTACACAGCAGTACATGGTAATTCAAATTTTGTCTCTGTGTGTGTATATTTATTTATATCTGAGCATATGCTTGTGTGGCTATCAATACATATGTGCCTTAGTCCTAAACTGATTGTGAGGGAGAAAGGAAATGTAAGGTAGGGGAACACTTTCCTAATGCTAAATTGCCAATATTCTCTGCTATTAAGGCACCTCTGTTTTAAGTGCTTGCTCAAGTCTACATTTGTCACTTACATAAGTACCCAAGTCAAAGTGAAGGTGACATGTTTGAGGTGGAGGTGACAAGCTGAAAAGCAGATTATATTCTTGAAATAACAAAACTATGACAGAGCAGGATCCAATAAATGTGGGTGATCTATTTTGAGATAACTTTATATCTCAAGCTATCAGATCTAAATTTTAAAATATTTGCATTTATGGTTCTGAATGTGTAGAGGAAAGCATGTTGCAGCCATTCAATTAATAGATGCCCTTTTTCAGACTGTTGTGTTTTACCCCCCACAGTTGTCCCTAAGGCACTGTATTTTATTTTTTTGCTTTGTCAAGGATGTTTTCTTCTCTGCAGGTGGAAGAAAAGCTCAGCTGCATGTTGTAACCACACTGTTAGAGGGCATGTGGAGGCAGCTTGGGCTGCTGTGCCTTAGAGTTGAGTGTCCTTCCTACCCAATATCTGAGCACCACCTGGGTCTGGATGTAAAAGGATGTGACTTCCTTCTGGTGTGACTTGTTGGCAGTACCTGGAGGAAGGTGGGAGGGTGTATTTTGGTCATATATGTGCCTATTTTATTCATGAGGCCGAGAGGCAGGACCCACATGTGCTTTTGAAATTGTTTGCCATACTTATCCTGAAATAGTCTGTAACTCTGACAAAGAGGTCACAGGCATTTTTAAGCAGTGCAGTTCCTTGTTGCTATCCGCACCTTTAATTAAAATTTACCTTGAAGTCTGCCTGAGGGACAGTCAGATGCAGGTGCTGACTTTCAGAATAACTGCAGACCTCTCCCTGCATAGCTGCAGCTCAGCCAATTGACCTGCCAGCTCTGGCTGCCCTTGTGGCTCAGCACAGCCTGGTGGCCCTCCTGCTGTGTGTGGGAGCTGGCTGGAGGCTTTGCTGTCCTTGATGTCCAAAGCTGAACATCTTTAGGAGTGACAGCCAAGCTGGAAACCACTTCCAGGTTTTCTCTGTTGTCTTGGTTTGAAAGACAGGTGTCTCCTAGGGAAGGCAGGAGCCTCCCTTGGAATGGAAAATGTAAACCCCTTTTCTCTGAATTACTATAATTTTGAAATTAAGGGGGCTCTCGAGCAAAGATAGTAGAATAGGAATAACAATTCTTTACTAGTATGTATAATAAAGCAAATAAACAACAATTACAACTACAGCATTAACAACAAACAGAACCACAAACCCAGTAACCCTTCTCAGCTGCAGGCTGAGCTGCACCCTCTTTTCAGGGAGTTGTAGAGAGAGAAAGTCAGTCCCCTCAAGCATCCTTTTCTCTAGGCTGAGCCCTCCCAGCTTCAATATCTTGGGGTGACTTTATGATGATTAGTATATTCTCTTATTGTCTGCTCTATGCCCAAAAAATGGTTACTGTAGCTTAAGGTGGGTCCAGGTGAGGGGGAGTGAGAACCTTGGGGCTCTTGCATGGGCTCATTCAGAGCCTCTGTCCCCAGGTGTCCCTGGTGCTGTGTGGACTGCATTCTCTCCTTTTTTGCTTAGCCAGCTTGGTTTTTTTGTTAGCTTAGGCAAGAAGGGCTTTGGTTTTTTTCCTCTTTCCCTGGCCTTGGAGAGACTGCAGCTGCAATCCTTCGGCAGCTTTTTTGTCCAAGTGAATTGGACAATTTGGATTTGGTCTGAGATCAGAGAGAACAACTGACTAGAGAAGAATCAGCTGGGCAGGAAGGCAAGGGGCCACTGCCTTTCGACCCCAGACCTCAGAAATGCCAAGCCAGCAAAAGAAAGGACAGCTAATCCACAGCTTCATCTGCTGTGAAGAGAGGACCAACATCAGAGATTCACCAGCTTCCCATCTGTTTGCCCAAGCTGCTGTATGAACGTTTTGTTTGTTGTTTTTTTTTTTTTTTTCTTTTCCTTGAGAGAGGAGCCACTGCCATTTTTTTCTCCTCATGATGTTGCTGGCCATTGTGGTGGGTTTTTTTTCCTTTCCCTGGCATTTTGAGTTTTTTTATTCTGAAGGGGGGCTAGGGGTTGGTGTAAGGTCTGACAGTTCAATATATAGTATTTATTCACCTTTTTTTCCCCATGCTGTGTAGGCACTCTGTCCATAAGCATTTGAATTTTTTTTCACTTTCATCCACCAGTATTCATTTCTAATTGGCAGAAAGGGATTGTTGGAACTCTTTTTTTAATTGAAATACTCATTCCAGAGTGTTTTTCTCCTAAACTTGCCTCTAAACCGAGACATCCCTCAACCATTCTCTGTAAGACTTGTGCAATAGACTTGTTCCATAGCTTTGTTGTCTTTCTTTTTGAAATTTTTGCAGTTCTAAACCTGATAGTATTATTGATCAAAGAAGAAGAAAGGTGTTGAGGCTAAATTTTTCATTGGAAACATTGTCACTTGAAGAAAGTAAAAATTTTGTCTCTTGTGTGTTCATCTGTTTTCAAGCTATCTTGCCACTTATGATAAACCATGAGTTCTCATTGATCTATTTTTTTTCATTAAATTGGAAAGCTAATTCCTAAAATTCCAGTGAGAATATCCTAAATGAGTCTTTCAAAAAGCATAACATGAAAAAAACCCAACCCTACTTCCTTACACTTGAGCCGGTGAATCTGAACCAGATGTGAGGCTGGACAAAGGGTTTGTACTGCAGGTTCTGCCTTAGAAGAAGGAAATTTCTTGCATTTGGATGGATATAAAGGTTTCCCTTTTTCCATACTGTACAGACTGAACTGTAGGCTGTTCATAGCCCTGAAAATTGAAGGAAAACTGAGCCTTGTGGCTGTTGCAGTGATTCAGGTTCTGCTTGATAGAGAGCTCAGTTGGCTGTGACACAGAAGCAGGAGGGGGTGCAGCCAGAGGCAGTGTTCTCATCAGCTGTCCTAATGCAAATTGTTCCTAATTGGGAGTCAGTGCCCTAAAATGAACACTAGGAATTACAAACTTGCTTTGTTGTTCTTGCTTTTTTCTTCCCTCCTTCCTGAAGTTTTCCTTGAGGTTAACACCAATTATTGAGATAGATGGATTTTGTAGTACAAGAGTTATCCACCACTAAATTGCTATTTCAGAGAAATAATTCATTTAGGGAGATAGTGTGGAAGGTGTTTTGCAATATAATATTTCACCTAATTGGTCAGAAGTTTACATCATCTTGATTTTTGTGGCAGAACTGTTAGAAATTGAAGTAGTTTTATATCTGTTTTAAACAGATCTATTTGTTAATGGTAGAGTGTCTCTAAAAACTTTGTGTTTTTATAAATATCTTAATGATAAAACTTAACCACTTGCATTTATAAATGGAACTAAGGCATCTCTGAGTTGTATAATATACAGTATCATTGCAAAATTTTGCTGGTTATGTTGAAAAACTCTGGAAGTATTTTGTCCTATTTGCATACTTTGTATCCTATTAGCATAGTCTGTGTCTCACATTCTTATATTAATTGGGTTTGTCGCTTGTGTTGGCTGTTACTTAATATTCAGCCAGCTCATTATACACTTTTTAATAACAATTTTTAAACTTTTTGTCTGGGAGGTGAGGTTGTTAAAATAAAATTCTGAAAGCAGAGAAACACCAGAACAGTAATGACTCACAAGACTTATTAAGTGCTGGATTTCTTCTTAGGACAAGAAAATTGATAAAACAGCACACTGCTTTAAAAGATAATAGCAGTGATGCTGAGCTGGCGAATACAGTCATCATTTCAGTATGGAGCATTTACTGAAGTGATGGATGAGGCTCTGGGATGAGAGAATGAATCTAATTGAGGAAGTGATGAGTGGAAGATAATCAGGCTTTCCTGACCCTTGATGAAAACAGTTGTAGCTGTGCAGGCTATCTATATGATTTCAGTGAGTGTTGAGCTTGTTTGAGGAGGCATCAAAATTACACATTTGGTAGGAGGTTTATTTGCAGAGAATGGTTTGACCTCACAAAAGGGAGCCATCAGCTGCCAGGTTTTCCTTAGGTACCAGGCAACAATTTTATAAGCAAAAATTTTAAGTTGTCACTTACAATGACTGACGATGACTGAAATGTGGGAGACAAAGGTTCATGTAGTAATCAGCTTGAGAAACCCTTCTGATAGATCTATGAGAGCTTCTCAGAAGTTCTTGTGACATTGTGATAGATTCTGCCCCATTTCTAGAGCTGTATGATTTATAATGCATGAAGAAATGGGAAGTGGGAAATTTAAACCTGGTGGTTTTGACACATACTGTAACACCAGCATGACCATGTGCTGGAGGATGCATAGTATGATATGCCCTCATAAAGTTATCCTGCAGTTCCTGCTCTGCTTTTCCTTTCAGAGATACTTGTAGTCTGTACTAGAAGTAAGAGCTTGGCATTGAGGTGGTTTGTAGGAATATCATAATTCCACCAAAGCTGTACTTTATTAGCACAGTGAAGGATCTTCTGTAGTGCTGTTTTCCTTTTGTCTTCTAACAAAGGCTACACCCTTGGAATACATGGATGAAACACCAAAACCATCTAGGTTGTTTTTTACCCAGCAGAAAAAAGACACTGCATTCTAATCTTGAATGCAAATGTTTCAGCTTGATTACATGATGAGACTCCCTTTCTTCGCATGGCTTCTCTCGTTTGGTCACTGCTGATGGAAAAAATTACATTGAAATTCTAACCTGAGAGAAGAAGAAAAGGATTAAACAGTAAAATGATGACCTGGGGAACTGGATCTGTGCTCGTTTCTGCCAAATCTTTTGCCAGGCTTGGCATGCTATGGCCACCATAAAAAATTTAGGATGAAAGGTGCCCTTTTTTCTTCTGGCTGTGTGAGTGGAGATTATCTGCTCTGCAGAAGTGCCAGCCTCTTCTAGCTGCTGCTGGTGGCAACCATATTTAAGAAGTTTAAGATGGAAAAAATGTTATTCAGTGTCTTAAATTGAACATCCAGAATTATTGCATTCTTCTGGTTTTTGGGGTTTTTTGGTGGTTTTGTTCAGAGTTTTTTTTCTCAGTTGTCAAACAAAGTTATTCTTCAAGTTTTCTCCTGTTGTCCTTGTGTGAGAATAGTAAGATGATGAATTCCACAAGCAAGGCAAGTAATTGGTTTGGTACAGATGTCACACTGTCTGCCCTGGATAATCAGTAGGACAGCATGTTGAACAAAGAAACTCTGAGTATTTCATTCTGTGTACAGCAGAAGTTTTGTGGAAATAAATATGTTGTAAACAGATCTGGATTTTTCTGCTGATTCTCAAACAGAGCTGTGTAGATGATCTTCCCTCTGCCCTCTTCCGTCACATTCCCTCGTAATGCATTTGTGCTGTCAGGATTTTGAACATATTTGTTCATCATCATCAGGCTCACAAAGTGTGATTTTGTGTGTTTGTGGGTCTAATTTTCTAGTTTCTAAGTTTCTCTGCAACAAAAATAAAGCAAGAAAACAAATGGGTTAGTTGCATTATTATTCTGTCCTCTAAAATTACATACTTCCTGCTGAGTCCCTCATCTTCTGAAAAGAACTGTCAGAGCAGTAACACCAGCAAAGGCTTTGTTTCAGAGAGAAAACTAGTTCAGTTTTGAAAGTTTTCTTGCCTATCAGTAAACAGGTACCTTCTGTGATATTAAATGCTAACTTGTATATGTGGCTTTTTAAGCAAGTCAGCTATGAAAAGTAATTTCTAATGGTATAAAAGATGTTATTTAATTATAGGGGGAAAGGGTAAATGTATCTGTTGGAGGCAGTAGGGCAAGGAATGTGTGTTAGGTTTGTATAAGTATTCTTTTTAAAAGTTGGATTGAAAATTTCTTTTTGCAACTTTTCTTGTTTTTTACAGATTTAATGGAAACATTAAATTTGGCACATATTTTGGTATTGTTTTTCTATAAAGGCTTAGTTACAATAAAAGGAGAGAGAGTCTGAAGCACAAAATTCACTTGTTTTGTCTAAGAATTCAGAAATGACCTTGGAAATAACTTACTTGATTTTTTAAATTGGGAAATGTGAAAATAAAGATCATTGCAACTTCTTGAGTAAAGGAAAACAGAATGGAAAATTGTTAGAAGCAACAACATGAATGTCAGAAAAATGCTATGAATATGAATTGTCTGTCCCAACTTGCAATAGAAGGTGCCTGTCTGAATTCTTTGAAGTCTGAAAGTGAAGTAATAGATGTTTATATGTCCAAAGGTGATATTATTTCTTCTTCATGTGAGATACCAAAATTCCTAACCTGGTATATTGTCCAAACCTAATGAAAATAACCAGGGCACTTCTTGAGCATTATTTGCTTTTGTTGTCACTTAACAGGCAGACCAGAAACATTGCTGTAGGTCAGACTGTCAATTCTCTAATTTTCCAGACTTTGATACCAATAAGCCATTTTAAAAAATCATAGACCAGACATCTGGCATGACCCTTTTCTTTCCTGGCTTTGTGCCTAATCTCACAACTGCAGTGCAGTTTGAGTCTTGCTCTGCTGTCTATTCCCACCTCCCTGATGCTTCAAAAAACCAGACGTCTTGTTAAAATCCCTTACTCAGACTTTAAAGGTGAATATTGAAATCTCCATTTCACACTTGTCTTTGACTTCCTTTCCTCTCTCTAGTCCATACAAAACTACTTTGGTAAGTGTTGCTTAAATATGCTACCTGGACTCTGAGTATCACGGTGACTATAACTCAATATTGAGGTCAGCTTGTGTGCCAAAGTCAAGTAACAAGTACAGTGAAAAAAGTGCTCATGTGCCAAAGTGCACCATTCAATTAGGTTTTAGATTTAAGTAGTTACTGTTTTGCCTCAAATTTTTAGTTAGTGACACCATGCAGAGTGTGATGGTGGCATCAAACTCAGTTTCTGAGAAATCTTGTCCTTTGAAATTTTAGTTCAGAAGACATTTTTCTAGAATGCAGAGTTTGGGAATATGTTAGGTAAAAGATGCCCAGGCCTCAGATGTGCAGGTTTGTTGAGGGAGTTTCTTGGTTTCTTTGCCTGTTAGCTTTCTGATTTTCTTTTAATCAAAAGACTGGTAATTAAGCCATCTCAAATGCACTCATCTTCTTTCCTGGATTCCAAGCATATGTCTTACTCTTGTAATTTGCTTCCTGTTTCTGTTTTGTGTTTTCTCTAAAGGCGTGTAGAAGTCCACTATTGGATCTGTCTGTTTCTTCTCCCATAGCTGAAGAACTTGGTGGTCTGGATCTTTCCTATGTACAAGGATAAATACTTACCTGTGCTCACTGTTGTTCTTTTGCTGGAAGCAAAGCTAAACCCTGGGTAGAATCCTTGACAATCCCATTTGCTCCCAGCAATCCTGGAGTTCATTTGGGGAAGCTGTGGAGGGGGTGGGGTTTTGTGCTTTCGGGAAGCTGAAGCAAAAGATGCTGGAAACTGGGATGATGGTACCGGCAGTGGTAAAGGTTATGGATGCATAAATTACCATTGGCTCAGCCTGTTAGACTGAAGAGCTTCTCCTGTATAATTCCCACTGCTGTCTGAAGCCAACATTGGCCTTGCCCTCTCTGCCCAGGCAACAGCTTATTGCTGCTGCTGTTTGTTTCCTACACTGGAATTAGCTTTCCCCCAGCTATTGCCTAAGGCTTGGTGGCTGGTAAAAACCACAGTCAAGATAGATGGGCTCTGTCTGCAATAAAATACAGTTGCAAAGTGTAGTGAATGCTAATCTTTCCAGATATTAAAACACCTGTCTTGAACACATCTGCATTCTTTCTTTCACCCACTGAAGGAGTATCTGTTTTTGTTCAAGTTATTTAGCAAAATCATGGTAAAATCACATCCAAATGGATGAGCATTCATTGCGGACAAGCAGGAAACATTTCCCAATACCAGCAATTAGTCCACAGTTATTTGCAATCCTAAATTGAAAGCTTTGCATGAAGTTAGCTGCAGAGAGGTAACTTCTTAAAATGTAGTTATGCTGTGCAGCCCATTATTTCTGAAATAACATTAGAAAGGAAAACTCACTGTTTTTGTCATCCATTTTCTGCCTTTGTCACTCTTGCAGGTTATTGGAATACAGAAAGAAAACTTTTTACGTTTACTAATGTTTTCTTATTTCTAGAACAGCAAGAAGTAACATAGTTGGCTTTTCTTCACTTTCTTTTACCTTTCCTTCAGTTTTACCTTCCTGAAATAACAGAACAATGCAGGCTTCTGAGTGAAAGGAATAAATAATACATTGATGCCAGTTCTTACTACAGTGATAGATTGGGAAAGGGACGTTACTAGATACACGTTTACAGGTCTGTGGTTTAAACACTGCTTGTAACTGTGCTTAAATCCATACTAGCAGGAACTGGACAGGGGTTTGCATTTTAAAACCAGAAATATGCCCAGCAGAGTGGTCAGTATCTTCCTGTCTGAGTCAGGAAGGAACTGAGTAGAACTTAAGGCTGCCTGGAGGCCCAGTGTGTTTGTGGCAACAGAAATAGGACTGGAACCACCAAACTTCAAATACCTTCTTTCACCATAGAACTGGAGATGATTTGTGCTAATGACCCGTTGTGCTACTTGGACTCAAGCGGAACGTCAGTTGTATGATGAGGGAAATGGATCTTAAAATCCCATGTATGAGGAGGTTGTAGCAGAAGGTTCAAATCCATGATGGCCTGTGTGTCCATATGGAAGAGAAGTGCTGGCCCTCCTTACCAGAAGTCCCCACAGACAGGAGATTGAGATGTTGGCAGGGATTGCAGGTGTATTCATGGCTATATCAAGCCTAAAATTTTCCCTCTCTTGTTTACTGCTGAACTGTTAAATTCAGACAATGGCTGAATGGCTTTACAAATTTGTGAATTTGTCAGTGCATCAAGTAATTTTTTTGAGCAGCCTTTGAAAAATCCTGTCAGTGGCACCACTAAGCTAAGGTGAAATGTCAAGAAATTCCTGTAAATGAGACACTACAGTCTGTGGTGCCAATGAAACCTTGGCTGGGGTGATATTAAGGGAATAGGCAGAAAAAGCTGTCAAAGTATTGTTCTTCCAGTGGAAACAAGACTGAGTCATGCTTGTTTACAGAAGAATGTAAAATGTAATAATAATACCAGGAAGCAAGCACACCTGCTATATACATGAAATAAAGTCCAAGATTTCTGCGAAAAATACTGTTATCCACATTAACTTGGTAGTAAATGTTTGCTCGAAAACAGTGGATTTAAACTGATTACTGAGGTAAAAGGTGTACAGAAGCGAGATGTGCTGTGTGGGAAACAGCAGTGGGTGCTGCTAATTGAGAAATGCAAATGGAGTCAGAGAATTCAGCATGGTGAGGAGAAACAGCTCTGCAACAGGGAAGGATTTGTCCCCATTTGAAAGGTTCATGCTGTAATTCCAGATGTTGTGGATGTTCATTCCCTTCCCTGTTTTTCTCTGTCATTCCTCTCATGTGCATTCTCTTTGAAGAGGAGCCAGGGTGATAACAGTGATTAAATCCAAAGAAAAACACCTAAGTGTGTTTCATCATGTTTCTTGCACAATGTAGTACCTTTACCAATATTAAAAATATGCAAAAATATCTTTCATTTTCATAAATCTAAATCTGATGTAAACCCACGTCTATTTCCATTGTTGCTTTTTCTTAAAATACGGAATAAAACATAATTCTGTATAATATGACCTTTGTGACTGAGCCTTGCAGAATAGCTAGCAGAAATAGGATTTTTCTAGGAGCAACTAAAACTGTCAACAATATTTTAGTAACATTGTAGTACATTTCTGTGCAAGTTTTTTAGAATATATTCAAGAGCCTGACCCCATACACTAATGTAGTCTCCCACCACTTGTGGCTCTATTTTGCATTCTATTTTTTCAGCTAGCAGCAAGTAATAATAAGGAGGCTGGTGAGGGCTGTCCCTTAAGGATTTGGTTCTGATAAGTAACTGGAAAGGGAGCCAGAGCCCACTATAATGGCAGGTACAGCCAGCCAGTGGACACAGAAAACTCCTCTTTCATCCCCTTACGGTGATTTTCACCATCATGCCCCCTAAAAATAATAATGAAAAGAAAAATTGAAAAAAAAAAAGAAAAAAAGCTTGGCCTTCGTAATGAGAATTTCATAGTAAAATGCTGTGGACTGACAGAGCTGAGTTGATTGCTTTTGTGTAGTTAAAAAAAGGATGGGTATTGGATGCATGCATGCAAGTTATTTTTGAACTACTTTCCATGTGACTAATTGACTTTGCTTTGCTTGTTTCATTGGGTTGTCCTTTCATAACACTATGAGTGTGCCAGTATCTGAAAGTAATCATTCACTACAAAGGAAGAGGAAAAATAATTTGTATATTTTCAGAAACATGTTGTGTTTGTAGCTTAGGTGAGAGAAAGAGCACATCTTTCTTTAGTGTTGACAGGCATATGGTATCTGATACTCTTGATCAAACTTTGGGTCTCTTATACTCAGCAGGCCTAGTTTAAATGTCCATGGTGAGCCAACACTGGAAGCCCTTTAACTTGGAGATCACCTGCAGATACTGGACTTGACAAAACCACTTTATTCTTGCAGTTCAGAAGTGATGGTATATGTATAGTGTTTATTTCATGCTTGCAAAAAGAAAAAATACCTGAAAAAAAAAAAAAAGAAAAACAAAAATGAAGGCAGAAGACGTTGTTAAGAAAGGAGTTACTTAAAGTGAAGTTGGAAATTTCAGACATAATGAAATTAGTTTTTCGGGGAGAACAGTACAGGGGAGATGGTTAAATTTCCAAGCCAGTTTTTAGAAATCAAGAAAAATTAAGAGAGGAACCAAATAGGTTGTGCCCCTTTTTAACCTTTTCTCATGTGTAAATGGAAACAAGTTCTCTTTTATGGAAACTCTTCTGCAAGGTGGCTTTAACCACATCTATTCATAAAACATACCTGGGTTTCCCCCAGTGAAAAGCTTCAGTATTATTTGAAGTCTCTCTTGTATTGCTGGAAGCCAGGTATTTTGGGGAGAAGGGAACAGGGAAATCCTTCTCGTTTGTATAGAGCTTTAACTTGCTCCTGGTAGAGTCTAATTTGTGGCATACGAAAATTTTATCAACATGTTTTGACTTCTTAATGCCCTGTTAAAAAGGAATCATGCTGTCTTCTGTTTTGAGTTTGCTTTCAAAGTTGTAGTAGGCAGCATAATATGAAATGAAATATTAAAGGCTTGAGCTCTGAAATGAGTTGAAGAAGTTATTAACTTCCCCTAGAAGGCTGTTCAAGCATATGTGATGCCATGAGAAAGATTCATACCCACTTGTGCATGAAGGTGACAGAAAGTCACTGTGTGTTTAAATATTTAAAGGTCATTTATCATTAGTAGTAAATTTCAAGTGGAAGTTCAGAAACACCTTGCCACAACAGAGCGCTAAGCTTAGGAACTATTTCAAAGGCAGCAGTAGCAGTAGCCAAACATATATTTTTTGACCTGTTGTCTGTATCTCTCCAAACTAAGAATGATCCCAAAAGATTCTTGAGGTATTGATCCACCAAATGCATTGGCTAGTCAATTTCAGTATTTCCTCCTGTTGTCCTGTAGAAATGTCCTTTCCATTCACATAACACTTGTAACAGCAGAAGGAAAAACTCTGCAGTCGGTAATTTGAGGTCAGTTCAACACTTGATTGTCCTCTATGAAAGGCATGCAGGGAGCCTCTAGATAAGCTGAGTGAGGTGGAAAAGTTCCTGAGGAATTTTCTTGCTTATTTCACATCTACTGAGTGCATTTTGTGAAAATTTGATCTTCTTTCAAAATAAAATTTGGTTGATAATACCATGGAGTGAGCATGTTTACAGTATTACTAAACTGTCAAAATATGGTATGGTAATGTTGCCTTTTTTTTCCCTTTCTTTAGACATTTGCTTTAGCATTTCTTACTATTTGGGACATTCCAGAGTCCCTGATTCTTTCTTTTCTATTTAAAGGGAAGGGAGGGAGATTGAGGAACAGATAACTGTTTTCCATATACAGTTTTTGAATAAAATGTTCTCTTTGTTACCTTGAAGTAATTTCGTTGCTGACGCATCATGATAATTTTCTTCATTTAGTGATGATAAGGCGGTGGAAGAGCAAGCAGAGGAAGATGAGGAGCTAACTGTTGTGGAAGATGAAGATGCTGATGACGATGATGATGATGATGATGATGAAATTGAAGAGACAGGAGAAGAGTATGAGGAGGCAACCGAAAGAACTACCAGTATTGCCACCACGACCACCACAACTACAGAGTCTGTGGAAGAGGTTGTCAGAGGTAAATTCATGAGCATCAGACTTGGAGCTGAAAAACTAATCCTGCTGCTTTGCATATTTGCCCTTTACAACAAAAAAATGTTCCAAACAGCAAAATACTCAAAGTTGCGGTATTGTTGTGCTTTGGCTCCTGTAATTTGTATGTTTAATCCCCTTGCCTTTCCCTTTCCCGTTACCAATATTCTGTGGCCTTAGTTCTGCCACAGCCCTTTGGGTTTTGTGACCTCCAGCCCTCCTGGCACACAGATGCTGCTGGGACTGTCTGTCTCTGAAGCATGTTTGCTGTGTGTGCGTGAAGAGAAGGGTTGGTTTTATTTTAAAATAGTGCTAAATAAAATTCAACTGCCGTATGTAGCAATTAGGACAGGAAATTGTGTGTGGTTTATCATGCACGTGAGTTAGAGAAGGATAGGGAGGATCAGTTCCAAGCAGGAGGGACCATGAGCTGGTTTGGTCTCTTATATTAACAGCAGTGATGGGTCATTTTGTGTGAGTCTGTTAGATACTTATTTGCTATGTTTCTCCACTAATTAGTAATTTGGTAAAGTTAGACAAATTTAAAATAACTATGCAGAAAAATGAACCTAAACTAACGATTTTTACTGTGTGGGGAAGAAACAAATAAGAAAAAATAGAATACATGGAGTGAGAAAGAACTCTTCATTTCTAAAATTTAATTTTCTTTACATTTATCAGTTATTAACAGGGCTATATTTTAAACTTTGAATTTTATACTAGTTCATGGTTAGCATAGCAATTTAGTTTTTTTAAATGCCTCATTTCTCCTACAATGCATATTGGAATTAATTATCCTTGTGTTTCTATTTTAATAATACAGTTCAGTGTGGCAAAGATCTAAGTAAAATAGACCCCTGTTCGTCTACAGTGTTTACATTTTTACTGCTAAATGCTGGGGATGGTGGCAGGAAATGAGATTAAAGACTACATTTGAAAAGAAAGGAGTTGTGGCATGCAGGAGACAGAGGGAAAATGATAGAAATTGGGGCTGTTGTGAAATGAGGCAGAAAACATCTGGCCTGCCTCCTTTTCTCTCCCCATGCTTCCCTATCCCCTGCCTCTGGGTATTCTTGGGACTCCAGTGGTAGTGGAGTGACACATTTTGCATGTGGCAGTGTCCCTTTCTCTTGAACCTTGTTTACTTGTTGTGTTTGTCAGAGCAGAGGGTGCTGGCTGCAATTTATCACACCAGGGTACAGAAGCATGTCCAGGGGATGCTTTGGGAAAAGCAGAGTTACTTGGTTATGTTTTTCTGTTCAGTCTACATGGAGCTCTAAAGCTCTGTGAAAATCACTTTCTAAGGCTGGCAACTCAGTTTTATGTGTTTCTGTCTTACGTAACTGTTGAGTGTTTTGCTCAGTTGTTGGAGAGCCTGTTCAGTGAAGAGGGTGTAGGAGGCATTTATATCTTCAAATTAATTAGATGTATTTCCATACGTGAGCTTTTACCCCCTGGGGATAAAATGCCCTGTTCTCATTGGTAAATGAATATTGAAAGGGGAAAAAAAAAAAGAAAAAAGAAAAAGTACACTTGACTTGAATAGGATTTTGGATGAGTTGAAACGAGGACAAATTTGGTACATGTTTCTTTAGTGAGCCTGATGTTTCAAAGAGGTTAAAATTTTTAGTTTTATCACCTGAATATAAAACATAACGTATTAAAGATGAGGTAAACTATTGAAGTGACCTTTTAGAAGCCCTTCAGAAATGTATATATTTGCTGGTCATGAAGTGGTAGCATATTGTTTTACCCAAGTCTTCACATTTCCCACCTTGGGTGACTGTGAGGGAAATATGCTTTGGTTCAAGTGAGGTGAGGACAATCTGTTACCAATATAAGTTTTCAGCACAGTTCTGCCACACGCCTTTGGGCTTCCTGGAGCACAGATAGTGTAGGGACTGTCTTGGAGAGTGAGTGGTACCTGACAGAGCAGCACTGTGCAAAGTGCTTGCTTATTTATTAAAGAAGTGTCCAAATGGCATAGCCTTGATCCTTGCTTTTGCTTCCCTTGCTACACACAAGAGGAAGCTTCCTACAGGCTCCCTGTCCTTGTGGTGCAGGCAGCAGATCCAGCATAGGAATTGTGTGGTGTCTTGCTGATGCAAACACAAAAGTTTGTCAGTGTCGTTGTAAATGGAAGAGGCAGAGGGCCCTTTTTGAGAACATGTGTATTAAGAAGTGGTCTTTACTATGGAGACACCTTGCATGCCTCTGTGGAAGGATTGAAGTGTTAGAGCTTTGTTCGTGTGGACTGAGCTCTGTTCCAGGCTGCCTTCCCAAGGACTAATCATAAAACATCATAGGATGCTCTTCACAACCCTTTACACCCAGTTTTATGAAGCTGTAACTAATATTATGTCTTTAGCATTAAAGAACACAGAGAGTGGGTGTATCCAGTTTAAGAGGGGTTGCTTTTCAAACACTGTTGTAAAACCATCAGTAAGGATCTAATTGTGGGCTGGTACTGAGCCATTTCTCTGCCAAATCAGTGGAATGGCTGCCATCAGCCATAAATAATTAAAAAGCACAAATGCAGTATTATACTTTAAAGATACTTGAGCTATTGTAGAATCAGTTTTATTTCTGTGTGTATTTTAATGAATTGTGACCAAAATAGTAATAGTAGAACCACTTACAAACTTATTTTCAGTAAAAAGGAAATTAATCTTGCCTAGAGAATGAGAAAGGCTCTTTGGCAGGGGGATAGTATTTTCATTCAGTTTCTGCTGCAAACACATTTCTACGTATTTATTTAAAAATGTGAATAAACTTTCCATAGCCCAGTATTTGCGAGTATTCACTTTCCCACCTTTTTGAGAGATCATCTTTGCTCTCAATTCACACGGTGTACAGCAGCAGACCCAGTTTAAATTTTTAGATATGCTCTTGCTGGGCTTCAAATGTTAAATTCAGAGGATTATGGGTCTGATATTGCAGGAGTTTAGATGGTGAAATTTGTGTGAAATACACATTTTCTACCTTTGGTCATGGGGAGATGTTAGCATTGAATTTGTGCTGAAGAAAATAAGGCCCATTTTTGAAGTCTGCTCTTGATTTTTGTTTCTATGTGAAGCGAGGGAAGTGACTCTGATGGCCAGGGTTTAGGCAAGGTTTAACTTCTGCTACCATTGCCATAGTGTTATGGGTGTTGCAGAGCTGCTCCTGAGGATCCAGGCTCCCCATGATTTTTCCAGCATGTGATGGAGGCAAGCAGGAGTGTGCTGCTTCCCCCATCATGTGCAGTTGTTTGGGATTTTGTTTCTGCTGTCCTTCTGCACAGGAACAAAGAGTAGGCAATTTTGGCTTAGTGCTTCCCATCAACATCATAGTCAATCAGATCTCATTAGAGGAGAGCAACAGGGTCAGTTTGGCACAAAACACGTGGCAGCTTCTCTGCACACCTGCCAGCAGATGTGGGGGAATCTGCAGCATAAGCCTCACCTGCCTCCTCCAGCAGTGTAATACTGCCCTTTATCAGTTGGTTTTGCTTTCTCTAATTCAGCTGGATTTCTTTAGGCAGTTAGGAAACAATCTAAGCAGTGCTGCTTCATGTGACATTTTAACTCTGTTTACAGTCTGGAGTTACAAGTGAGAGACCATGTGCTGGTTTCCTAGCAAGAGAAGAATAGCCAGATGTTGATATGGTAGGTCTTAGTGTCATTGATCCATCATGAGCTTTTTTCCTGAAGATTTTTAAGTGAAAGATTTAAAATCCATTCAGTGACTCCTACTATATATTGTAAAGCAAGAGAGATTAGCCCTGATTGCCAGATCTGTCAGCTGGGAATTTTGGGACAATATTAGTAGTGTATGCTACATTAATTGTTTGGTTTCTTTCCACACTCCATAGCTTTGCCCCACTTTCATAGAATCACAGAATGGCCTGGTTTAGAAGGAAGCTTAAATATCCCCCAGTTCCAACCCCCTGCCATGTGCAGGGACACCTTACTCTAGACCAGGTTGCTCCAAGGTCTGCCCATCCTGGCCTTGAACACTTCAAGGGATGAGGTGGCCACAGCTTGCCAGGGCAACTTTTCTTCTTTGAAAGGTTATCTATCATCTTTGTACTGTAGTAGTAGTTCCTTGTTTTTCTTCCTTGCCTTCAAGGCTTTGCAGTATGCTTATTTGGAGAGGGATGATGTGTGATTGTGTTTCATATCAAGAAAACATGATTGGTTGCTATATAAATAGTACACATTAAGATAAATGCACTGGAGTTTTTTGTTATGAGATCTTCATTAAGGATGATCATCTACTCTAGTTTATGAACGAGAGCTGATAAAATTAACCTAATGGATTTGCATTTATACCTTTTAATTAGACATTTTAATTTAAAACACAGCTATTCCACCATAATATAACACTTCATTATATGTTGCAATTGGAGGAGATCTTTTTTTATAATCTGCTGATCTAGTTGATGGAGACACAATAAAGTTTTACCTTTTGGAGTTGAGGGCAAAAGTACTGAAATAGTAAACACAGTAATAGTGTTATTTTATGTAAAGTTGGACAGTGGAGAGTAGTTTCATTTGAAATATATCCTGCCAGAAAAAAATTACCAAGAATCTCTTTCACTAGAGAAGATGTCATTTTATTATATTGAAGCAGTAATTAATTTTTTTTCTGAAGATTTTGCTGTATAAAAGGACTGGAATGTGCTTCTAGGCTAATCCTCATACTCACTGTCATGCCATGTTAGCAGAATTGTGATGTTATGTGGAAATTTTACCTTTTCTAAAGCACATACATTCATGAAACTATATTAACCTAGATTTAAAATCAAACTGGATGTTTTTGTTTGCATTCTGGCCATCAGTGGTAACTTTATGGCACCTTAGTTCTGAATGTAGTTCTGTTGTGCACAAGAAATAAAAAGTATGTTTTCACATATTTGTTCCACTTCAGAACTATAAGGCTTTGTATTTTCACCAAGTATACAATTAATTAAAAAAATATTCTAAATATGTCCTTGCAGTAGCTTAAGAATAAACGTTACAGAAAGAATTTTATCTTGATTACACAGGATGGAAATTACAATTGAAGAATATTTAACAGCTTTAGAGGAGCTGTCCTCAGTATTGCATTGCAAGTCATAATTTTACTTTTTTCACTTTTCTTTGTAAAAAAGCATTTTAGCAATTGTGTTGTTTGTGCACCAGCTTTAGCCCAGAGCATGTGCCAGCTTCACAGCTGTCTTCTCCTAATTCCAAAAACCTCTTCTGAAATTAGCTCTTGTCTTTGAATACTCAGACTAAAATTTGGTTGCCTCTTTTAATCATATATTCAGAATGAGGAAGTTTTGTTTCAGTGAAATTATCTTCAAATATTCCCTTTTGATTGATTCATTGAGTAAAAACAGTTGTGTCTTTTTAGAACACAAAGAGTATAACTGAAAGAAGAACACTGCATTTGCTCTTGCCTAGTTTTTCTCAGCTAGTTTAAAAAAAAAAAAGACTAATATAGAGGCATATATATTAATATCCTCAAACTATAGCTCAGTTCCTGAAGATATGGCAGCCAAAATTATTCCAGTTGTGGTATTGTATATACTAGTGCCTGGAGAAGGGGAGCATGTAGCTCATCCTGCACATTTGGGAGGTTTATTCCTTTGGCCTCTTGCATTTATCAGTTACTTACACTGTTCTTCAGCGAGATACAAATGGTAAAATAAAAAACCTGATCCCATACACTTAGGGAACTGAGTGTTTGAGGTCCTGATTTGAGAGGTGTTCAGGTCCTGTGTGATTGTGACACAGTTTGAACAGGCAGCAAACACACACCAGTGCTAATGGGCTCCTTCAGACCCTCGGTATGATTTAGCTGTGTGCACTTGGTTATATCAGCTTCAAGTTTTCAGGCTGGTAGGACAGAAAAGCACACCAATACAATCTATTTTCCATCACTGTGGCTATGTTTATCAAGAACTTGCAGTATTTGTAATTCAACATGAGGGTACCTTTCTTTTGTAGCATTAAGGTAAATGGGTTTCTCAGAGGTGTAAACTAGTCATGGGAAACCAACTTCCAGTACAGGTCAGAGTTAATAACCTAACTCCTCCTGTTGGTCTCTTTTTTCTTAGATCTCTTCAAATTTAATTCTGATTTAAGGTTTGGAACTGACTGCCAACATTAAATGAGCGTAGTTCTCATGATCATGTAAATAAATTCAAATCCTGAAAAAATATTCAATAAACTTATATTTACAGTGATAGAAATATGTAAATATAGCTTTAATTCTTCTCCCTGTTAGGAGTTTTCATTTCATTTCCAATTTCTCAGTTGAAAATGTTATTGGTAAGAATTTAAGTCCCGTAAGAGAAAAAAAAAAGCATGGAGTTGAGATTTTGAAATAAGGAAATTATAATTTCAGTTTGATTTGAGATCAGTTTTCTTCAAGTAGCAGGAAAAAAATGATAATAAAAAATTTAAATTGACATTCAGAGCCATATTTTATATTTCCCTCTGTAAAAAGTGATCATCAAAATATCTAAAATGTTTGCACATAAATTCTAATGAGCTCTGCTTACAGCATTTTGGTAAATGAGTGTTTATGGAAGTACTTTGTATAAAGTCAGTATAAATCAATGTCCACATACTTAGAGACTGTGTTTCCTAGGGTGCTGAAGTCTGTGCTTTTCAGAGAGAAAACACCACAGTCCATGCCAATATTTAAGGTAACTGGTTAGTTTTCAGTATTCAACTACTTAATTTAAAAGCAACTCAGCAAGCTGTGCTCTAGCACTGTCCTTCAGGGAGTGTGCTTGCTCGGTTAGAAACAACTGGGTTTGCCCCAACATGCTGGAATAAATACAAGAAGCTTGGAATGAGGGAAGCTGACTTACACTTTCCTGATTATCTCAAAAGTAATTTGTCATGTCTGAGGTTTTGGAGAACAGAGATATTGGCACCTGTGGTTTAGGACACAGGATGAGAGGAATTTGGCTATTGGGGTAGAATGGTTTGAAAAGTCTGAAGTGTCTAAAAGCAGCTGTTCATGAGCCTGGATTATTACAAACGCTTGTCCTCTTTAATTGTATCAAATTTCTTAAAGCTAAAGACAAAAGTTTGTCTTTGGAGGGGGAAGAGTGAACAAGGTCCTTAAACAAAGCAAAGCTCACTGTTGATGCTGTACTGCATACAAATTATTTGTGGTATCAAGTAAAACTGAATTGCACTGAATTTGCAAAAAGTAACTCATCTTTGCCTCAGTTTTCAGCAACAGAATTAAAACATGAAGCAAAGACAACTTCTAATTTTTTAATGAATCATTTAGCTCAATCAACTACATTAATTAATGCTGTATCTTGAATAACCGAACCCAACCCACTGCAGCAGCGCATGCTGCCTGCCTGCTCCTAATATCTGCTAAAATACCATAGTTCACCCCTTGTAGGCATTAATTGCTACACTTGGCAGCACCAGAAGGAAGGGGAAGTGGTTTGGATTAATAGTGTGAGAAAACCTGTTGAATTTCACATCTCAGCACTTCATTTCCCTGTCTTCTCAGCTGAGGTGTTGCAGCTGAGAACCAAGTGCAGTGGCTTTTTCTTGTAAGGACAAGTGATGGATGGGGATATAGAGAGGTGCAGGAGGAGTATCTGGCCCACAAACAGGAGTGATGGGACCATTGCCCAGGAACAGAAGTTGGAATAGAAAGAAGGAAGAGAAAATAAAAGTATAGAAAGAATATAGAAGGACTAGAAAATAGAAGAAGGAATAGAAAAATGTACCTTTGCCCCAAAGCAGGGGTGAAGGAATGCTACTCCAGGCCCTCCATAGAGAAGGGCAGACAGGCAGGGTGACGTTGGGAAAGGGATGACAGCAGTGACACATTTCCTAGACTGGACTGGCACCACACTTCCCTCAAAAAGAGCAGTCATGGAACAGTGAACCAGAACACTTCCCCCTCTCTTGTTTATTCTCTATTTAGGCCATAAACATTAGAAGACAATAGAGCATTTCTCTCTGTGGTGACCTGAGTACCATGTAGGTCTCACCAAGGGCAGTAGGGTTGGCAGTGCAGGCTCTAGGGAAGGATGTTCCTCTCCTGATGGGAGGTGACAGGACAGTCAACAGCCACAACACTGGGCTGCAAAGCTGCAGGCTTGCTCTTTTTAATATGTGTAGTAATTTTTAATATGTTGTTCTGTAGTTTACTGAGCACTTGTTCAAGTGCATCTTCATGTGTTTAAATTACTTAGTTCACCAAAGAGACAATTCCAGTGTTCAATCTGATGGACAATTACCTTTGCTTTTGCACATTCAAATCTCTGTTGCTATTTCTGTGAGAGAGGTGCCCTATAGAAAATTTCAGATTAAATCTGTAAACAGCTTCCAACCTGATAATAGTGCAAAATAAATCAGTCTGTATAGCAAAACAAATATTTTGAGGGAAACCTAGAAGGTGCTTACTGTGTGGCTGGCCCACAATCAGCATTAAGTAAAAAAGACTCAATTGTTGAAACCTTCGTCTTTTCAGAAATGACATTTCCTGTCAGTAAGAATTCTTTTGATTGCATCTGCCTGTTTTATATCAGAAGTTGCTATTAATTTTTAATTTACACTTGACAGCTTTTCCAGGACTGTGCAAAGCTAGCTTTTTGTCAGGATTTGACTGTATAATTGGGTGGTATGGCTGATTGGGTTTTAAAATAAATCAGGATAACTACTTGTATACTAAAAATTGTCTATAATCATATGGTAATATACAATTAATTGTAATTAAAGTGCCATGCAATTAATTATACTTATTTTGTTTTTTCTTCAAGTGAAAAACTCAGTATTCTTTTTCCCCTAATTTTTTCATACAGAAGTGCAGCATTTTTAGCAGATCCTTAATGACTGCATACTCTTATTTCTCTCAGACTAAGTGTATACTTCTTGAAATTGATTCTTGACCTTATTTATAGTTAGAATACGTGAATAAGTTAAATGCATGTAAAATTGTACCTCTGTTGTATATTTGAGGAAATGTAGGTTTTATTGCCAGCGAGAATTGGACATAAAAACCTCTTAATAAGTAGTGATGCTTCTGAGGATTGTGAATTGATGGATCAGGACAGACACTGAAAAGCAGGATTCTTTGTAGCCAACATCTGAGAGGTGATGAGCATGCAGGGATTTTCCAGTGCTAGTGCAGTGGTATTCCTACCTTTCAACCCTTAGGAATGTTCTTTCCACAAAATTCAAATTTATGCAGAGGATTTGCAAGCCTCTTAGTTGAATGTAGCAATTTGTTTGCCAGGTAGTGTGTGGGATGAAAGTAAATGAGGGTAAGTTGGTGTTTAATATTATGTGTATTTGAAATTACTTGTGCCGCACATTGAAAGATAAAACTGGTTTTGTCTGTTTGGAACATTATTGGTAAAGGGCTCTATGTTTACACGTGTAATTGGCTGAACTCCAAATTGCAGGCAGAATTTGCTTTGTCTTCCTTTAATTTGTGTGGTTTGGTTTTTCCCTCAGGTTTCCCTGTGTTGCAATATGTAGGCATAGACTGTAGCAGCTCACAGTGAAAAGCACAAATAATTTAAATCTTTTTCCTGTAGGTATATTCACTGGGGGTGAGATTTCCTCCCATGGATGGTTCAAGCTACAGCAGTAATTTTATATATGTGAGCCTTCAAAGTGTGAATTAAGAACCATGTGCTGGGTGGCTTGCAAAACAGAGTTTCTTCATCACTGGCTACATTTAAATAGATGTTTGAAGATAATTTGTTTTCCACTAGAATGTATACATAATTGTTTGTTTCTATAATTTGGTCAGGGAAGGTATATAGAGCTAAAAAAGAACAAGAGAAAATGGGTCTCCTACTTTCAGATGTTTCCTTTCAGGTACCCAGTAAGCTGCTTGGGCAGGAATCCAGCCAGGGCTATCGGCAATACCCCAGTCAGCTGGTGGTTGTACCCCTCTGGCCTGGGATGTAGTGATACTGAACAGGTTTAGGCCACAGTAACATGTCTGAACAAGTCCAGACCTGTGTGCACCAGCCAAACTATATGTAGCTGTTTTTCTCCATATTTTGTTGCCTAGTTGTTTTTCTGCATATTTTGCTGTTTCTTCACACGCTTTGCTGGTAAAGTTTTAAACAACCACCAATCATTGTACCTAAAAAGCTCGCGCAAGGCACATAAACAGCATAAAAACACCAATCAAAAATGCTAATCGCGTAAACAGTAGTCTTGAAATGGATAATTAGAGGTAAAAAGTAAACAATAAATCAGCTTCTGCATAATCATATTAGTTTGCTGTCCAGAAGTCCTGTTTCTCCCATACTGGGAGCAAATGAAATTCCACATTTGTTTCAGGGCAGCACCTCTTAATGTGTGCAGATAAAGTTGCTAAAAACATTTGGTATAGGCAGGCTAAGGAGACTTCGTGGCAGGAATCTGTGTCAGTTCAAAATTTACCTTCGTTATCACTGGGGAAGGGTTTCCTTCTCCTCAAAACACCTCCTTGGTGCAGCTCCTTCCCAAGCACCATCCCGGTGCATCTCCTTCCCCGCTTGAGTGCGTGGACACAGAGACACACCTAATTAAGCAGCCAAGATGGTGCCATTCCCATGCTAAATGTGGTTCCTCCGGGTCTCCTGTGACTAGAGGTGTGCTCTGAGCAAGCCGAGACTGGGCCGTGCCGCGCCATGATCTCCCGCTGGTACTTTGACGTGGCCGAAGGAAAGTGCGTGCCCTTCTTTTACGGCGGCTGCGGCGGCAACCGGAACAACTTTGACTCGGAGGAATACTGCATGGCGGTGTGTGGCAGCATCAGTAAGTGCCCTCACGGCGCCGAGCGGGCCTGGGCTCTCACTGACTAACCCCAGCCGCGGTCTGTCCACACCTCTGCTCACCACTCGGCCCTTCTGGGCCTCTTGCTAACCTGGCATGGGCGTGGGTGGCTTCTCTGCAAGCTTAACACTCCTCAGGTGAGGCCTTCACAACCTCCTCGGGTGAGGCTTTCACAACCTCCTCGAGTGAGGCCTTCACAACCTCCTCGGGTGAGGCCTTCACACTCCTCAGGTGAGGCCTTCACACACCTCCTTGGGTGAGGCCTCACACCCATCTTCTCTCTGTTTATTCTCTGTCAACGTCTACTGATGTTTCACTGTCTGTCTGCACCTACAATGCACGTGCAGGAAAAAACACTAACTTTAGGGAAGCTTCAGGTAAGTTTAAAAATAGCTGATATTTTTTACAGTGTATTCTTATGTGTTTCTGACCTTTTTTTTCCAAAGCTAAAAAATATTGGAATGCGGATTTCCAGAGTTTTTCGGCTTTGTTTGGTTTTAGTTTGGTTGAATTCTTTGTGTGTGTTTGCAATGAAAAGGGGAGAAATGGTGTTTGATTTTTTTTGTGTTGCCCTAAGGGCTGCAGTGCACACAGATGTGAATCACTTCCCACTTGCTTTAATTCAACCATATGTTTTAATGACTGCTTTTGCTGAAAGCCGATATTTGTACTGTTTGAGAGTGGTGGCTTTCTCCACCATACACCATTGAAGCTGATAAATTAGGTGCTAGTTTTATGGGATGGTTCTGTTTTGAGAGCCTCTTGTACACTCTGCTCCCACTCTGCTTTGCAAGCAGCTACTCCTGGGAGAGCATCAGCTGATATTTACATCTGAGACATTAGAGTGAGTATATGTCTCACTGCCCTGTCTGCTCACAGGGCATGGAGGAGCAGAACACAAGCAGCATCTCAGGGCTCCTTTTCGTAAAATGTTTTCGAAACCTGGCCTTTTCAGAAACATTTTCAGTATGTAGAAGGGTTAAAAATGCACACAAACAAATGAAGAGCCCCAGCAAGGAGTACTATATGTGTCATGGAGCAGAGGAGCTGACCTGTATTTTATTGGAGCAATCCTGGAGGCAGGATTTCTGCACTGGTGCTCCAGCAGCATTTTATCCCAGCATCTTCTAGAGCTGTTTGTGGCAAAGCTCTAGAGAAGGGACATGGAGAATTCTGCCATGATGGGAGTGAGGGGGATACTTCATGAACCATGATCAGCTTCTGCAACAAGACAGGAGATGTAGTTGTCCTGGTTTGAAGGACAGGTGTCTGCCAATAAAGGCAGAAGATTCTCTTTGAA
>JANRMJ010000054.1:13814496-13826897 GCA_025584955.1 Alethe diademata | reverse complement strand
ACCGGGAGACAGTGATGGAGTTAGGTAGAAACCTATCACCCTTCTGGCGGTCCCAGCAACGTCTTGTTCTTCTCCTCCATCTGGTCTTCTTGGTGGTGAGGGTCCCCTGCAGCAGTGCCAAAAAGTACAGAATTCCATGGGTTAATACATATTTGGGCCAAGTGGGAACACCCAGGTGCCTTCTCTAAGGGGGTTAGGTTTGACACTGTCCCTTGCAACACTGTGGATCTGTTGCATCATGCTGCAGTGCTCTGGTGCAGGGTCTGGGGACCCCTTTGGGGAGCCTTTGATGGGCCATGACACCCCCTCTGCTGTCCTTCACGTGGATGTGGCTTTTCCTGGAGTGAAGGGGCCCCTGGGCTCCTTTGCACAGTGGAGGATGAGCATTCACTGCCTCTCACCAGAGACTTTTTCAACATACACCCAAACCCTTCATCCTCCCCCCCTTTGGTAGGGGGTCTATGTGAGCCTGGCAGCAGATAACCATGGGGCTACAGCCTCCACCCCTGGAAGTGCTGGGCTGGGTCCTGCAATGGATACTCTTTCAGATGCTTTGAACAGTAGTGTCACTTTTCTTATCTCTCTTCCTTAGGTGGTTTAACTCACAGTTCAGGGTTTTGGTCAGGAGGCACATTCAGGGTGGGTTTGGGCGGTCTTCTGTGCATCTTTTGTTATGTACTTTTGCTATAATAGGCAGAACCATAACATTTCAGTCTGTGACACATCCTGCCACCAGTGTTACGTCAGGTCTCTGGAAAGGTGCTGCCTATGTCCACGAATTGTTTTCTCAGCTCCCATAGTCATATGGCCTAAGCACAATTAAGAGCTGCATGTTTAATGTGCACTGAATACACAGCAGCACTCTGAGAATAAGTTTTTTCCAGATCATATCACTGTTCTCTAAATTGTAGTGTCAGTTCATGTCATCTGGTTCTGTTTTGTCAGAGAATCAGTGATATCTCCTGTGCCAAAGTACTGCAGTAGTAGCATGTGGGGGGTGACCTATAAATTCAGTGTGCTGCCCATAATGTTCTCTGTCATTAGTTCCTTGCTACAACTCCTTCTAAATTTTGTTTTCCTACTGCCTTAAAGTTTGGCTTCAATTTAAACATCAAAGGGTATTGTCTGATGAGAAGATAACGTACACTGAAGAGGCAGTTTTAGGCTGACAGTTGCATAGGTTGGAGTACAGTTCTTGGGACTTAAATTTTAGGTTACAGTTCCCAGTAAAGGAGTGGGGTGAGATAAAGACCATGATTCTAAATATTTAATTTCAGGTCTCTGCTTATTACTGCTGCCTAGCCATGCCCCTGGTGAAGCCCAAAAGCAAGCAAAACAATTTCCCACTTTAAAGTTTTCAGCATCCTATTAGCTTCCCAAAAGAGAAGTCTCCATTTTTTTGGGCTGTTACTGAGGCCAAAATCTCTTACAGATACATAATTTAGCTGACAGTGAGTTGATCTGGTTTTTTCATGACTGATGTACTGCTGTCTTGAGATACACTCTAGGGTTTGGGGTGAAAAGGAAAATTAAAACTTGGCAACAAAATCTCATACATTGGCTTGTTTTGGAGTGCAGGTGTCAGCCTGCTGAGTAATGCTATTACATTTCAAGGCTTGGGACTTGTAAAAGTCTCCTTTGAGCCCAGGTTTGTGTGGGTTTTTGTTTTTTTTAAAAGCACAGGCTCAGCCAGGTACCCTGGGGCACCACTAGCACTTTCCAGTCTGTTCATCAAAGAGCCTGATTAGCAATGTCTAGTGTGGTGTGTGGAAAAACTGGGAAGCCTGAGACAGGAGATGAGTGCTGGCGGCTCAACTTGCAAACACGAGACACAGCAGGTCTTATCTCTCCTGCCTTTGGTATTGGTCTGGTAAAATTCCAGTTGTCCATGTGGACTCTAAGCTTTTTTTAAATTATCTTGACGATTTCTGTTGAATAGTGTGAAAATGTGTGTTTTATTGAGAAGGGAAGGAAAGGAAATGCACATTGTAATTGCTTATAGGTTTAATATCAGGCTAATCCTGCTCTTGTATAGTCACCTATTTGTGTGCACTTCATTCAGTGGGAATAATAACTCCTATATAAAATATATCATCTGAGGAGATTGCTGTCTAGGCAATGAGTGAAGGCCCTAGGTAAGACCACAGAAAGGTTTCAGATCTCATGAACAACAAGTTCACCCACTCTGACTATTGAAATACCTACTGCTCTGTGTTACAGGGAGGGGAGGCTTCTCACATGGCTGAAAGAAATGACACTAGAAGATCTCCCACGTTATTTTTCTGACAGCGTTGTACTTGAGATACATATTCAGTTCTTGGAAGTGTTTCTACAATCCCTGTTTCTGGAAAAACAGCTGGACTAGCACAATGTATGTGTAATTTTTGATCTGCCCTACTCAGGCCAGTGATGCAGCCTGATTAAAAGGTTTCATGGTGCCAAAAAAGGTGGCATCCAGTTGGAATGAGTTGAAATTTACTGGTTTTGTCCAAGGGTGTACGATAGGTGGAATCGGTTTTCTTTCTGTCTGAGATGAAAAAGGTTTGTTGTGTTCACCCATGGAGATCTCCACTTCCCTTGCTTGAGAGCTGGTTAATGTGTTCCTTCACAGCAGAGTTGTGAGAGCTTGGCACAGTGTTCAGACACACAAATACTGTCTTTTTAAAATTTCATAACAGGGTCCTACCTTCATAAAATGTTGTAATTGCATTTTTTTTCTAGAGGTAAAAGGAGGAGAGGAATGTAAAAATATGACTCTTGGGGCTGCAGTGCTTGGCTGCTGCTAAGCCGTGGGACAAGAGAGGAAAATAGGAAAGTCACACTCCTTGTTTTGTTCTCATCAGGTCATGAGAGAGTGGGAAGAGGCAGAACGTCAAGCAAAGAACTTGCCAAAGGCTGACAAGAAAGCTGTTATCCAGGTAAAGGAAAATGCAACCACAGCCTTCCCATCTGGGGCCCCAGTTAAAATACAAGGGGTGCTGGGTGTGGTGTGAGGTAATTTAATAATCTCCTTTATGGAGATTTCATGTTATTCTCTGCTCTTTCGTGTCTGTGCTGATGTCTTCTCTGTTTCTATTGTGATTGATGTTTTTTTCAGCATTTCCAGGAGAAAGTGGAATCGCTGGAACAGGAAGCAGCAAATGAAAGACAGCAGCTTGTGGAGACTCACATGGCACGAGTGGAAGCCATGCTGAATGACCGTCGGCGCATTGCTCTGGAGAACTACATCACAGCCCTGCAGACTGTCCCACCCAGGGTGAGTGTGACACCACAAGCTCTGCCAGCTGGGTCAGAATCATTGTAGTTGTCCTGGGGAAATGCAGATGTGCCCAGGTGCAGTCCAGCTTTGGAGCCAGGAATGTGCTCACTGTGCAAGAGCTGGGGCGGCAGTGAGACAGTTTGCCTAAATGCAGACACAAGCTCCCCATGTGCATACCTGTTGATGGATGCATACATGATAAAGATACTTAAGCAAATCACATGAAAGTGATTTGGTTGTCAGAAATCATAGCTGTTCACAGATCCTGCGGGAGAATGGTGTCCCTCCAAGTGATGCACATTAGGATGCTTCATCATGACAACATAGAGCTTAAAGATAGGATGGCTGTGATTTTTGAAGATTGGATGTGGCACTCGGTGCCATGGTTTAGTTGAGGTGTTAGCGCATGGGTTGGACCTTATCATCTTAAAGGTCTCTTCCAACTTAGTGATTCTGTGATTCTTTGAGGGTGAAACCTGGGGAGTGATTGATGATAGCTGAATGACCTAATGAGTTAATCCAGTCCACTAACTGCTTTGCAGGACATGGAGCCAGAAGTTTGAATACTCAGTGAATCCAGACTTTGGCTTCCTACCCAAAGAGAAAATGGGCTTAATGGAAAATGCAACTCTGATACCCTAGCTGTATTTCACTCTGGCAGTTCTCTAGTAAACTAAAAGTGCATTTGATAAAGTTATGTTATCTTTGGGAGGGTAATTCATAACCTTACTGATAACTTGTTAAGTATTAGTAGAAAAGGTGTGAGAGTGGGGGGTTCTGGAGTTCTCAAATTATTTTTAAGAACCTCCTTCACAGCCTGTTTTCAGTCACATGGTTTACTATTAGTACGTTTACTACAAAAATAGATTCTAAATATTTTAAGTGATGGAGTCTCTTTCTCTAAAGTTGTGAGGAAGAATTTGGATTTAAATTTTAAAAATAAATTGGACTTTTTTTATGGAAGTGCTGCATGCAGTTAAAAGGTCCATGAATCCTTGTGAATAGCTTCTGTGTCAGATTAAAAACTGTATCTACAGGTTTTTTTAATGTGTTACACAGATGATTGCCCAGTGCCCGTGTCAGAGGTGTGCCTCTGAGTACCACTCAGGGCAGCAGGGACAGAGGGAGCGCACAGAGATGAAATTGCATCGTTTCAAGGTGTACAAGAAAATAAATTTAAGCAAAAGCAAATATTTGTACTCTTGTCCTGTTCTCAGAAGCACTGTCATGCAGGCTTCCCAGGAACTCAAAATTTGATCCTCACTCTTCATTCCTGATGCAGCTTTACTGTGCTGCTGTACTTTGCTGCCTTTGAAAATGGGGTGCAGCTGTTCAGTATCCAGTGTCAAAATATTATATTGTTTCATCCTGCTTGATGGGCTTGCTACAGGAAAGGAGGATTAGTGGCAGCTGGAAGCAATATGCCTCTAGTTGTTAAAACAGTTGGAAATTTTCGCCTTCATTTTGTACATTAAATAGGGGAATTCAAATCCATCATTCTCTGTGAGCAGATTGATTCTGTAATTTGCTTGTATTCCCTCTTACATGTGCATGTCAAATTTTTGTGGATTTATGTCTCCCTTTATAATCTTTGATGGTAAGAGAGGCACATTATCTGTGGGAAGCTGGTGGTAGGTGACAAAGAGAAGCAGAAAATAAAATTGAAATTAAGGGTTTCAGAAGAGGGAAGCATACAGGAAAACTTTAAAAGGTAATTAATTAACCTCTTCACTTTGCACATAAATTAAAGTGAGCATATAATCCTTAATAGCAGTTCAAAATGCTTCTCTTCTAATTCAGGACGGTTTTACTGAAATGTAAATTCTTGCTTAGAAGAGCGGGCATTAAGATCAACCCTATAATGTACATTAATCCATCTGATTTTTTTCCCCATGTTTCCTTTTTCTTCAGAATTTACTCTGGTACCTTTTATGCTTGGGAGCAGTGTCTGTTCCCAGAGAGAGCGCAGTGCAGGTTGAAACTAGTCAGGTTTGGCTATTTGGACAGGGAAGAGGAATCTGCAGGGGGGCCCATGCTCAGTGTCTTGGTGTTTGGGAAGCTCAGAGCATTTCCTGAGTCCAAGGGGGTTGCTGTGGAAATACACAGTTGGAGCAGGCCAAAGTGTTGCTGCTGAATTGGTGATAAAAATCCTCCTGTGCAGCAGGAAGCAGCAGTCCAGCTGTAATACTCCACCCTTCAGCTCTGCTCCTCCAAACCCATTAACTTCCAGCTGTGGAATTCTTCACATATATACTTAATTTGTAGGTTTTTTGTGAAATAGCATGGATATCAGCTCTATTTTTATACAAAATCAGATTTCAAGAAATGTGGTCACCTAATTCCATTATCCAGTGTCTTGTTTTAAACCCTGGCAGGTTTGTTATATCTAGAATTAAGAGTTTTAAAATAGTGAGCAGAAACAAAATTTGTCTTAATTTGTCAAATTTCAGTAAGCTGAAATACTGAAAAATAAATAATGAGATTGAATCAAATAGTTTTCACTTTATTTGACCCCAGAGGAGCCCTTGAGAGGGGAGGCAAATGTAAGTCTTGGGCACCATTATAGCAACGTGATTTTTATGTGTGAGATAATATATTTTGTTACAAATTAGCAGAAATTATGAGAAGGCATCTTTAACTCCACAGAACAGGTGTTTGGATGGGGATTTATTTGTCTTGCCCATGAGTAAGTGTTTGCATTCATCCAGTTCACCTTTTGAATGTTTCTAAAATGGACTACTTCTCCTTGATAATGACCTGAAAGTTAATAATGCAGCAAGTGAAATATGTACTGAATATGGTACACAAGGTATGCAGAATAGTGAATGAAAAGAAACAATTATTGCACATTGCAAGAGCAGTAATCAGAAGGCACTGATGATTGATTTTTCTCTAAAGGCAAGGTTAAATGGCACAATACAGCATTGTGAAAGTATCCTCTCTTATTTAGAGTGAATTTTGATCAAAATGACAAGCCAGCTCAGAATTTCCCATGGAAGTTCCATGGCACAAAGCCAGGAAGTTGTACTTTCAATTCACAGAAATGCTTTAATATGGTTTTTGTGGGATTTCTTTGTAGTATTTTGGATTTCCACAAGGAGAGATTTTTTGTTTCCATGAGGAGAGATTTTAGCGATGTAAACTACATTTGATGTTTCCATTTTCCAAGCTCAATGAAACTGCACTGTTTCATCACTCCCTTAAATTCTGAAATGGCAGATTAGGATCAGTATGGAGATCATGGTGGGGGGACATCTGCATGTTTATATATCCATATTTATGTGAGCGTGTTTATATATTACTTGCTAGAAACTGGATTATGGACATTTTAGATCTCATATACAAGACCACAGAATGACTCATCTTCCAAGTAAGAGGCAAGGCACATTCTCTACAGTTCTAGGTAGAAAATTTGTTCTTAATGGTGCATTGTCACCCTAGGTAGTCTGTGTAGCCCATATACATTGTCTATGAGCTTGTCTGCTTTGTACCAAATGTATCAAATGCATGCAAGTCCCCATGTGCTCAGGAAATGTAAAATAGAACTTCAGCAACATTCTCCAGCATAAACGGGATTTTAAACTAACAACTATAAAACACCCAAAGACATGAGCACATCTGCTGGGCGATCACAACAGCTTACAAGAAGGACTATGATCAATCCCAGTTGTGCTCAGTTGTAGATAAAAAAAAAAAAGGTGTTTGAATCTGCTGAGAAGGGGGAGCTTTGAAATGAGTGTGATGGGAGCAAACGGTGTTGTAGTATGTGCTTAAAATAGTTGGTAGGTTCACATATTATTAGGTTTGTCATCTTTGCTGCATTTGCCTGAATACTGTGTGCCATGAGACTGTGGATTTAAGCTTCTTGCCAGCCAGTCCAGACTTTTGGAGTACACAGTACCCAGCTACTCCCTTCTAGTTTTAGACATGATACTTAACTTGGAATATCTCTTGAAAAAAAAAAAATTAAAGTTAATGCTTTTCTGTCCAGTCTGTCCTAGCTTGTTACTTTGATATGTCTTGGGAGCAAGAAAAGTTGAATTATCAGGAAAGGTAGCTAAATTTTCTGTCTTCAAAATTTTCTTCTCGCTGTTAAACTTCCTGGTCTTCTAGGCTTCATTTTGATAAAGCTTTACAGTTGACATTTCAGCTGTTTGGCCACTACCACAAGGTTCTGAGGATTACTCACTTTCCAGCATTTGTCCACAGTTTCTTGCAACTTCAGCTAAGAGTACTTGGCTTTGGGGACTTGGAGTTATTTTCCTCATGAATGAATTTTCAGCAATGGAGATGCTAAGTTTAATTCTCTTTCAGGATATGGCTTCACTTCTCTGTTTCTCTCTGATACATCTTCTCCAAATAACCTTTGGTTTACTTTCCTCAGACATTTCTGAATCTCTTAAACGGAAGAGATTCTGAAATCTTTGGACTTCCTATCTTAGCATTCATCTCTTGTGTAAATGTTAAATCAATTTAGGCTCTATATTTGTCCATGAATTTAAGTCTTAAAACTTCACCTTCACCCACAGTTTTTCCTGGTTTGGGAAGCTCAGCACAGAGCTTCTGACACCTATTTTATCACTTCCACACCTTCTTCCCTGTGTCACTGTCAGTGCCTAGACAAGCTCTTTACCATTTCTGTTCATTCTTTAATCTGCTGCACAGGAAGGTCATCTTTCTATTCCTTCTCACTGCTCAGCAGCTTCAGGTAGGATGCACAAGCACAGCACCGTAAGTGGGAATGGAGAGAAGGAGACTGCATTTCCAGAATCCATCAAAATGTCAGAGTTAAAGATGGGTGTCTTAGCTGGATGCTGGAGAACACTTCATGTTTTGGCACTGTATTATTGTGCAGAGCAGGAAAGTTCATAGGAATACATATCTTAGCCTTCAGTCAGTGCTCTTCCATCACTGTATATTTTCAAGTTCCCTTCAGCTGCTGATCTTTTCTTTCTTTGTATTCAATTACATGCCTGAAGTTGTATATCTAGTGAGTTTTACTAATTAATATTACTTGCATTATTATTAATACTTTACATTTTTGTAAAAGCTGGCATCTAAGCTGAGAAACTTCAGAAAACTGGGCAGATGTCTATTTCTTCTAATGGGTTTTTGGTCATTTGTGTGTTCTGAATGTCTGTATTCTGTACCTCAGCTCAGTGGTTCTTTTCCTCTGTTTTCTCCTCTGGTGAAGTAGCAATATTGACAGGGCAGGAACGTTGAGATTTTTTTTTTTCCTTAAGTTTTGCAGTCAAGCCTGAGGATTGGTTATGCATAGAAACATAGAAAATTTGAACACCCTCCTCAGGAGCATTATCTGCTGCCTACTACTGCTATTTAATGGTGCATCCTGGTGGTGCTCAGTTGAGAGGATGCTCCTTATTGTAGTCAGAGTTGCCTTCAGAAGACAGCACCAAGGGCTTTGGGCTTGGGATGCATCTCCAGTGCAAGAAATGAACACATGGGTCATTCTAAACTGATGGGTATTTGTTCTTTTTCTTCCCTGCAGCCTCGTCACGTGTTCAACATGCTGAAGAAGTACGTGCGTGCTGAGCAGAAGGACAGGCAGCACACTCTCAAACACTTCGAACACGTCCGCATGGTAGACCCAAAGAAAGCTGCCCAAATCAGATCTCAGGTAATCCCCACTGATGGTTAGTGAGGTCGTGTTAGTTCATAACTGTTGTGAAATTTCTGTTTTTTATAAAATACCCAACTCCTTTCCATGGACAGCTTTAAATGCAATCAAAAATAATCTGTTTTCTATCAGAAGATTAAGGCAAAGTGATACAGTAATGTGGGTATGATTTTTCTTCTGAAAAGAACTGAAAGCAGGTTTTTTGTCTGTCTGGACCATGAGTCAGTCATGGGCATGTCTTAAGGAGCCTTCCAGAGCATTAATGCTGAGAGCCTTTGTTAGTGCTTTGGTAAATAATACCTCTGGGAAAACATCAGGATTAGATTTAGGAACAACACATGGTTGTGCTTCTCCCAGCTGAAGTGGCAGAACCAGAGGTGGTGTAGCCATCTGACTGTGACCAACCTTTCTATAGTCACTGCAGAGGCAATTGTAATGTATAATAAATGTGATCACTGTATGCACTCGCGTTTAATATGTTCTTTTAAAATAGGCACTTTCCAGCCACAGTTTTTGAATTGACTGACCTCACTAAAAGAAAAATCAAAACCATGTACCTCCCTGGATGGCAAATTAGATTTTCAAATATCTGTTTCAGCCCAATGTGTACATGGAGATCATGCTGTCTTGAAATTACTGGAGTGAGAAATGCACACTTCTAAAAGTCCTCTGCAGTGACTACTGTCTTTTCATTGTCTTAAGCATCTAACATGACTTTTTTTTTCCAAGTCATTGGATTATTTAATAACAAAATTGTTATTTTATAACAAAAATCGGTGAAATTTTGCAGAGTGCAGGTTGTGTGTCTGCACTGGTGAAGAATAGAAACTAACATATAGATACAAGAAGTGCAGTGTATTGCCTAACATGCCATTGTAGGAATGAGTATTGATACAGCATTTTTGTGTCTAGAAGGGGTCAGATGGGGAAATGTGGCCTGGGAGTTCTGTTTTTGAAATGTTTTTCAGTGGAAACTGGAAAACAAAATATTTTGTTCAATAGTGTAAATATTTGGATTTGAAGAAATCATGCTGCTAGTTCATTAAAATTGCTGTCTGCAGCTCATTTTACTTGCTAGGCCTAATTAACCTGTCAGTCTTTTAAGTCCTTTAAGATGCACTTGAATTTCTCCTTTTACTGAAGAAAGGTGATACTTGTGAAGAGTACCCTGGGGGAGTACATACCATGTGTTGTCATAACTCAGCCTGTAACAATGTGAGGGCACTTGAGGCAATAGAGCTGTAGTTGCATGAGAGGATGCAGTAATGCTTCTGGGTGGAAATACTTTTGTTTGCAGCTGAAAATGTTTGCAATTTGCAAATGTTACCTTTTTTTTATTTTTCTTTGGAGAGCTGTTTCTTTCAGAGTGTTTGGATTAGGAAATAAATGAAAAAACCAAACACCTGAAGAATTCTGATGCAGTAATCATTGTGCCCCACTTGGTTTATGTGTTATGTGAAAACTTATGAGTATGGGCAAATGTAAACACTGCTGAAAGAGGAATGAAGCTGTGGATTTCTGCCACAATAGCTGCTTGTGTGCATGTTCTGCCCCACAGCAAATGTAAACCCCTACTTTAAATTACTGCATTTCCATGGGGTTTCAGGTGGTTGCTATGGAAGAACACAGAATGCTATTTTTGTAGCAGCTGTAGGAGGGAGGTGAGTTTTGTAATGGGTTTGACAGTTTTGATACATAGAGCATATTGAAATCTTGCACCTGCACAAGTGAAAACTATCTTGCTTCCTATAATCTGAAATTTGTAATAATGTCAAATTATCCATAGTATTGCCCGCCTTCAAATACTTTTGTTTCCATAGGTTATGACACATCTACGTGTGATATATGAACGCATGAACCAGTCTCTCTCCTTCCTCTACAATGTGCCTGCTGTGGCAGAGGAGATCCAGGATGAAGTTGGTATGCAAACTACTAATGTAGAAAAAGACATGTATTTCTGTGATGAGAAATTACCACCAAAAGCAAAAATACATAATCTCACTTTTCCTATTGATATACTAACTCAACTGAAAAATAGAAGAGTAAACCTGTCAACGTCCTTAAATTTTGTATTAAATTATAATGAACCCATGGAAGAAAAATCTATTATAACCTATGCAGTGGCATCATCATACTGTTGTAAATGTCTTCCCTGAAATATGTTAACTGACATTTGGAGCCTTCCATCCTATAGGGATGCAGCAATTGACAATGAGATTTACTAAATCTTATCCTTTGGATATGTAATTTACCTGGTAAGTATTTACATGATATAGACTGTTGGCAATCCCACAGCTAAAAAATTAGTTGCAGAACCAAGCATCTGAGAAAAGTGTAGGTATCAACTTGGCAGTATCCTAATAATCACACATTTTAGTTCTTGGTTAGTTACCAAATTGATATCTCTACTCCTCCCATTTTTTTTTCCAGCATTCAAGCTGGACTGTGGATGATTCAGGTAGCAGCAGTCCCATGTTTGCCTCTTCCCTGGGAGCTGTAATGGCATATAGCTGTGAGGAAGAATGGCCTTTCCTTCCATCCAGATTCCTGCCCTTGGCTGTGGCATTGCTGCAGCACAGAGATCTGCAGTACAGCACTCAGATTCTGCCATGTGCTGCTATTGCACTCAGTTTTGGACATCACGTTGCTAATGTGTGTCTTTAAGAAAAATAACACATGGTTAAATGCAAAGGTCAGATATGGGACGGTCATTTTTGGAGCAGCTTTGTTCACAAGTTGTAATATTCTGCCAAATGGCAGTTAACATATTAATTTCACTAATAACCAGCTTCAGCTGATCATTAAGTCATTGATTTCTTCAAAACACGAGGGAGGGAGGCGTGCCACTGCAGTAAGGATTAGAATGCATTTAGGACACAGGGAGGGATGGACAGGGAGTAGTGGTGGATTCATTTGCCCAGAGTATGAGTTATGATGGAGATGTGCTTATGCTTGAGAGGGCTGGAGATGAGATCAAGAAATTGTGGAAGGGATTGGGAGGCAGCCAAAAGATAACTGGTTAGTAATTGTCCTTAACCATGTGTTTCTGTGCTCCACAATAATAAGGCACAATCAACAGTCTCAGTCTGTGGGTGTAGAGTCATTCAGGGAGGAACAACATCTTACTGATAATTTGAAAGCATATCATTTCTGTAGAAAGATGTCAGTACTGTGAGGTCTTTGAGATGCTCAGTTAGTTTTCTTTTTGCACTGCTATCATTCCCTTGGGGTTTTTGCTTCAAATTTCAATTTCTTCTATTCTTGGTAATGTTTATGCTCGTTGCTGAAAACATTCTTCTAAATTTTGGTCTCCATTCTGTGTACAGAAGTGGAACAAGAATTTCAGAATCCTTGATGTGACATGAGACCAAAAGTCTAGTAACTGCAGAGTGGTTTACAAGGATCTGACTCCTAATCTCAAACATAATACTAATTTTTAGGGGTAAAAAAGACCCTAAAATTAGTATGGTATTATTTCCTAGTAAGTTGAGAGCAGCTAAGAAA
>JANRMJ010000054.1:13765506-13814396 GCA_025584955.1 Alethe diademata | reverse complement strand
AGACCCTAAAATTAGTATGGTATTATTTCCTAGTAAGTTGAGAGCAGCTAAGAAATCACAAAGAAAATGTTTGTCACAGTCTCTTGAGTAGTTTTTCCTTACCTTGATTATTATTTTTTTTTTTAGTGATTTAGGCTGTGCTAAAAACTATGCAAAGCATTGCAAAGTTTAAAGCAATTAAAACAAAGTTCTCATAATTGGGAGTTACTGAGCAGCACAAATTAAAATACTATATTTTCTGTGTAAAATATTGGATCTAGATAAAATAGTTTTCCGTAATGCAATGTCTTTCAGTATCAAAGTGCTTCTTGTTGATAATATTGTCTGTATACTTGGTTTTACATGTTAGTTTAAACAAAAGTTTGTGGAGGTCATTCCCATCTGTTCAAGAGGACAGTATCCTTCTAGCTTTGAGCCTTCTAGCTCTGATCAGCCTGTTTCAAATTCTGTTCTGAAATTACTGAATTTCTTAGTCTCTGTACTCTTCCTAAACCCATGGAAAAAGACACCTATTACAGCTGCAATATCTGTGGAGAAGTAAACTTCTAATGAAACTTCACTTTGTAGCAGTCCCAAGAAATACTACAGCTCTCATTAAAAAGACAAATGTTTGATTAAATACCTTTTGTTGGAACCACTGACTTAGAAAGTCTGAGTCAGTAGAAAATTTGAAAAATAAGCTAGGTAAGAACATCTCACACAGAGTGTCTGACTAATAAATTACATACAAGGAGACATGGTTGAAAATAGTTTTAGTTCATTTTCTTTCCTCATTATAGTTTTACTTCCTAGGTCCACTCTGCTGCAGAGTTCTTTATGACCAGTTTTTACCTTGAGGAATGGATAATCTTTGCTTTAGACAACAGAGCTCTGACAGAGGTAGTTTTTCCCTGAACCAAACAAGTAGCTCTATGAGCAGCAATATAAATGAGATCTAGTTTCCTGTGAATTTGTACTGTGGGTTTAATTCTTCTTATATCTAATGTGGTGCTGTTTTTCACTCAATTTTTCTCATTGCTAGAAATATTATGACCTACTTTTGGACAGTTAAATCACAGTCTAACAGTTGGACATTTGAAGTTTCCTTAAAATATACACTGTGTTTGAAGTTTCTACCTTAAAAGGCAGGCTTACAGCCATTGTTTTAATGTGTGGAATCCAAAACAAAAAATCCAGCTTCTATGCTTAAAGCAGGCTTTTATGCCTTTTAAGACCAGCCCTTTCTTGTTATTTTTTAAGTCCAGTAAAGATGGTGGCAGGAATTTAGGGTAAAATTTAACAGAGTGGTAGTCCTTACCTGCAGTGTCCATCACCAGCTGATGTCCACCAGCTTTAACAGCGGATATCATAGGAGCATATAAATAGTTGGAAGACCCACAGTACTCCAGAGGGTAGAAAACAGCACTTAAATTAAGTGAGGGCTTTCATCCTAAACATTTGACCAATGTGCAAAGTGCAAATGCCCCATAAGGGTTTCAGGCACCGTAATGTAGCAGCAAATTGCAGATGTGTGAGGAAGGATATTGCTGGCTGGCTTTTGTTCATGCTGGGGCAGGAGGAAAGGAGCCAGTCTGAGAGTTGCAGAAAGAGGTCACCTGACCATGGTTGTTCTGAAAAAGCTTGGAAAGAGTAAGAATAAGCAGGTCATTTGGGTAGGAGACTGTTTGGCACTCCAGCTGCAAATGATTTCTCAAGGGGCAGTGATATAAATGTGCTAAAAACCAGGTCACTCTTGGCAATTGATGTAGTTCTTGGTGATAAATAGAGTTTCTTATGAGCAGGAGTATGCCCCATGAATAGAAAAATGGCACAAAAAAAAATCTGAGCAGATTATTTGCCTACCTAGGTATTTCTACTCACCTTTTCATTCTGATAAATCTCATATAGTATTTAATATGTATGGAAACCCAGCAAAAGCAATAGTAGGCTTTAAGAGAAATCAGCAGTTCCTTTGAGCACATCCTGCTTTAAATCCTTATCTGATTAGATTGCTTATCCATGTATGTAAAAGGCAATTTATTGCAGAGAGTGACACAGCAGGCATAGCTTCTGAATCAGAAACTACATCAGAACTTTGTGCATCTGTCACATAGGCAGGCAGTGATCTGAATTTTTAATTCTGTCTTTGCTACTTGTTTTCAAACTGTGTCCTCAGCTTCAACTTTTCTAGCCCACCACTGAGGCGTTATTAAGCACTGTAGTAATACCACAGCAGTATTGTACCTAAGCTCAGAAGCATTCAGTTATGAGCAATACATAAAAGAATTTAATCTGTCCCTTGACAAATAAAATCAAGCTATTGTTATTGTATTATTCTGTTCCACTCTGCCTGTCCTGTTCTTCTGCAGCATATTCTGGAGGCCACACCCACATTATGTGCCTAGAAGAGAAGGCAAACCCAGGCTGACCCCAAATCACTGCCTGCTTTCAGATATATATACAGTGTGCTGTGGGTCAGGTGCTATTTTAAGCATTTGTGTGCTCCAACTTGACATGACAAAAATTGAAACGAGACATTTGCCTCTTGACATTTGCCTTGCAAGTTCCTTTGAAGATTTTTGTAAGTGTTTTTAGAAACAGGACAAACTGCAGACTCAAGATATCTGAAGACTTCCTTTCTTTTAACACTTCCTCTTTAATCATCAGGCTCACCTGAGTAGAGGGCAAAGTTAGCACTACCTCAGCTGGTTCTGGTCATTTAGCATTTATTAGACTAGTTTTTGATTCCTTGTTTCTAGCTTGTAATTTTGACCTGCAGTCAGTCCACAGCCTTGCTGCATTTCTTGCCATGGGTTGAATTAGGATACTGTTCCAAATTATTCTGTGGTATCCTTCTTAAGAGGTTTAATGGTATGGTAAGTTTCTTGCTGCAGGCTGACAGTTCCAAACCACAGCCAGAGTGGCCCGGAGACTGATACTGCAAAACCAAAACATGCTCCTGGAGGCTTTGCAAAAGCAAATTCTTCGTCTTGTTTTGTTTGGTGCCATTCCTTTTGAGATTGTTTTCTTCATCCTCTCCCTTAAAATGCTGTGTTTTGACTAGATAGTTAGTAATGTCTGTCAGACTGCAGTGGGACTTCTCAGTGTCTTGTTTTTCTGTAACTCTTCCTCATCCTGTCTTAAAATTTAGCTGATGGAAAGAGTTCCACATTCAAAAATGTTAAAGATGCTGAAGTGATATTTAGAATTTCTGAACCTTTATTTGAAGTTGGGTTGCCCAGTGAAGGTGTCAGAATATTAAAGGGAAGTTGACTTACATTGACTGTGTCAAAAGCTTGTTGAAAGGTTTCCAAGAGTATTGTAATGGGATCATACAGAGTGGTGCAGTTTGTGTCATGTAAGAACAGTAATTATCTTGTAACTCAATTTGAGTGTGTTAGACTAAAAATTCTTGAAATTGCTTTTTGTTTGTGGAGGTGGCAGTTGTAGCCTGCTTAATAGGAACCATTTCTAGCCTTCCTCTAAAACTAGAGGCAAAAACACTGGTAGTGTCTGATTGATGCTGTAAATGTCATGCATCAGAGTGCTAATAATGCCTCTTTTCTTTTTTTTTTAAATTTTTATTTTTCTGGTAAAGAAAAAGTGTTGTTGAGGCATGGGTAAATGAATTAGCACTCCAGGATTTATCTGCTCTGGGACAGATCATATTCAGTGAACTGGCATAGAGAAAGATAAGGAATAGTCACCAGTGATTCTCATCATCAGGGCAGTTGGGTTTTGCACTAGTTGATGAATGTGCTTCATCCAGACAGTGTAAATAGAGCATTTGCATTATGTGGAAAAAAACACATAGCTGGGGAAAGTTGGACAATTCCTGTTCAGTTTTATACTTTCTACCATTATGGAGATCAAAGGAATTGTCATTTCTAAATTGCCCCAGGCACTTTGCTAGTACTGTATAGGGGAGTGTTCAATTTTGAATGCAAGGAAACATCATCTTTGCCAAAGCAGAAGTATTGAATTTCCACCTTCATCTCTTTAAAACCAGCACATTTTTCTGTGGCAGGAAGTGTTCCATTGAGATTTGTTACATATCTTCACCACACAAAAATTTCTCAGTAAACTTTAGAGTTTGTGGAAGTAGGACAATAGCATGTAGGTCTTACCAAAGGTTCTGTGAAACCTGCCTTCTAGTTTTAAACAGCCTGTTTGGTGTGCCTGTGGTGTATCATACAAGCCCTTGTTCCTGCCCTTCTGCTCTGCCCTTTGTGTCCATAAGTGTAATGCAACTGGAGCAAGCAGTCAAGAGCAGTCTTCAGAGAATGTGTATTTGCACAGGTAGGCTGAAATGACTTTCAGGACTAACTGTGCCTGTGCTTTCTCCCCATAATTGATTTGACATATTTATGTATATCCAGTGACCTCAGCTTTTCAAAGAAAAATCTACATTTTCTGTGAAGTGGTTATTTACCTTTGATATTCTCCCTTGGAGGCCTATTGGATTCAGTCAAAAAGATGCTTTGTTAGGATTCTAGCGAAATATATATTGTTGCACCAGTGGTTAAAAGTAGCAGAGTCCTTCCACAAAAGCAAATTAATTCTGTGTTAAACTTTCCACAGCAACATTGAGATAGATTTTGTATGCTTAAATATTGACATATGGCCCAGGTAGAGTGCCTGGTGAGCAGTTAAGACCTTTTCCACCCAAGTACATCGGTTTTTAAAGCATTTGAGTAATTCTTATACATATATATGCACACACTCTTAAGCTTTTCTTTTTTTGTTTCCAGATGTTGTTTTTTTCTTTTAATCATCACAACCCTGTGGTCTTTACTAAGCGATCAGTTTTGCCACTTTGTTATCTCTATAAAATATTCATACAGTTATTTAAATACCATAAATAATACGATGCCATTTGTTAGAGCCAGGTGATGTATGACATTTATGTAGGGAATCAGCCAGTGTTACAGAAGCACAGAATGGCTGAGGTTGGACAGAACCCCTGGAGGATGGAGGACATCTGCTCCATTCCCTCTGCTAAAGCAAGGCCACCCAGAGCCAATTGCCAGTGTTTGGTCACCCCGACAGTGAAAGAGCATTTTTTGTGTTTATGTTTAAGAGACTCAGCTCTGTCTGCTAGTAAGATATGTCCTTTGCTTCAGTGTAGGAGAGAAGGGAAAAAATCCTGGAAATAAATCAAGTACTTTCTTTTTCTAAGCATCTCTTATTTTTTGTCCAGATTATTTAACTGTCATAGAAAATTAGGCAGAGAATTGTAGATAATTAAAATAGATATAAATGCATATCACTGACGCTGATGTTCTGAAGTGCTTTCATTAGCAATGTGCTATATCCTCCCCATCTTTTGTAGCTAAATGGGCTATTGTGTTCTAATGTTCTCCAGAAAAGACATGAATCCTGATTTTTGCATGCACAAGTCCTCTTTTAATCTCATAAATATTGTGAACTTGACTTCAGTGAGTAAAAGAGCCAGCTTCCTCCAGGGCTCACAGATACTGAGAAAAGGATAAATGGCTTTGGGTGGCTTTGGATTGAGGTGGCTTCTTCTTAAAGGAAAGATGTGGGACATCTTGTTTTCCAGTTCAGAAGTTTAATCAGAATAAAAAGTTAATAGAAGTGACTAGGTTTATTAAGAGATTATTTTCCTCTGGTTTGAATAATGCTGTTCTGTTTCACTTGCGCCTCTAAAAAGTCTGATCTCACGATCGAGGTTTTAGAACTGAAAACTGATAACAACCATGGACCTGTAAATTATAAACAAAGTATTTTTAAAATTTTCTGAGCATCTGCTATTTCAATGAGTATTTAAATCTTTCACTCTAAATAATTCATCTGTTTGCAGGAGAGGTTTGAAGGTGTTGCCTTGATTTTCTTCAGGAGCTGATGGTGAGAACACTCTGCCCTGCATTGATAGATCCTTCTTGAAGACCTTATTCTGTGACCTTTCCATTGCTTTAGCCTGAAGTATTTTTTCATAGACACTTCTCTTTTAATAGAATGTTGCCATCCCCACTACAGATCCCACAGGGAGCTCATGATCATGAAACCACTCTGGGCTCACAGTGGCAACAGGCTCGGGTTGAGACAGCGTCCACTTAATTTCTTTTGATACTCCTCTACAGTCACCTTGTGTACAGTGGGAAAAAATGCATTAAGCTTTGAATAATTGGTTGTATTCTTTCCTATTTTTTCTTATGTGATTGGATACACATGGAAATACAGATTTGATCAGGATTTTCTTCTAAATCACCAGTCATTTTCTGGTGTCATGAAGACAATAGGCTGGGAAATTCTGTCTTGGAGAGCCTTGTCTCTGTGAGTAGTAGGGTTACAATTATATGAAAATGTTGTATTTAAAGGAGTGTGTGTATTATTTTAAATCAGTATACTGGATATATTTGATTTTAAAAAGCATTATAGGTCACAATTTCCTTATAGCTACAGATTTCCTCATGAACATCTAGTTTAATTGATTTCCTGTTCTTTTGTGTCTTCAGAGAAAAGTCTAAAAGTCAAGCACACTAATTTTGAGATGATACAGATAAAATATGTGGTGATACCAATTTTTTTTTTAAGTCTGCTTTTAGTCTTATGAAGCAGAATGACTTCTCAGCCTTTCTCATTAGTATTTCCTGATAATTGCCTCTAGCATTATGCTTTAAGGAACTCCTATGTTAATTCATCACGTGCCAAATTTAAGATGTCATTCTTTTTTCCTTTCAAATTGATAACTGAAGTCTGAAAACATCTTCCCTTTGTCCAGCTTTCAGATATGATCCGAGAGCAGGTGACTTTCCAAATGAATAGCTCCAGTCAGGGGGGAGGCTCTGGCTTGGTAAAATGTTGCCTGCTTATTAAATCTCATTATACTGAGCTACTGGAGACTTTTTTTACACACTGAATATATGTGCAATTTTTTTCATAAATAGGTAATCTTAAGTTCATTATGTCAATTTCCACGGGTACTGAAGCAGCGCAAAATTGTGGGATCACAGACACTCCAACATCTTCTGTTTCTTTTGTGCTGTTGAATTATGGATTTTCTTTCCCAGTTAACATGTTTTGGAAACACAGTTGTGTCATTCTGTGTGATTCACTCTTAAGATCAGATTCCTAGTAGGAGGTCTTGGATTGTGAAAGAAACAAAAGAATCATCTTAATTCTTTCCTGCTGGCAAATTGCAAGTCTCCAGTGACAACCAGTTACTGGAGTAGCTGTTTGCACAAGCTAGTGCAGTTTTATATATAATATATTACAGAGCTACGGTGTCAGTCTCTGAAATTGTTTTCCAGAGGGCTTTAATCACTAAAGTCTGAACTGCATCACTGTGGGTAGATATCCTGAGGGGGATAATGCCAAAGGTGTACTAAATTTTGTTTGAAGCACAGCTTGCTTTCCAGAAGTGCAGAGGGAAAATTCACAGGTGTTTATTATGGTCAGAAGTATCTGTGGTGTTCTTCCTTGGCAAGTTGTTACTATTGGGATAAAAAAGGAAAAAATTACAGAGGATATGTGATTTTACAGAATGGCTGGTTTGATGGAGATGTTGCAGTAATGTCCTGTCTGTTCACATGCATGATTACCTGTGCATGAGATTACAAATGAAATAATCTTTCACCAGTGCAGCTTTCTTCTGCCTGTGATTCTCATATACCAAATTTCACTGAAAAATGCATTTTTCTGAATAGTAATGCCTGGGGGGTTCCAGTTCTTGCTCTGTTCTGCTTCCTTCTTTTAGATCATGAATATGAAAGACAGTGTAAAAGGCATCAGAAATGGCCACATCCCACTTCATAGTTACATTTGGTGAATTTAATAAATGCATCTCTTTACATTAATCTGACAACCTAGGATACATCTGGCCTATCAAGTGCTAAAACTGCAGTTAATAAATAGGCAAAATACTTATGATCTGGAGCAGGCACTGCACAATTCAGTTTTGGTAAATCTGGTTTTAAATTTAAAAATATTCTCTTTTAACCAAAGGTATCAGCTGCTGATGCCTATTTTGGGTTTACCTGGAAACAAAAGCCAGAAGAAGTTTAAAGGATAAAAGTGGATATATTTAATGAAGGGCCTCCAGGTACATTAAGGGCAGATGAAGCCTCCCCAAGAGGCGACACCCAAGATGGACAATGGTCATGAGTTTTTCAGACAGATAAAAGTTTGGTCTATTAGCAGATATAAGTTAGGTCTATCTATAAATTAGCACTATCAAGGGTTAATCCTCCTATTACAGCTTCAGGTAATTAAGCTCCCCTCTCCCCCATTCACTTTTGTTTGTACTTCTTGATGCCTGAGACAGGTGGTGTCCTTGGATCTCAGGCCTAGAAGGATTGTTTTGTGTGATCAAAATGTGACGAGAATTAACTAATACATTATATGGAGTTCAGAGTTACACAGTAATGCAGTAAAGGATCTGAAAAATACAAAACCTAAAATCTTAAAGCATCACTGCAACAAGTTAATGTTCAGATTTTTGGTTTTTTTATGGATTATTTAGTGCTTCCAAGATCAGTACACATCAAAAATTGTTGTGGGATTCACAATCTGACCTTTAGAAGTGTTTGTAGAAAATGATGGGTAGCTGACTTTTTTCATATGTTAGAAATTGATAGTTTTAGGTCCTACTGCAGTTTCAAATTGTATTGTGTATTGTAAGTTTGGCAAGTAAATATAATTATTTTTATCAGTAAATAGGACCAACAAATAATTTATAAATAAAATAAATAATTATTTTCAGAAAACAAAACAATAAACAATAAAATTCTGTCGCAATATTTAATATAAATTTTTTTTGCAGAGCAGTTTCACTTATAAGCCTTGTAAGCTACTTAGGAGGGAAGGGTACTTGGCTTTTTCTACTTCACACAAGCCTGAGCAGGAATAATGATTGCTGGTTCATCTGGCAGTAATATCAGTGATGATTGGTTGGGCTGTTTATTTGTTTTAATTTGAACTCTTCAGCCTATTTTAAAGCACTTAATGATATGTTAATTAGGAATTAATTGTGGAGTTAAATTTAAACGTGCAGAGTTTGTCACAGTGCCTTCTTTGGATCAGGATGGTGATATACAATATATGTTCTGGATTATGGTATAATTTCAGTTCAATTTTTTCCCCAAGTATTTTTTAATTTTTTCTTGTCTACCTTCATCTTAGGTTGTTTCCATATCTTACTTGGAGAGGAGCTATTTAATTTAACCAAATTGAATGAGGAGGGGATGAGAGAAGGGGAAAGAGAGAACAGAAATTGACAAAAAGGCATTCCCTTGTGAAAGGGAAGAGCAGGGTCTTTAATTTCTGTTAAATAACTCTCAGAGATGACACAAGCTTCAATACTCTCTGCTTTGAAGTGAGGAGGAAATGCAGTTATTAATCAGATGACTGGCTGTTGAATACCAAAAAATGATAAATGTGCACTTAGCTATAGCCATATGTTGAGATTTAATTTTAGTTAATAGCTAGTTTGTGTAGTTGTCAGGTAACTATGGATCTGTAGTAATTAAAGTTTATGTCACTGAAGGCAAAGAGTGGCATACCAGCCTTCTAGGAAAATTAGACAAAATTTCAGACCATGAGTGTCAAAGCAGGCTGATGAAGTGGTGTGAAAATTGTCATGAATCTTTGCTCGGACTGCTCAGTAATTACATAGTCACGAACAAAACTAAATTTGCATTGAAGTCCATCCCTAATGAAAAAGACACTGAGGTAATTTTGTAATCAATCATTACTTGGTAGTAAGTATTTTCCTGAATTGGATTACCCAAGCTTTAAAGACTGTTCTGTACCAGAAAACCTGTGATTTACCTGCACAAGAAAAATCATTCTGTATATTAGTTAAACATCTTTGGGAGTTTTAATGGTTTAAGACAAAATGTCTGCAAGGTAGATTTAACTGAAACATTATTCCATGTACCAGCAGACAGGAGGAAGCTCACTTGGTTGTTTTTATTATGTGATTCAGGAAACAGTTCAGAAAATCCACGTGCTGAAATAGAAGCAAGAAATGGAGTGCTAAAGTTGTGATTTTTTTTGAAAATTTGATAGAACATGTTCTTTTTAGCATGATTCTAATTATTGCAGCTGTTCTCCAGTTCACATGTGTGTTTTTTCTAAAGTTAGGTTCTTAGCCATCAAGGTGGTGTCTAAGGCTATGGGATGCTTATTCTCCTATTATCTTCTAGAAAAAATATTTTAGGTCAACTGTTTCATGATGCCTTAAATGTTCACTTTCTGAGAGTTTGAAAAGGACAAACTCTTTTTGACTTACTGAACTAGGTTTTCGTGCACATAAGAAATTTCTGAAATGTGGAAGGTTTTGGCTGCTACTTGCTCTTACCTAGTGGTAATATCTCTGAAGGACAGAAAATAAGAACTATTAAATGCATTTTTCAATAGTTCTTGCTCTTTCTGTCTCCCTTTAGTCCTGAGGGAGAGACACATTGCACTGGAAAAGTTTTCAGACAAAAAGATCTGTGGCATAATTTCACGGGCTGTCGAGGAGGTGAGAAGAAAGCTTAGATCTGGTGGTGTGGTCACGTTTCTCTGTCAGTATGGATCTGAGCACTGAAGGTTGGGCTCATTTCCAGTGTTTCACAGGAATGATCTACCATATCACTCCTCTTTCATCATCTTCAAAGCATGCAGGCAAAAAAAGTCACCCTTCAGCAGGCAGTTCACTTTCAATAACATTCTCATCAGAATCTCTCTAAATTATATTTGACCTGTACTATACAAATAAATTAGTTCAGCACCGAATACCACAGAATTGTGTTTTGTAGCTTGATAATGTTGTAATTAGGATTCATGGCAGTATGTGAACATCGTGATCATACGGTGTTTGATTAAGCAAAACATCTTAAAATAACAAAATACTTGACATTCAGTGGAGCTTCACTCTTTGTGGTAAGGCACAGGAGGTCTTGTTTTCATATTTACCAATTTGGGAGAGTTTTGATTCACACAGCTGACAAGATGCAGACACTCAAAATTAGTTAAAACCTGACTGCATTAGATTAGTGCAATTGCTTTAGAAGCTAACACGACATACTGAGTTAGCCCATGAAGTCAGCATACAGTTGAAAGCTGCAGCTAAACATGTTACCTCTTACCACATTCACTGTAATAAATGATGGTGCTGGTGTTCTTAGTGAATCCTAATTTGACATACAGCATGTGCATGATTTAAGCTGCCTTCAGACTGGATTAAGGCAATATATGTGCCAGTGCCAATGAAGCTGTTGCTGTGACTCAATTGCTCTGTAATTTCTGCTGTTAAGAAGAACAGGGAGGCTGCTGACACTTTTTAGTTTTGTCATTTTGAAAGCACATGCTCAAAAGCAAGTAGCTTTGGGAAAAACACATCTTCAGTTCAGACTGAATGGTGACTAATGATAAGTGAGGCAATAAGACTCTGCATTTGTACGAGTTTGAGCTGGTTCCAAGCCATCTTTGTTAGATCAAATATAGATATGTTCTAGTGGCATTTTAGAAAGGAAATTTGATGTTGGGTCAAAACCATGGAATATAATTTGGTGGTATTTTAACTAGTCCTAATTAGAGGTGTTTTGAGTGCACTTCATTTCTAATCTGGTTTAAGAAATTGTTTTCTAGAACTCCACAATTACAATTGCCAATTTTAAAGCTGCTTTTCAAGTAACTTCAATGGTCTTGGCACATAATAGTGATTGCAGAGCTTTTCATTTAGTAGATGGGCTCCTTGAAAATACAACAAACAAATATTATGATTATTTTTGGAAACTTTAAACTATAAAGTAATAAAAATTATGGTTTGAAAGATTGATAATGGGTTGTTGGAAGTCCAGGACAGCAAGAGAAGCTATTTCATATGAATTCTTGTCATTATAGTTGTGCCAGTTAAGGGCTAGGAAGTATGTCCCAAAGTTCAACATTAGAAACAATGTTGTGTGACAGTAAAAGTAGGTAAGATTTTAACATAACATGGAGTTTGCCACTCCAAGACTCAATTAACTTTGTTGGGATTTGTCGTATCTTTTCTAGCACAGTGCTGTTTGCAAAGATTTGCAAACAAAACTGTGGTCTTGGGCCATTGTAGACAAATAGCTTCTAACAATCCAGTGTCTACCAGAAGATTTTTTAGTAAATTTTATTTCTTTTCTTCAGCTCTTTCTTTACCTTTGGCTCCATTTACCTCTTTGCAGGATAAGAGAATAGTCTTGAAAGGAGTTTGGAGTGGTATTACACTTTTATCCAATTCCCCAAATATATTTCACTTAAATTTTTCTAGATGCTGTTGTTGAGGAGTATTGACCCATGAGGAAATGTCTGTAGTGAGGCCAAGAATGAGTGAAACTTGCTTAGGTTTTAGGAGAAGACCAAGAAGCATCTTACTAAAGTACTAGAAGTGAGACTGTCTCTCATCCTGAGAAAGAAAAGGTTTAGATGCCTGAAGGAGAATTTTGAGTATCTGGAGGGGAAGCAGCAATTGTGTGCCCTCACACCAAATCCAGAGCCCGTGAGAGGTCTGAGGTCCCAACTGAGTGTGCTTGTTTCCCAAGGTCATGGTTGCTTTTGAGCACATGCTCTCAGAGGGACAGAAGCATTTGCCATCCTCTTTATTTTTCTCAATGGCAAGACTTAGCAGAATGCTACAAGGAGATAATGAGCCAAGCAAAAAACATTTATTATAGGAAGATTCTCAGAGAGTTTGTCCTGTTGGTTTGATATGAAATGAAATTTTGAGGAGCAACCTAGGATCTCTCTGTTTTCAGCACCTAATGATTCATAATACAAATAAAACCCTTGAAACAGTCTTGAATGCACATCCTAGCCTCTGTCTGTGTGCTTTTGCACAGTGGGGGAATTGAGTTGGCAGCTGCAGATGGAGGGAATCCTGTGTTGATGAATGGATGTATGGCTTTCCTTTTGCATAACTGATGGTTCAAGTAGCCATCAATACTTGGAACAACATCAGCCCTGAAAAATTGATCTTGAACTTCACCAGTAGTATCAATAACTAGAAATCCTAAGGCAAACTTTTTTTAGCAGTTCAATGATTGAAGCAATTGTTTGTGAATCATTTACTCAATGCAGACACAGCTGCATCAGTGTGATCGATTCCAGCAGTTTCTATGCCAGGCACTTCCAATTTCTCACTGTCATTCAGTGTCTGATTCATTCTGTCAGATGGGCTTGACTCATGTGGCCATTGTTTCCCTGCTTGTAAAATGGATGTGATCATAATCTGCTGGTTGTATTATCTGTCTGCCTCACTTGAGCTATTGTGCAGGTCAGTTCCTCTCCATGCTGTGCAGCACAGCTGAAAAACAACGGAGCTAGCAAGGATCTGCTCCCACTTGGGTAGCCTTGAGAGAGACTCTGTGTGTGATCACTCCCAGCCATCAGAAATTTGGATATAATTATGGTATCATGATGGGAGTTTGAAGCCCCTCTCTGTCAGCCTGGCTAGTCCAGCCATGCCTGCACTGTGGCCTCTCCTGAGTGCTGTACCGGTCCTGGTGCTGCTTCTCCACTGCCAGAGCTCAGGTCCTTCCTTGCCCTCTGTGCACCATTTGTTCCTTTCCAGGGGCAGGAGCTGTCTGCAGGTGACACTGAGTGAGTCAGCAGCAGAATATGGACAGTTGTGCAGGATAGGCACTGGCTGGGGCACAGCTTCTCCAGCACCACCCCCTGCCACTGCTGCCTGAGCTCCAGGTCTCTGCAGTTACCCCACACCATCCTCTGGGGATGGGGAGAACAGTGGGAACAAGGGGAGCTGTGCCCCAAAACCATTCCAATGCCCAGGTTTTGAAAGGTCTGTGGTCACAAAGATGCTCAGTACTGTAACTCTCTCATGTGGTCCATGATGACATGGTATTAGTGTTCTCAGCTGCTGTCACCTGTGGCTCCCTGCAAGGCACGTGGACACCAGACTCCTCCCTCAAGTCACTAAAATCCAGCTCTCTTTTGTAAAGCTCCTTCATCCCTATCTAATGAAAATTGACATATCATGTGATAGTGTCTGCTCAGAATATCAAGATCCTTCGCCTGTCTCTCTTCTGATAAAAGGAGGTAGTTTAATTTGAAAAAAGATTAGTGCAACTGCAGTTTGGAGACAAAATCAGATTTAACTTCTATGCTGAAGATTTAGTAGGTGTCATAAAAGAGTGCTGCTTTCAGTAAAATGAACATGAAAAGCAAAACAATTCAATGTGACTGACACAGGCTTTCTATACTGTCCTAGTAAGTAATTCTAATGGACAAATTAAATCACAGAATTAAATATCGTATTCACATTAGTCTTGCCATCTGCTCAAGTAATTACTGTTTAAACTAGAAAATTTATTTTAAAACATTTTTTTACAAGATTCAGAACCCATATTTGCCCCAGAGCGGAGGTTGCAACATTTTGTTTATTTTTGATGTTCTGAATTTAGTGTTCTGGGAATGGGATGGCAGAGAATTTCATCAGCTGTCTCAAGGTGGCCTTTGAGAGATGAATTACAGAGCAGAGCCCTACTGCATCATTGTTGATAGAGGCACTGAAGCAGTGGCACCTCTAATGCTTGTGTGGTGATAAGGGTCCTTGATGAGCATGCTGCATGGTTATATTGTCCTTCTGTGGTATGAAGCTTCATGGTGTAAAGCTGGGAGAGACATAGCATTCCAAAGTTTTTGCTGAGGTGTCTAAAGCTGTGGTGCGTGTAGAAAATTAGATGCCCTTAATCACTGATATTACTAGGAAATGAGTGAGCCTCCCTGGAGTGGCATAAAGGGTTTAGCAGCAGAGTGGTGATTCATGTCCCTGACTTGCTACATGGTAGAGATGTGGGTGTGAAGTAGTGACAGTCAGGGGGTCCTTAATGAAGTGCAGAGAAGACAGGCTTAATAAAAGCTGTTGTATCATCAGCTGCCTTGTATGTTCTCATGTGCTCACTTGGACTCTATTACAGTCTCCTGTTATGAACTATTTATCTCTGTGGCACTTGCTCACTATTGATGCCTTATTAGCACTTACTGGTCTGCATTGCAATTGCTTATTCAAATGTGCTCTTGTGCAGCAAGTTCCCTCAAAATACTTGCAAATAGTATGTTTTTCCTACAAAAACAGATGTCAGTGAAGCAGGGGGGATCAAGAATGGAATTGTAGAATAGTTTTGGTCAGAATGGACGTTTGAAAGGTCATCTTCTCCAGCCCTCTCTGCAATGAGCAAGGACATCTTCAACTAGATCAGCTTGGTCAGAGCTTTGTTCAGCCTGGCCTTGAATGCTGCCAGGTACAGGGCATCTACCACCACTCTCCATGTAAAAAATTTCTTTTTTTATATCTTACATAAATTTACTCTCCTTCAGTTTAAAACCATCACCCCATGTCCTGTTGCAAAAGGCCCTGATAACAAGTTTGGCCCTTCTTTCTTACAGGCCCCCTCTAAATATTGAAAGGCCACAGTAAAGTCTTGTAGGACCTTTCTCTTCTCCAGGCTGAACAGCCCCAGCTGTCTCAGCCTGTCTTCACAGCTGAGGTATTTCTGATCTACTCTGTGGCCCTCTGGACTCACTCCAGCAAGTCCATGTCTTTTCTGCTCTGAGAGTAGAGGAACTTTAATGTGAGAAGGGAGTAGGAATAATGAAGCACACATAACCTCTGAGCTTGTTTTTTACATGGAGTTCAGCAGTCTGTCCTATACACCTGATGGAACTGAAAAGTGCTTTGACTGTTCCCACTTTGCTTCAAGAAAAAAATAACTCCACAGCATAGATAATACTGTATAGCTTTAGGTGCCAGTAGCTTGTAAAATAATTTGCCTGCTACTACTACTACTACTACTACTACTACTACTAGGTGTCTACTACTGCTTTTTAACAAAGAACTACTTCAGTGTTATGATGAAGTTATATATGTTAAAAAATCAAATGTTTCTTCAGATTTGATGTGTTATAGTAAACCCAGTTTAATACAGTGACTGCTGCGAAGATTTAGGATTTAAGAGTTGTGATGAGCTTTGGCAGTGAGCATTTAAGAGGAAGGAGAAATTACAAAGACATTCCTTCCTGTGGATCTCTCACCAGTTGATTTACAGCAGCATATTGAGTTGAAGGGAATTGTTTTGTGCTTCCTTTCAAAGTGGTTGGGAAGAGCCAAGAAATGTCTATAGCACAGACCTGTGATCTGTTATGTGGTGGAAATGTGGGTGGGAAACAGCATTGAGCAATTCTGGTTGATGTTTCAAAAAAATGCCTTAGCTGCAGTGCTTCTCATGGGATTTTGACTATTCCGAACCATAATGTTTTTATTTATCATAAGAAAACAGAATCTCATGACACTGAATTCTTACTTGAATACCATTGAAAATAGGTCCTTAGATATGCTGGCTCTTTCAGATAATTTCTGCATTGAAATTTCCTTGCAGATGAATTACTTCAGAAAGAACAAAACTACTCTGATGATGTTTTGGCCAATATGATCAGCGAACCCAGAATCAGCTATGGAAATGATGCTCTTATGCCTTCATTGACGGAAACAAAGACTACAGTTGAACTTCTTCCAGTGGATGGAGACTTCAGCCTAGATGACCTTCAGCCATGGCATCCCTTTGGAGTTGATTCTGTTCCAGCCAATACTGAAAATGAAGGTAAGTACAATAGGGGGAGAAACCACAGGACTTTCTGATCTGAGCTTTGTGGTTTCTCTCCACGTTGTTCCCTGAAAATTAGCATTTTTTCCTGTAAGTAAGTGTAAGTAGGATAGAGATTCTTAAATATACATTTGGAACTAGTCTACTGTATCAATTGTGTCTCTTTGATGGAATAGAAAGTTCTGACTAAAATCTGTAATTTAGGCACACATAAATTTCAGGGTTGAGCTTACTTGCCTTCAGAAACAGCCAATAATAAATTACTGGATTATTAGTAACAGTCTTATAAGATACATGACAATGACTGAAGGGAGATAGATAAGTTGCTAGATTTGTGCTATGATGAAATGAGTGTTTTATTTAAGGTAGAGCTTTTTATTTGCTAGCATGAAAATAATTACAGTTCCAGCATAATCCTAGCAGACAGATAATGTTATTTCACTCCATACACTAGTTGTCTGGAATGTACTGCAGAAATGTTCCTACATGCACATCAATACAACCTGGCTAGTGAAAAGGTTTTTCCTGAGGAGTATTATATGTTCATGGACTACTTCACTGAAGTGATTGCATGCTACTTGAATAATCCATGTAGAATCTGAAATTGGTAGTTCACTTAAGCGCTGGAGCCAATAAATCAGAAACCTGAGATCATGTCATACAAGTTCCTCTTCTTGCTTTGGTTTTCCTTTGTTCAACTGCACTGTTACTAGTGCTAAATTAATCATACCAGTGAAAGTTTGATACTGCAAAGCCACAGTACACACAGAGCCTGGAACTGCAGAAGTCTTCTCAGGCAAATCTGTGATTTGTAGCTGAACTGCACAGACATTAACATCCTCCTCAAGTCTTTTGAAACCACTGGCTTAGGCTGTACCTGCTCTCAGAATGAGTTCTGAGATCATCCTTATGCAGTTAGTCTCATTCCAGCACGGTATGTGAGTGACTGTGAGCAGCTGACTGTGTGGGACATAGACATGGATTTGCCAGGTCTGGTGGTGGTGGCAGGTGAAATCAATGGAATCAGAAATAGATTTGTGATCAAAGTTTGTACCAAGGAGTCAGAGAAGCCGAGGATCAGGCAAAAGAGAAGACCTGGACAAAGGTCAGTGAGACAGATGTTTAGCAGATCTGAGGGGAAGAGGAGAGACTGGTCAGGAGTAGGGCTAAAATCAGAGGAGTCAGCACTGCAGGTTAGGGACCAAGTGAAAGAGCAGAGCCAGAGCAAGCGCAACAGAGCAGCCAGCAGGAATAAGCAGGAGGCAGGAGATGGTGACAAGGACTCCAGCTGTGTCTGAAGGGCACTTGCAGCCAAGTGGCATGCCAGGCAGTGGGAGCAGCTGGCTGGAGCACGTCAGGCACTGGCAAGGGGTACAGATGGCTCACAGGCTGGCAGGCTGAACCTCATTTTCCTGGAGAAGGAGCTGCAGCTTGCTCTAACAAGCTAGCTAGTGCTAGAATCAAGGCTGTCTTCCAGGAGCAGGTCACAGTCTGGCTCATGCCTGTCCTGCAGGAATTTTCAGTTGCTCCAGTTTTTTTCTGTAGCTGAGGCATCCAGGGCATCAGTTTCTATGCCTGTTGCCTGCTTTCATAAAACATGGTGAGGATTCATTATTTCTGATATCTGTCCTCTTAGCTTTCAAAATATATTGATTTCAGCCATCAGGTTTAGAAGTTATTGGGTAGACAGGTGCCCCCAGACATACCTATAGTTTAATCACACAAGTGTATTTTTCCTTCAGAAACCTGTCTAAGCTCAGAATCTAATACTGAAAGGTACTTCAAAGTGAACTGAATTCCCACAGGCAACTACACTGAGCATGGTTCTCCTTTTCAAATGTATGGCAGCAAATAAGAAACAAAAACTCTCCTGCCTGAAATACCATACTCAATTATTAGGCCTGTATGTTTTAGTGCAATATGTTGTTTGTTGCAGCACTTATTCTTTCATGCCTTCAAGTTGTTTGGGTTTAGTTTTGGGTTTTTATACCAGTACTGTATTGTATTTTTCATGAACTTATTACAGCAATTAGTTCAGTTAGGCTAACCATTGTCATTGTTGCACAGTTAAAAGTGGAAATCATTTGGTGTCTAAAACCTCTTCAAGTCCTTCTTGTTTTCCCTTATACTTCTCCCTCCTTTACCCAAACCACAATGTTCTTAATGTGATTATGCCATTAATAGTGGTCTTACTTCAGGCTTTTTCTACCTTGCTTCCAAAGATATGTTTTTATCTTGTTATAATATGGTTTGGAAGTAGCAGGAAGTTAATAACTGACCTAATTTTCTTCTCCTCTTTTTTTTCCCTCTGATCAACTGATGAAGTTAAAATCCACAACCCTCCCCCTTAAAATTTCTTATTATTAGTTCCCATGCCTGTTTCCTTCCATGGCCACGATCTAATCCCAGGTTTCACCCAGAGATATTAATAATGTATTGGATTGGTATGTTGCCATGTAGTCTTAAGGTTTGATAACTCTATTTGAAATTTTCCCCATGTAAATTGCATGTTTTGAAGAACAGGTTTTATGCAAATAGTTTATTTTCCTAGAATTGCTTTTACTGATGAGTAAGTGAAAAATCATCTAAAAATAAATAGACTTTGAAAGTCTAGCATAACTCAGTATTTTCTGCAAGTATATTGTCACTTGTTTTTCCCTGAGGTAGTTTCCCTGGGAAATGTTGAAGGGAGTTAATCTAAAGCAGCAAGCAATATACTGTATGGACGTCCAGCATGCTGCGACACAAATTAGGTTAACAAAGAAAACACTTTCTGAGAACCGTACAGAGACATCATGAAAAATGCCAGGAGCTGTATTTCAGCAGTGCAAAATGCATCCTCAGAGTGACCCCCAACAGCTGTGAACCTCTGACACTGCCAGGCCCTCTGGGCATTTTGCCAATGACTAACTGGGTTTGGCGGTTTACCCTTTGTGTTTTAGCTTGCAGGTTACAGGGAGCCTTAATGTCTATATCTAATATTTATCTAAAGTGAGATTCCTGTAAATGTACTGTGTTATCCTTATGATTTGTTCAGTTCCTCCCTTCAACAATGTTCTGGATAGGTGAGCATCACATAGCACTCCTCACCTGCTGATTTGTACTAGTTTATGATGTACTTTTCTTTTACTTTTGAAAAGAGAAGAAAACACATTCTCTCTTGCTCTTCTGAGATGTAGGTAAAGGTGGGAATGTGTGGCCTCTGTGAAGCCTGAGTAGTCAGTGTAAATAAACATGTACCAGTTTAGTTTGATGAGTCTATTTGGACAATGCATTTTCAGTCTTACTTCTGTGCACGTGGAAGTATATTCAAGAGAAATAAAATTCTGGAGCATCAAAATGAATGCACTTTTTGTAATAACATACAGTACATATTTCAGTTTGGATTACTGATAAATACTAATACCTACTAAATGTAGTAGGTTTAAATTTCTCCCCTCTTCATTAGCTGTTTGTGATGCTGTGGTCTGGTGAGGTGTAGTGGGTTGACCTCTGGCCAAATGCCAGTGCACTCACAAAAATCATCTACTCATCTTCCTCTGCTATAATTGATCAGAGGAGAAAATAATCAGTTAAAATAAAGCTCGTGGGGTTGAGATAAGGATTAGGAGAAAATACTTTAAGGCAAGACAGGCTCACAATTTTAAAAGGGATAAAGAAAACTGCATTAAAAGAAGTAAAAGAAGAATGATAAGAACTAAAATAAACCTTTAGAACACCTTCTTCCCTAAAGCCCCTCTTTCCTTCTCACCAGCAACACAGAGAGACAAAATCTGGGATTCTCAGTCAGTTTATCACTTCTAAAAAGAATCTTTCTTCAGTTCACTCAGGGAGAGGAGTCTCTCCTGCTACACCATGGAGTCTTTCCCACAGGAAACAGCTCCCTGTGAACTCTTCCAGCATGGTTCTGATTTTCAGAGCCCGGTAAAACCCTGTTTGCATCGTGAAATCCCTCCCATGTCTTGCAGTCTTCCCACAACTGCTTCCCACAACGTGGGCCATTTCAGCGTATAGGGTGTAGTTTTTAAGGATGAGCTGTTCTAGTATAAGAGCAAAGGGTCCTCTTCTTCTATATATGAAAGCAAAATTTCTCTCTGGCTCTCTGTTCAAGTCAGATTACAGCTTTTCAGCATCTACGTTCTCCAGTTCTCATGGGCTGTGGGTGAGCACTACAACCCCCCATACACTTCATGAATTACAGGGAAACAGTTTGTTGTATTATAATCCTCATCTTGGCTTGCAGAAGATTTTCAATTCTGACACTCGAAGCATCTCCTCCTCCCCTTCCCCTCTCTGAACCGACCTGGCATTGCCATGTTGTTCTCCTCACATGTCCTAACTTTCCCTTTTCTCTGACTCAGAAGAAGATTGGTGTCCATAGGTTCATCTGTTCTCAAGTGGAGTTCTGCAGCACTGAAAAGTAGATCTTACCCAGGCTCCACAAATTGAGGGAAGCACTCATTGTGGTTTTCTCTCTGTTGGTCGTGTGATCTCCGCCACGCCAGCTGAAACTTTGCAGCTTTCTTCATGTGAGACACCAAAGAAAGAAAAGCTGCTGCTGTTTTTGTCCCTTTGTTTGCAAATTGCTGGTTAGGAACAGACAGGCACACAAAGTCTGGGCTGGGCCAAGATGCCGGTGGCCACACAGCCCAGCAGCACCGGGATGGCTCCCACAGTGGGATCTCAGCAGCCATGCCACAGCCATGCCCCACAGCTCCCTGCTGGCCACCTCTCCAAGAACAGGAAAAGGAAGAGAACTTCCCGTGGCTTTTTGTCCTTAAATATGTCACCATAGAGGTGTTCCAAGCTTCTCTAATTGGCTTAGCAGTGTGTCAGTTCTCAGAGCCAGCCAGCTATTGGTTTTGCCAGGCACGGAGGAAGCCGGTAACAGCTTCCTACAGAGAATTACTTCAGTGGCTGGTATTTTTCCTCCTCACCAAAATCAATTTAATGTAAAACCAGCATACCAAGGGCAAGCAGTGAAAAAACTCACAGACAAGATTTTCAGAGTAACCTGCTGTTTGTGCATATATCAGTATTGGGGCAGAGCAAAAATGTTTTAAAATCCAACTGAAATTTAAAAGGTGGTAGCTCAGGGCTCTCCAGAAACGAGTATTTCTTTGTATCATGTTGCCTGGCATCACAGTCTGCTTTTCTAGACTCTTGGCTCTTATTGTTTGCCTCCAGTTTTTGCCCTGAAGCTGGTTTGTTACCTTGACCAGGTCTTTTCACTTCTGTGTCGGTTATGAAACATGCCAGCCTTTCGCCCTGGTAAAGGGCTGCCAAAATTATAGATGACAAGAATTATTCATTACTAATACTTTCACCTAACCACAAATACTGCATTGCTCTGAGGTCAGGTCCATGCTACTGTACAACAGAAACTTCTTTCATCCTTTCCTTCTTCACCTACTCCCATTTCTGTTGCTGTGCACTGGGTTCTCTCTCAGTTCCCCATAGCTGTTGCCATGTAGGATTACAGAAGGGAGAGAAAAAAAACCCTCAGCCTTCTAGGGAGGGTGCAGGGGCCAGGGTAACAGAGGAGAGGTCTGCAAGAAGAGTTTGGATATGTTTGCTCATGGTTGTCTCTTCCTTTGGGTCCTTGCCACTGAAAATTACTGCTGACCTGCCTGAGGGTTGGTACTGACAATACTGAAAAACCTAGCAGAAGACATAAATAGGAAAATACTCAAAACTGTGGTTTTTAGTTAAGGATGGAAATTGCATTTTGTATAGAGCTATATAAGGAAAACAATTACATGGTATGCTAGTGCCACTCTGAACTCCTGTGCAGGAAAGTGCCTCTGCAGCACTAGACCAGCAAGCTCTGAAAGTCTGCCTTCCTGGAGACACAAATGAGTCAGATGTGCTGATGTACTTTTAGTCTGCAGCTACTCTAAAGCTGAGTTACTGGGTTTTATTCAGAGGCAGGAGCTCATGCAGTCATCTTCTGCGTGCAAAGGACGTGGGAGCCACTTAGGCTCTCACTTACAAGCATGGTAGGTTGGCTGTCAAACCCACAGGAACACTAAGCCAGTGACACAGACTTCCTGAGAAGGTGGGCAGTTCCATTGCTCAAATCAACATCAGGTTTGTGTGATTTTCTGATGAGCAGTTTTTCTTGATTGAAAACTGCAGGTCTGCCAGATTTCCTGTGTTACTGCATCTCACTACTGATAAAGGCTCGTACCCGAATCCAGAAATACAAATGAATAAGAATACATGTTTAAAATTCTGAATTCTAAGGAGCGATGTAGCCCTTCATTTCTGAATTTAGGTTTTTTGACACTGGCAAAGATTGGGTATATAAGGAAGGTAACACAATTGGAGCAAAAGAGAGAAACAGCCAAAAGAGAGGGGTAAAAATCCGAATCTTTTAATAAACATTTCCAGTATGCTTGAACTTACTGAGGCAATTGGCAGTGACTCAAATAGCTCTAAGTTTTGCACATCCTGTTTTTCTATTAGCTCCAGTGAGCTCCATCAACTTAGGTTTCAGCTGATAAAACCTTAGTAGGGTAATAAAAGTGTTTTGTAATATTTGGATATAAATTTGTATTTCTTCTTTGTTTCCCTTCCAAAAACTGGAAGATAAATATGCTGTTCACAAATTAGAACGTATAGGAATATTGATTGCATTTTCAAAATACACTTTACTTTTTTTTCAACATTATAGCTGGTGCTGTAAAGAATCCTTGTTGAAAGGAAAAAGGAGGGATTCAGGAGGCTTTTAAGTCAATATTCATGAAGAGCAGCTGCAGGAACTCATCATGTCCATTCTGACTGCCAGTTTTGATCAGACAATGAGGAAAAGTTTGCATGTAATGAATATGGTTTTTTCCTATTGACAGAAATTCTTTAGTCTTAATGGTTTCTGACTTGAAGCAGTAACCAGAATATGATGTAAAAAATGACACCTCAACTATGAAGCTTTCCTGGTGAAGTCTTGCCCATCCCTTCCTTTTACTTTCAGGATTCACTGAAGACAGATTTTTTCTAGTTGTTACCTTGGTAACTGTTAATGCAGTATGTCTGTCCTGCACTGTCCCAGCAGAAGAACCCTTGCCTTTGTCATTTTGGGGAATTTTGTTTATTTTTGTTTGCTTTTTTGTTTCTTTTCTGCACATGCCTAGTTGAGCCCGTTGATGCCCGCCCAGCTGCAGACAGAGGACTCACCACACGACCAGGTATATGACTTGCATGGCTTTTACCTAACCTGTATTTTTCCTGCATGCATGTGGTCTGCTGGAGATGAAATGATTTGCCTTTGCTTTGGTGTACCCCTCTGACAAAACTTAATGCTATTCCAGGAATAATGGATGCATCATTCCCTCACAAATATTCCCCGTGTGGGTCTGTCCATATTGAGGGCATTTGGGATGTGTGCTTGCAGCGGGAGTGGGTCCCAAACCCAGAACTGGTTTGTATCAAAGGTCTCATCCCTTCCAGAAATAACACTTTGTCAAGTGCAGGAGATGGTAGACTTGGTACCCCTTAGTACAGACACTGCTTCTAATTTGGGAATGTGTAATAGAAATATCGAATCCTTTATGTAGAGTGAGCAGGGCTAATAAAGAATTAATGTGTACGGTTTCAAAACTGCAGGTGGCATAGATATTTTTTGCTATGGTACTTATCTTACCTCCAAATACCTAAAAATCAGTATTATCCCTCTGGATTCCCTGAGGACACATGAGGACACAGCTATTCATTCCATTCTAGGGCAGAGCAGGGTGATTGTTTCTCCTCTGTAAGTAGCTCTGTCTTTGTATTGATTTCAGAACAATAGCAGATCACTAGGTTAAGTCAGGCTGCAAATGTTTGGAAAAGTTAAAGTGGGACGATCCCAGTTTCCAAAAGGAAACATTTTTTTTAGCTTTTCATGCTACCTTTTTTTTTTTTTTTTGCTTTTAGGGTTGTTTTTCCTCTCATTTTTGTTCAGAATTTTCTGAAACTGTTAAAGCCATTGAGAGGAAACCAGCCTTTTATTTCAGAAGAGGCTGCTCACCAACTCTTTGATGTAGTGAGAATATATTTTAGGGTCAGGATTATTTCAGTGTCACATCATAATTTTGTTTTCTTCCTTCAGATCATATTAAACTGATTGATCAGTATCCTTTTTCCTTTCATCTTGTTTTCCAAACATCCATTAGATAGCATCATGGATAGCACCTTCTTAGTGTTTTTAAATACTAACTCACCCATGTTTAGCAACTACAAAAATTGCTACTGTGGGAGTAAAATAAGCTCATATGTTACAGCAATTGGGATATGTGTCAGAACTGGCTAGCTAGTGTGCTCCTAGCACTGTTTTAGGAATCTGACATCTTTACTTGTGTTTAGAGTCTTAATTCAGTCCATGAAGAGAGCCTGGAAACTGGTACAGAGCTACAGTTCCAAAAATCTTGGAACCAGGGAAGAATCCCTCCACTACTGCATTATCTACCTTCTTCCCCAGGAGCAGTAGAAATATCACAGATGAAACATGCATATGGTTTAATCCAAATTTTGTAATGTTAATTCAGTCTTGCAGTTTTCTTATAGTATTAAAATCTATTATTATTTACAATTTTAATTTCAGTCCTCTAGAAAAATTTCCTGCTATGAGGCCTATATTTATTACTGCAGGTTATGCCTTCCTCCCTGCTGTTCCCTCACATGTAGACACATGTCTCAGAAATCCTTAGTGTCCCTTCTCTAAAGGATTTTCTCTCACCGCCACTCTCTAGTTTCAGAGTGACTCTGTGTTTTAGTTGACTGCATTAGAGCACTTTGTTGGTTGTGATGATACAAGTAGTACTAAAGTCTATAAGCCTAATGACAATAAGTCCTAAGTCATCTTGGTGTATGTGTGCAACAGACTACTAAGGATAGGTAAAAAATATTTCATCAGCTGACCATTATGGCTGGAAATTTGACAGATGGCAGATGCTGTAACTTTTCCAGTGTGAAAATCGCATGGGATATTTCCTCAATGTTCTGCTGAAGTGCAAAAGTATTGCTTAGCTTCCCTATATCTTAAATCACCATTTCCAGATTTAGAAAAATTTTTTCTTGCTGATACAGATTCTGTCTATAAATGTCCATGTGGTTTTTCGTCATCCTTCAAAAGCAATTTATGTGTGACAAAAATTCATTTTAACAGAGAAATTATTCCAATCTGGATATCTTCATGAACTGGGAATAGAAGAAAGCAAATGGGTGCTTATTTAAACTGTTAAGTACAGAAGGGATTCTGATAGTTTAAAAATATATGCTTTAAAATTGTTTTACTTTACTTGCTAATTACAAATTTTAAAATTCCTTTATTAGAGCTTCAAAAAGGAAAAAAAAATACTTTTTTAAAGTTTTTTAGCTACTTAGTAGCTGTCCTTTTGGAATAGTCTGTTTTTACATTTTGGAGGTATTATGAAGTAAAATAATCTAAAAAATAGTAGATTACTCTAGAGTGAAAAAGTATTAATGAAAGACCTGCAGATTACTGCATTCAGCTGCTTGTGACTTTTTGTTTTAATTGCCCAGCTTCTTGTTGGTTTCCTGAAAGGTTTGCCCTTTCTGACTTTCCAGTTCATGCTTCTACTTGCTTAGCTCAAGTGACCTGCTTCTTCAGGATGAAAATATTGGTGTCATGTCAGCCTGCAGCACTTCAAGGCTGAAGAAGAACAAATGAATGTTTTGTAGGTGTTTGAATTTCTTGAAGAAAATGAGCTCTGAAAGGACTAAGACAAACAAGCAAATTTGTGCCCTTTTTTCTCTTTTCCGTTTTATTTACTTCTTGCTCACACAGCATTCTTATAATGATCAGTATGTTTTTCTTACAGGCAGATCAGAGTCATGCAGATCATCTTTGTCACTTTTGTTCACAGTACAGAATAGTCACAGACTCATAGATTACTGGGTTGAAAGGGGACCTCAATGATTCTCTGGTCCAACAAGTATTTAGGTGGTAGTAATAGTTGTGATACCTAGGATCCTTTTGCCTTCACCACATCGTCTTTTAACAAATGAAGTCTCTGAGTCAAGTCAGAAAATGTAAGGAGTTGTCCAGTCCACAGAGTAGAAAAGTTTATCAGTAAGAACCAAGTTTAAAGGATTTGTTGAAATTTATGCCAGTTGTCTAAACCCCTGTCTCTGTTGTGCTCCACCTTGACTGCCCACAGTTAAAGCCTGAATTGGAATCTGATCTACATCAGTCCTAGGGAAAAAAACTCTGGATGAGCCCCATTTTCTAGTATGGATATCGGTGTAATTCACGTGGGCATTAGAAAAGGACTCTAGTGCCTTAGCTTACTGTCCTTCCCCTTCCTAATTCACAAATGGGCAAACAAAAATAAAAATTATGCCTAAAACAGTCTCTTTTCTCCTTCCTAAAAAGGAAGTAAATGAGGTGGTAAAAGGTCAAAGGGAAGAAAAATATCTAGATGTACTAAGTACATCTAAGTAGTCATCAGTGAGCTATTTTTTAATAAAGCACAAAATTTAACAGATTTATGACATATTTCTTGCTGTTTATAAATTGCTTTATACAGGGAGATGTTAGAAGGCTCCAGTCCACCGTGAGAGCTTCCATAGGAAGAACTTCAGATAGAACAAGTACCTCTTTCCTTGATAACCTCACTGTAACAACTCATTCAGTAGTGTTTCCTTCTCTCCTGTGCTCCAGCAGTCACTTTATCATGATGAACACTCAATTTCTTGCAACTAAATTTTGTGTACCTGTTTATTAGCAACTTCTTTTGTGTATGTGTGTGTGCATGTATATATAGAGACATATACACATAAAAACACATATAAAAACATCTCTAGATGCTCATGAGCAAGGTTGTTTTACTTATGTTAATTCAGCAGTCTGATCTGTGGAAATTGAATGAAGATTAGAAAATGGGCCATCAGAAGGGACATTGCTTAGAATATTTTCTGTAATTCAAAGTGATAAACAACAAATGCTCTGTTCAGGGCAGATCATATTTGCATCTGTGGCACAGTTGCAGTTGTAAGTATACACTCACAGCTGTAAATACATCACTTACAGGATGCCCATAATTCACAATGCGAGCATTTTGTGCTATTAAGTATGTTAGTTTCTTCCATGTAGTATAATTTGGACTTGGTGGTTTTTTGTCTTAATTCCAGCTCTTTGTCAGTTGATCATTTTTGCAAACATTGAATATTTTGAGGAAATGTTGCACATAAAGCTGCCTCTGTCTTTGGCCCTTCCTGCTAATAAATCATGACATGTCTATCTTTATTACACTACATAATAACAGAGGAGTTTTTTTCTCATGCAGAGGCTCTGAAAGCTTGGTGGCTCTTCTGCAGAATCATTAGCACATATGCTGCAGTCTGTATGAGGTGAGGGCATAGAGCAGCTTAGTTAATTATTTATGATTTTCTTGTCAGAAGCTGCCAACATGTTTTTTCCTGTCTTTGTGATGATAGTTCAGTGCAGTTGCTTTAAACAAACTGTCTGCAGCTACCAAATAAAAATCATTAATAAATTTTTTCCATTAGATTGTTTTGGTTTGTTTTATAAATGAGATCATTGCTAACTGTGAATGCAGTTATAGGTGCATATGCACAGCATCTGGATTTACATGCCAGAAGGATTATCAAACCAGATTTTACTAGTTTTGGTTATTCATTTCTACACACATGTTTTTTGAGAAACATTTATTTTATACTCCTTTGCAATGAGATTCTTTTGTAAAAAAGATAACACTGTTACTGCACTTGTTTTCTGCTTTCTTCAATTTGAGAGCCCCAAAGTCATCCATGAAGTAAAAGTGAACCACCAGTTCACTGACATCTTAGGAGAGACCAGAAAGTTTCAGTTCCGTGCAGTCTTAAAAGTGCATATCCCTCAAAGATAATTGAGTTATCCTTACAAAAAAAATAGTATATAGTCTTCATTTTCATCTTTATGTGTTTACAATATTCATTCTTCTTTCATTTCAAAATAAATGACCTGCACAAAGTCATGGAGTCATATGGAAGTAATAGTTGAACTTCTGGTTAGAACAGGCAGCTCTCTACCCCAGGGGGTTGTTCAAACACTGCATTCCTTCCCTTCCACCCTTTTTATCTTCTGTGAAGTTTAACCCAGATAAAGCTGTCTGCCACACATGTAACAGACTTTGATTCAACAACTCTTTCCTTGTTCTTGCCATGACTCAAGCACAGTTTATGGACATGGAGATGAATGTTTTCATGAATGCAGACAGTACCACAGTCACTCAAACTGCTACTTTGGTTTTCTCTGTGTAGAGACCACCTAGGTCTAGTTGTTTCACCTGTGCTTTACTTGGAGATAAAGTTTTTAACTGTAGATGTAACCTCAGGCACAGCTAACACTGTCTTAGATCTGTGCAAAACTTTCTAGCTGTTTATGTAACCAGTAGATGAAGTAATTTCAAGCAGTATGGTAGATAATGAGCAACTAATTATATCCTTGGTGGAATTCACTGTAACCTCTTTTTTTGTTTTTAGTCTTCTGAAAATATAAATGTATAAATACATATTTACACAAACACAGAAGCTCATCAATGTTAGTATAAAGTGTTTCCGAAAGCAACTACTTGGTTTTTATTTCATGAGTAGTTTTTCACTCCATATGATTATTTTTCCCTTTAGGGAAAGGAAAAATAAGGGTTTCCCACTCTTAATTTTTTGATGTTTGGAAATGTACGTGTGCACACATGCATGTGTACACATGTAAATATAAAAACAGTTAATATTGCTAATTAAAAGCAATATCAGTAAAAAGCCCATCATAGTTAGCTCATTTTGTTGGATTTCAATGGAAGCTTTTAAGCCCATGGTTTTTATAACAAAACAGTTTTGTCAGTTTTTCTGAGGAGCTGAGTTAATATATTTGCCAGCTGAATTGAAGCATTTTTAAATTGAAGTGATTAGGAATGCAGCTCCCTAAAGATGGTATGTAATTCACAAGAAAACTGGTAGCAATTATCATTATTTGTGAATTTGCAATGAGGCTGTTGCTCTCACTTTTCATCTTGTATACTGGCTTTTGTGTTTGACTTGTGTATTTTAGAATTGGTAGTGAAAAAACCATCATTTTGTCCCAGGTCAGGATTAAAGTTCTTGTCAGAGAGACAACTGTTCTTTGTGTGCTTCTCTTCAGTGCAAGGGTAAAGAGGTATTAGGATCTTGACTGTTTGCATTTCACTTCTGATCAAAGTTTTAGAAAGACCCTGAAGTTTTTCCTTCTTCAATTACTACCCTTGAAAAGTACATCTTTGATTTTAGCATGGAAGTCTAAATGTGTGGTCACTAGGACAGTAAAGTGAATGAGTTGGTGATATAGTCTCTTCAACAAAATGTCTCAATTCTACAACATTGTGGAAAGGTGTATGTTACCCCATGTATATTTTCATCTCCTACCAGGTATTTAATTGATTCCAGTGCAATGTCATACTTCTCCTTTCTGTATAATGAGTTATTTGCAGAAGACCAGCAGTTTACCCTAGTTGAAGTTTTTTTCCTCACTTGTAAGGAAGGTAGAAGGAAGGAAAAAGTTGCTATTGAGTTTATTACTGCAACAGCTAAACAAAAAGATCTCTGTTTCTGATCTTTTTCTGGTGCAAGTTGCCAAAACCAAGTTTCAGTAAGTCTTAACGTCATTATCTTTCTAATACCAGATCCTGCCATGTGTTCAGATTCCATGGCATTTTTGTGGGGCCTTGGTTACTTGGCCCAAACCAAAATATTTCTGCCTGATCTCAAGGCAAAAATCCATGGTTTAACCTGCTACATACTGAAAGCATGACTCCTGTGCTTTGTTTGGTTGGAATGGCAGGAAGGAAGGGAACCACATTAAAAAAATGTTGTTCTAGGCAAGCCAGAGCCTGCATTTTTCCAGCAGCTGAGACTACTGGTGAACTTATCACCCTCTGATGCCCACTGACATGACCTGTTGTGTCCCTGTAATGCTGCTGTAACTCCTGCCTGTGGCATTTGACTGTTGAACAGAAGCTGACAAAGACCAACAAACGCAGCTATTGCAGCTTTGCTTTCAGTAAGAGTGATCAGACCCCAAGAGCAGAAGTGCTCATGTCCATTTTCCTACCTCTAGCAGTGGTTAAAACAGAATATGTACAGATTTCACCCCTGCCTTATACCCCAGCACATCCATTGAGCTTTTGGCAGCCAGCTTTTGATAGGTTCCAGGACTGAGAACAGTGTATTTTCACTGTTCTGTTTAGTAACCTTGAAGGAACCTTTCTTCTTTGCATTTGTCCATTTGTATTTTGAACATCCTCTTTATTTGTGCCAGTGAGTTCCACAGTCCAATTTTGCATTGTACCGAATTGTTTATATATGTACACACACTTTCTTGTGTTACTTCTCAATCTGCTGTATCATAGCCATGTTAGTGTCCTGTATTTCTTAGGAAAAGTAATTAATGACCATTTCCTGTAGACTTTCCCCTTGTCATTTACAGTCACACACTATTGTGCTTCACCTTCTTTGCCTCTTCCAGTCTGAAGACTCACAGTCCTTTGTGTACAGAAACCATTCCATACCTGTGATCATCTGTGTCTGCCTGCATTATATCTTTTGTAGTTCTTCTGCTTTTGTGTGAAGTGAGATGACCAGAACAAATAGCCAGATGTAAAATGACGCTGCATCATTTATACAGTGGTGTAACAATGTTTTCTGTTTTCTCATAATTGCTCCTACCTTTGTCTTTGCCTTTTTGACTGCTACTCAGCCAAGTGCCCACAGTTACCCACTGTGACTCAGGGTCTCTGTGCTGGGTGGAACAGAGCTAAATTAGAGGCTTTATATGTATAGTTAGGGCTGTGTATCCCCACAAGCACCACTTTGCATTATATCAACATAAATATCATTTCCCTTTTATTGTGCTCTTGGAATTTGTAAGATCCTTCTGCAGTTCTTAGCAACTGGTTTTACTTTGACTATCCTCTTTTTTTCTTTTATTTTTTGTCAGTAAACTTTGTCATGACACTATTCACTCTCTTATCCAGATCACAAACAGCACAGCACAGATCCCTATGGGACCCACTGGTAATGTTCCTCCATTGTGAAAAACAGATGTGTATTTATACTTCGTTTCCTTTCTCTTAGTCAGTTATGGGAAGTCACGTAGGACTTTCCCTTCTAATCCTTGGCTCTTAGCTTCTGCCAGAGCTTTGATCAGGGACCTTCTCAAAAGCTTTTTGGAAATCCAGATTCACTCCAAGCAGAATCAGTTTCCCATGTGATTCCTAACTCTTCCAGTGACCTCTAAGAGTTTTGGGAGGTAGGACTTCCTTCAACAAAAGACAAGCAGATTCTTCACTGATTTATCTTATATGTTCTAATCAATATTTATAGCTTCAGTGGATTTGCCAGCTGTTGCAGCCAAGTTGTGCAGTTCCTCAGGCCTTTGCCTTGAAGGAATTTTCATGTGGTGCTTTTGCCAGGGTATCTACAAGGGCAGCAACTGTGACCATGGACAATGGTGAGCAGCTGGGAGCAGCCACCTCTTCATCTGCTGCAGCCCAGGGCAGTGAAACAACTCCTGGGAAAGCCCTTTCCCCCTAGCTACTGCACTGGTACTCCCACTACTGTAATTTTCCCTCTTCCCTTTTAATCCTACAATCAAAAAGGCAGGAGGGGTTGACAGGTCGAGCTTCCTTGCAGGCAGATACATGTTCTCCTTTGTTGCTCTAATCACAGAGGAGCTAACAGAACTAATTCTCTGTGAATAAGATGGAACAAACGTGGATGTTTGAAATAATCCCCATAAAAAGTTATGTATTTTATTTAAAATAAAATGATGCACAAAAGACAGTAAATTGTACTCTTAACTTGGAAAACTAGCCATAGCTGCTTCAAGGATAGAGAGGTAAACCTGTTTTCAGGTACCACATGGGCTTTATTTCCTGCAGCTCCAGTTCCTCCTGCATTTCTTTGACAGAATATCATTGTTTGTTGTCAGACTGCAATTCTTTAAGTACTTTACAATTCTTGCATTTAAAAATGGTCTCCCATTTTCATAATGTATTTGTGCCAGTATTGTGATACAGCATCAAAAATCAGGAACTTAATGAAGAAATTTGAGGGATTGAAGTGCTTGATTCCTTAAAAAAATAAAAAAGTAAGGTAAAATTTATGGGGAAGTCAGACTCTTCAAGGAATTAACAATAAATTCTTTATAGCATGAGGATGATTCTTGTTCTCTTCTTTGCATGGTTTCTATGAAAATAAAGAAGAACCTTCAAGTAGATTGTCTGTACAGTCCAGAGAAGTTCTTGGATTGCTGGTTCATAGTTCAAAAATAAGACCACCACTTAATGAAAAAATAAATTGCACATCAAAGGCAAAAAAAAAAGAAAATTGATTGAGTGCTATTTTCAACTGTGGAGCTCATTGGCACATGGAAATCTTAAGGAATTATTATTTAGAGTCCACTGGGACAGTGGAGCACAGGAGCAGTCAGTAGTGTTGAGAATTTTAAAAGAGGTTCTTCCTCTTCATCAAAACTTACACTCAGTGCAAGATTCTAATAATTAGGCCGTGGAAAGAGGAGTTGGGCCTGAGAAAATGCTGAAATAAATACAAACAGGGAATATGGACAGGTTTGTTCTTATTATATTCAGTAGAGGGAGGAAATAACATCTTATAAACTTCATTCTTCTGCAGTGTTTTTACCTCAAAGAAATACAAATGTTGGGTGCATTGGTACTGAGAAGGAAAACAACCAGCTCCATGGATACCCATGTATTCTCTCTAAGCCAAAGCCAGCTCTTCTGGATTCATAGGCATATACAGGATTCACTGCTCTGTTGCTGTTAAGTCTGGCTCATTCTCTTAAGACTATTTTCCAGGTGGAAATTTTGGCCTTCTTTCCAGCTAGATGAGTGCAGCATCTCCCCTTCACACCTGTAAGAGAACAGGACTGCAAACTATTTACAATTATAACTGTTGCAGGTTGTACTCACTTGCTTTTCTTTATATTTCTAATTGAGAGACAGTTATCATCTTTCAGAGAGAAGACAAAAAGAATCAATAATTCTGAGCAGTATGAAATCTGAAAACAAATAGAAACTCTGTAAACTTCACAAGCACTTTAGTAATTTGTGCGTGTTTGTGGAAAAGGTACAGACTCTCAGGTAGCAAGAAAATAAGATATCTGGAGTTTTCTTACTCACAACATGAGTATTTTGTTTTTTCCTCACAGCAGCCTGAGCTGAGGGAGGAGGAAGATTTTGGCCTAAACAACAAATTTTCTTGACATTGCTGAAGAGGCTGTCAGAGCAGATCTGTATGCAGCCTGTGAGCCAATTCAGGAGGTCCCTCGCAGCTTACTTCATGCAGTGTTTGATGCTGGGAGCCTTTGATGCCTGTACCAATATAGCTGCTGAGGATTAAGGATCGTTTAACAGAGGAGAAACTTTACTAGCTCGTTCTGTGTCACCTCAGTGGGTCTGAAACACCAGATACACCTCACTTTCCTCCCAGTTCCCTTTCACATTGCATCACACCTCCTCCGTGTGAATGGCACTGCTGCCTCCTGCTCTCCGGCAATGAGGTTAAACAGAATCTTCCTCAATCTGAATCCTGATTTTAATGAATTGTCTTTGTGGTGCAATGCAGGTTCTGGGCTGACCAATGTAAAGACAGAAGAGATATCTGAGGTGAAGATGGACGCAGAGTTTCGGCATGACTCAGGATACGAAGTTCATCATCAAAAGCTGGTGAGTGATCAAACACTGCTTTCCACGCGTGCATTTTGAGATCAGTCTTGAACTAGTGAGTCACTTGTGGCCGTGGCTTGAGTGATGTGGGCACTGAAAGTGCCAACAAAAAGTTGTCATGTGAAAAAATTATTAATTTTCTGGTTTTTTTCTTCAATGAGAGTAAACCTGGAATGATGTCACTAGAGAGGATGGCAAGTCACTGAGCCTCACATGAGAGGAAATTCCAGCAGTTCCTGTCCTTTCACTGCTATGTCACTGGATGTGCTTACAAGGAGAATACTTGTCCCACAGTCCATCTATCTCACAGTCTCTCTGTATTATACAAGGGATACAGAGGAAGGAAAATGCTGAATTTAAAAAAAAAAAAGAAAAATAGTTTGAGGCACATAGCACAGTGCAGCAAGAAACAGAATGACACTGTTCCAGGAATATAGTCCTTCCCATCAAAACAGATGGTAGCAGTGCATGCATGGAGCATAACCTTTCACAAGAATGGCTGCATGGGATAAAAGGAGATTCTCCACTGGCCTTAATTTTAGTTTGTGTTTGGTTGTATTTTGTTCCTTAAGATATGTGAAGTTATTATTAACAGGGGAAAGGCAGGTAGGAGCAAAATATTGTTCCCCATTTGAACTGTGCTTCTTGTGAACATAAAAATGACAACCAAGAGCACTGTAGGCAAGAAAAGCATCTCCTAAAAGCTTTTTTTTTTTTTTGCTTGATAAGCAGTGAAGAACCCAGACAGCAATGTTGACTGTAAACCTGTTCTGTTTCTTCTTTTTAAAGGTATATTATGTGATGAAGTTTCAGTTCCATAGCTTTCAATATCTTGATATTAAACTTGAAGGCTTTTTTCCTTAATATATTCTTAAAGCTAAGTAGTGCTGAAAATCAAAATTAACATGGGACTCAAATTTGCATTTGAACTAGACAATCACTCTGTGAAAAGATATTCTGCCATCTCTTTGATGCCAAGAGCTGAGAATTCCCAGTTTGATGAGTTAATCCAAAATGCATTAGCACTAATTTGGGAAAGTCTGGCATGCTTAGCTCAGTTAGGTTAAACGTGCCAATGGAGCAAACCTGTGCAGGGTGTAGAAGGGGAGGAACTTGCAGGAACATGTACTAGACACAATAGTTACTGGTTGTCATAGTTTTCAGCAGCACCCTTTAGTGTGTCAGTGGTGTGATACCATCTCAAGGAATTGGGTGCTGGGAGCTCCCCATACCGTGGTGGCTGATGGGGAGGGCATTGCAATCCCTGCACATGGGAATTTGTGTCATGCTTAAAATGGGACCTCTCCAGCTTTTCACAGCAATTTTTGCCATACTTTTTACTGATAGGTACAACCACTATTTAAAAATTAGTGAGCTGTCTTCTAGGTTATCTTTTCAATTGATACTGAGCAGGGATTCTGGTGTAGCTGAGCAAGTACTGGAGTGATGCTTACAAGGCTTTGCTTCCCTGCCACACACCATGTCCTGTCCAATGCCCCTCTGTTTAATGTTAATTCAAAAGCAGAGAGCAGAAAACACTTTGATCTGTATTTCCATTCTGTGCCATGGTAGAATTTCCTGAAACTGTCTCCTAAGGATATTGCTTTGAATTCAGCTGCACATTGTATTTTACATGCAGACCTCTGAATTGGGTTGAAATTGCATTTACTTTCTCCTTCATGGAGGTTCACATTGGAACTGTACATTAAGTTGATTTTCATGGCTTGGAGTGCTTAAGGCCTTCCTCTCTTCTGCATGCATATTAGCTGGGGCATTTCACAGTACTCTTGAAATGAGCAATTCTGTTACTATAAGAAACAGAAGTTCAGTCCTAGGCAGTTAAAATTCTTGGAAGAAGTTACTACTTTGTACTGGCTTATGCCAGCACTATCCATTGTCTGTACTTTCTGTGAATTTTTAACTTTGTTTTAACACAGTTCTTGCTTGAGACTAGGAACAATATAAATATTTATACTGCATGCTTTAATACCTTTCTGAGGAAGGTTGTGTTTATTAAAGAGTGCAAATGTTATACAGCTCATTATAATTCTCAGCTGGTTTCTTGCTTCCCTCTGCATTTTTGTTAAATACTTGTCGAAGTATTTAGTCTTTCAGCATGTGGTAGTTGTACAACTCTGTGAGTGTAATTTATTCTCTAATCCTTTTGCCCATTTTGGTTTATGACCAAATACAAACAACAATAACAACAACAACAACAATAATATTAATTGTAATAATAATTAAAATAGCCTGCTGTTGGCTTGCAAACAAAAGGATTGTAATATATGCTCAAATGTGAAATAATCCTATGTATTCTTTGAATGCAGAACAGGGCCATGAAAACAATCACCCATTTTTCGTACCTGCTCCTGCTTATAAAAGCCAGTCTTATTATATGCATAGTAAAGCATCTTCTTGTCCTCTGTATAAAATTCAAGTGGATTTTCTGTGGTTTTCACACAACTGTTACCTCCTAGGTCTCACAGAAGTACATCATGCAGATATAGCTTATTCTCTTTACTCTGCAAAATCTTGAAGCACTCCTTGGTGGTCACTAAAATCAGTGATAGCTTTTGTTTTCTCACTCCTTTGGTGTGAGAATTTTCTCCCAGCTGGTTGCATGCCCGTTTCACTGTAGTCCTACAGGTCCTTCACTACTCTTTTATTGAGAAAATGCATCGTAGTCCAAACAGGCCACACAAATGTAAATTTATGACCACACTCATGATTCACATTCTGAAAATAATGAAATGTGTGTGTTCCTGGTTTACTGCACTCAAGCCTATCACTCATGCAGTTAGCTTGACTAGCTTACTCAAGGAAAAAGGGGAGCTACTAGCTGAAACCTGTGTGAAGCTGAACGTGGAGCTGAGTCCCCCTTTAGCACAGCACTGCTACAGCACAGGCCATGTGTGTGTCCCAGATTGCTCCTCTCCAGCTTCCAGACCTTTGTGGCACAGTGATCCAGGATTGAGTAATTAAAAAGACATGCAGTGCCATTTAATTACTGATGGTTCAATGGTCTTTATATTGCTGTGGTAGCAGGGCGGGTTAGTCAAATGTTCAGTGAGCTTTTTATTAGCCATCTTCCTTTATTTTTCTTTTGTAGGTGTTCTTTGCTGAAGATGTGGGTTCAAATAAAGGTGCCATCATTGGACTAATGGTGGGAGGTGTTGTCATAGCAACAGTGATTGTCATTACTTTGGTGATGCTGAAGAAGAAGCAGTACACATCTATTCATCATGGGGTTGTGGAGGTAAGAAAAGACTTCCAAGCACAACTGGTGTCACCTGTGCAACAGAGTCAACACACTGCTCTATAAATATTCATTTATGAAGGAAGAAACCGTGGTTTTGGCTATGTTGGCAGTGTTACATCCATCAGCATGGAATCAATTTGCTTTATTAAGTAAATGCAGACACAATGTAAACCATGTTAAAGTGGGTGCAAAACCACAAAACTTTCTTCTGCGACTATTTCAGACCAATAACTTCATAATGTGAAAGTTCATTTTATAAGAAATTTGACAGTAGCCAATGAGAAGATACTGCACAAGAGGAAAAATCTGGTTTTCCTGTTGGGAATTCACACACCAATTTATTTATTTAGCTTTAATGTTTGAGACTGGCCCTCCTGTAGCTTGTGCTGTGCACTACGAGGATTTTCCCTAGACAGGTATTTTATTGCTCTCTGTTCTTTAAACAAGTTTTTTTTTGCTGCCACAAACAAGGATTTATGGCTAATCTGAAACTCATAGTTTTGAGAATCAAATAGCATTTAAGACTCTTATATAGGATTTTCAAGATGAAAATCCTTGTTTCTTCTCAGTCTGCCAAGGAAGTTTGTGGTCAATTTATAGTAATTTAAAATACTTTATCTATTTCATGGCTTTAAGATAAGATCTCTGTATAGTAGAAAAACTTCATTATGAGAACTGGAAGGGGTTCATGTAACTCTTTTTCTTCCTATTTGGTTTGCTGTGTGAGTGTCTGGTTTGGAGATACTTGTATTAGTAAGCACTTGAGACACTTGTGTATTTTTGCCTTTTAGAATTGGTATTTTACATTTTTGATTGAAACTGAAGTCTTGATCAAGTCCATCGTTTATATTTCATCTTGAGTCAAATGAACCTTGCTTTGGTCTTGCTGGAGACACAAATACTTCATGATGCATTTATTCTACTGTCTGGGATTAGGAAGGGTCTTAACAATTATTTGTGTAAGCCCTTGTCTTAAGCCTGTGCTTATGCATCCTTGTGTTCACACTGTGGTTATCCATGTGCTTTGAAACCTTCCAAAGAGACATGGTCAGAAGATCACCAATAGTGTGGGGTGGTTTGCACAGATAGTAACCTATGCAATTGGAATTGCAAAGAATTGGAAAGAATTTTGGACCAACAGGCAGAAGAAATAGCAAGCAGGAATCTCAGCTTTAGCTTTTGATGTGATAGCTTTCAGCCCATTTTGTAGAAAACTGAAGCAGATCTAAGTATTAATCCACCAAGCTGATATCAGCTGCCAACAGTTGTGCCACCAGAGACTCTCCTTTGGATGAATTTAGTGAGAATGGAAAAACCAGGAACCTTGCTAGGCCACAGCCCCAAATCAGACATTGCCTGTAGATATACCATTATTGCAGTACAGCCTTAAAATTCCAGGTGGGTTTCACCTGATAGAATGGCGTGGCAAAGATGATCCTGGACTTCTACAAGCTTTCTTTGGTAATAGTGAATTTGGTAGTGTTGGCCTAGAAATAACATGCACAAGTTGAATAAGTAATTAATGTCAAAATGACAGCATCGCTTAATAAATATTAAGTGATTTTTATCTGTAAAAAATTTTGCGGATAGAATCATAAAGCTTTAGCATGCAGATGTACCAAGAGTATTAGTGGATTTATAGCATCACACTATAGATTTTGTCACCTTGTGGATTTGCTGGCATTGGCAGCCAGGATTTCTCCTCCTGTCTGGCTTACTCTGTGTCTTCACAGACTGCACAGGCTCACTGTCCAAGCTCTTGCCTGCAAGAAAAGCATAACATCTGTTTTGGTCCTAAGTTGGTAAAAAATTTGTAGCACTTGTATTGTGGCCAAAAAAAAAAAAAGCAAAACAAAGAGCCATATACAATTGCTGTTTAATACTAAAATGTCTTCAAAATTAAGCTGTTACATTCTAAAGATAATTGATTCATTTAGCTACAGTCAATCTCTGATATACTGCACAGAAAGCATGGAATAACAAAATCAGTTGATGTAAAAATAACTGTGCATCAGCTCTAGCTTGGTTGAGTATATTTTAACTAATTTGCCACCTTTTTGTTGTGTGTCAGAAGTTACTGTGTGAATTTAACCCCATGATAATGGAAGATTACAAAACAGGTCTTGTTCCACCTGTCTTCTTGTCTTCCAAAAAGGCACCTCTGTTGTACTCTCTCACTATGATTTTTTAAATAAAATAAGTTATTAAAAATCCTGTTAGCCTTTTTTTAAACTCTGAGAATGGATATACTTGTCCTATTTAGAGGTGTCATTTTTTCCCTATTCTGAGAATAAAAATGTTCCAAAGTTGTTCTGCCTCCCCAGGCAAAACACTTTCACAGTTAAGTAAATTAAATGACTGAGAGATTGAAAATTCTTATTGCATGTACACACAGGGGCTCTGACAAATGTTCTGAAGGGTTTTTTTTGTGGGTGCACCCACCCCAGCTGTCTGCAGATTATTTTCTCCATGAAAGCAGGTGGCATAACAGAGATTCTCCCATCTGCTCTGTGCTGGGCAGCCACTGAGTGTCTCAGCTTCTCCTCTTTGAGGATATCCTGTTCAAAGCTATTTGCTTTCTGACAGAGGCAGGACCTCCAGCAGTGACAACAGGAGGGCTTTGCAGCATGGAGCAGACACTGAAATTGCTGAAGGGGATAGGTGGACAAAGAGTCTCACAAGAGGTTATCTACCTGACTGAGGTGTTTTTTCCAGAGACATCACATCATAGAAAAGAGAAGTTTTGAACCAGAGCACCTATGCCTCTTACATGCTGTGTTCAGCTTCTGCCACCTCCAAAAGGGGGGCAAAAAGCTTCTTAAAATGGTGAGGGGCTTTGGGAATGTACTGACAAGGAGATAATGGGTTTCAAAACATGTCATTTGGCAGTGGTAGCTAGGGCAGAGGTTGTAAGGAATGTGAAGAGTTGGGTAGCATCAAAATGGATAAAACGGAATAGAAGACACTCAGTATGAGTGATAATGCATGTAGGTTGGTGGTTAGATGGATTACCCTGCAACAGAGAGCTACAGGAAGATGAGGTACCAGAACTAGGTTTTTTAAATGCTAAAGGGGAAATTTAAAAAGAAAAAAATTTACTAAGACTGCAAGCTGGAGCTTCACTATATCCCCTTTACCTATAAATGCCATATTTCAGAGTTTATTTGACTTCCACTAGAAACTTGTTTTATCAAAGTAAATTTTTTTAATACTGTATAATTGTGCAAAGGCATTAAAAATTCAGTCTTTTTTTACTGTTCTTCCTTTTTTTTCTAATCTCTTTCTCCTTCTGTCCTTGATGGATCAAAATTATTGTTGACAGCCAAGCTGAACACTTGGCATGCACATGGGTTTGGCATCCCTCAGAAGAAAAAGGTTGTCACTTTTGGAGAGGGAGGGGCCAGGGAAAGGAAGAAAACTGTTCTGTCTTCTGTCTTTGTTTCTCAAACAAAGGAGATAATGCAAGAACAACCTCTAAGCATGATCTTGCTGCCTAAAAACATGTCACAGGAGTTTAAGAAATAGGTGGGTTTGGGGGTCATTGTCTAAGAGAAATCCTGCCAATGCAATTTAAAAAGAAAGAAGGAGAAAAAACCTGTGAATGGCAGTAGTAAAAGTCCAAGTTATATTGTAGAGTTTGAAACACAGTGTCAGTGGTCCTTTCTGCCTGGTGTCCTGTTCCTTGCCCACAAGAGTCAAGGAGTGCTAAAAGTCTCCGGGCTCCCAGCTGTGAGGAGTTTCACAATAGCTTGTGAGCGACATATAGAGTGATATATAACCTTCAAGTGGGATATTTCACAAAAATGTCTAATTATTGTGTAAGAAAAACACATCTGATAGGAGATACAGTTGATTTAAAATGCAATTTGAGAGTCAGGACATAAAAGGTGCATAGATAGGAAAACTGATCAGAACTGGGGTTAGCAGCTCATCTGAGTAATTGAATGCATGTGCCACACAGAGAACCATTTCTTAAGTAGCAAATAAAAGGGCATATAAAATGGAGATGGCTCTGAGAGGAGCCATTTTCTGGTGGGACTGTGGGAAAGGTGTTCAGTACTGTGTTGTAACCTGCCACAATGAAAGAACAGCTCAAAAATAAGCTGAACAGCCTGTGTTAGTGCCAAGCATGGGAAGAACATACCTTCAGTCTGTCTCCAGGATACGAGGGAACAACTTACCAACATCTTCTCTCCTCACCAGGCTGAGATATTTCCAGTAGTGCAGAGTAGATTCAAATTTAGTATCAGACATCAATTCTTCTCCTTGGCATTTTTATTAAAAGGTTAAATAGAGTAAGTTAGGGTTTCTTGAGAGAATACACTTTCTCTTAAAGACTAGTTTGTTGCTGAAGGTGACTTGCTGTCATTTCCAAGAGGTCACTACTTACAGGAATCCACAGGAAAGTGTTCATACCTTATATTCAACAGTAGACTTTTAGGCACCTTCCTGATTTTAGACACTGTAAAATTCACTTTTTACCTTTGCTTTTGGGAGCTGTCAAACACTGGAGACATCAGGTAGCAAATGAAATAACTGACGAGCAGACTGTTTTCATAGGTGCTTAGCAAGATAGCCAGGATTTAGTAGGGTTTGAATACACAACGACTGAGCTCATACAGCAGAGGTAAAATACCTAATTAAGATTTAGAGGCTCTTCTCACTCACTCTAATTTGATGGAGTTTTATATTATTGTAATGTTCAGTGAAGGAAGAAAATAATTTGTGAAGATGCAGGTACTCAATGGAGAAGTCAAAACTGAGCTTTATGCCTGTCTTCCAAGTAATCAAGAAAGGTCAATTTCTGTTAAGTAGAAATACTTAAACCAGTGCAGACATGTCAAGCTTTTTGTCACTTAACTGAACCAAACTCAGCCTTGGAGGTAGAGGAGTTCTATGTCCCTGAGTACAATGAGATTTTTTTCCTCACCTTGTGCCTGACTGCTCTGGCATTTTCTTGCTACCCTCATTTTATCCTTTCCAATTAATTTTTTTATTTTGAGGCCACCACTGATCTGGGACAGATCTGGGAGCACAATGCAGGCAAAAGGCATTTTCATTCTCAAGCCACTGCCTTCATCTTTTTAGTGATCTTTTTCTTTTCTCTTGAGACCAAATTGATCCCAAGTACAGATGTTGATATATATGCTGGGGGAAAAAATCTCTTAATGAAGGACTGGCAGAGAGAGGCAAACTCCATCCCCCTTTTTTGTTTGGAGAGTTGCTTCCTAAGCCAGACAACAAATTTCAAAGCTGGTACTCCTGGCTTTGGCCAGCTGGTTTTCAGGTCTTGCAGCAATAAAATGAGTTGTGGAGTTGTTCTTGGTGTGTTATCATCTTCTGTTCAAGAAGTGAGCCAGAGGATGCTTTCTGCCCAATCACACAGGGTACAGAGTATGTTTGGAGGGCCATGAAGGGGGGAAACACAGGGTGTGCTGTAAAGTAAGCAGGAATGTGACCCCAGTTGTCCCCTCTCCTGACAGGTGGATGCTGCAGTGACACCAGAGGAACGCCACCTTTCCAAGATGCAGCAAAATGGCTACGAAAATCCCACATACAAGTTCTTTGAACAGATGCAGAACTAGGACATCATAGCAGCCTCATGAGTTGGACAGAAGAATAATTGCTTCACTGCCCATTGGTGTTCAGTTATAGAATAATGTGGAAAGAAAGAAAAACACTCTGCTTTATTATTTACTCATTCTCGCCTTTTGACAGCTGTGCTGTAACACAAGTAGATGCCTGAACTTGAATTAATAAAATCAGTAATGTATTTTCTCTCTCTTTCTCTTTACATTTCAGTCTTTACACTACATTATTAATGAATGTTTTTTGTGTACTGTAAAGAGGTTAGCTGTATTTAACTAGTGCATGGATAGATTCTCTTTCCCAATTATTTATCATGTAGCTCCTTAGCCAGTTGTATATTATTCTTGTGATTTGTGACAAAAATTAAGTCCTAGTTGAAACATGCTTTAAGAATTGATGGGGGATGCTTTCTGTGTCTGTGGGGTTTAGCTGCTTCTCTTTGCTGAGCATTTTTTTCTGATCACTATGCATTTTAAAGTAAACCAACATTTTTAAAAAGTATTTCAGATGAGTTATTGAAATTCTTTTCCTCTGAAGCTGCATTTTATTGTACGGATTGTTGCTCCTGCTGTATTAGTGATGTAGAAATCATGAAAATACACATTTGTTTCTTTGTGCCTGTTTTATGTGCACACTTTAGGCATTGAAAGGTAAACTTTATTTTCTTTTCCATGTATCTTTTTGATCTTTAAAAAAAAAAATTATTAAAAAGAGTCCCTGTTAATTGTGAGCACTTCTGGGGGAAGAAGTGCCTGCTGGCCAAAAATTAACGGAGGTCCTCTGCAGGATGATTGTACAGAGCCATTGCTTATGAATTGATAGCTTTCTACACTGTGTTACATAAATAAATTAAGAAAACAATGTGTGGGCAAGAGTTTTCTTTGGAACAGAAAACAGAGAGTTCTGAAAGTCATTTAAACAAAATACATAGGTGTTCACACTGAGAGCAGGTTGGGATCCTACAGAGGTTGCGCTGACAGGTGGGCCAGAGCAGAAGGAAGGCAGCAGCGAGACAGGGCGGGGAGTGGGGAGCACCATTTTGGCACAGCTACCCCTCCTAAGATGTCTTTTTATTTTTTCTTCCTTTCTTTTACTTTCAGTTTGTATAACTGTTTTAATGTAAATAAATACATTCCTGGAGGAGCCCTGTTGTAGCAGTGCGTTTTGTGCCAGCCAGCCACCCTTGCTCGCGCAGAGGAGCTCGCCGTGGCTGACTCACCCAGCTCCCACTTGCCTGGCCATCCCCTGGAGTCATTCACCAGCAAGCTCTTCCCTCCTCCCCACACCTCTGCTGGCTTTCTGGCAAGGTCCATGCCTTGCAGTGTGCTGTATTGGTGAAGGTGAGGAGGAGCCTCCCAGGCTGCATCCAGTCTGGTTCTGCCCAGGAAGGGTAGGACAGAAGCACCAGGATTTTTTCCTGCAGGAAGAGGGCAAAGCCATTGGTGAGCTGGAATACATAACCCCCAGCCCAGCATGTTCTCTCCCTTGTCTGAGAGCCTCCTGCAGCTCCTGGCCCTCCAGGAGCACTCCTGTGGCACAGTAACTCACACCACAGGGCTCACCTGCCAAGAGAGATGAGACCACAGTGGGCAAATGAACTTGGGGGTTTTCAAGATGGCTTTTGTACCCAGCCCAAAATAAGGACTCCTCTGTTTGAACTTGGAAATGGGTTCTGGAATAAAACTGGAGGGCTGTGTTTGTGAAAAATAAAGTGAATTTCTGTTCCTCTACAGTGAATGGGTTAGATAAAGCAGAACTGAGGGAAGAACTAGAGGCAGAATAAAGACAGCGTGATCCCTTCAGGGAAAGCCTCCACTCAGTTTGTGTGCAAGCCATGGCAGCCTCTTCTTCAGCCTTGCTGCAGCTTTTGTCTCAGCAAGCAAGATGAGGCTGCAGTGGGGCTGCACAGCTCAGCAAATAACTGGGTCACTCCCAAATTCAGCAGGAGAAAACAATAGTTTCCAGTCCTGTTACTCACTAGTCCTTCCCCATCCATGATCTTACACAAAACCTCACCTGTTCAGGTAATTCACCTGCTGGCCTGAGACACACCCAGGAGAGGTGTTCAGTGAGGGAACAACCAGCTCAGGGAGTTCCAGAAGCCATTCAGGATGATGAGGTGGTGGCACCTACTACTCTGAACCAGTAGTGTTACCAACCAAGTGTTTATTCCCTTTGCTCTTCGATCCCTACTGTGTCAAGGGAATCCTTCCCAAGGGATCAGAGCACTGGAAGTGGTTGGTGTTATTTTCAGGCCCTGGAGCACCAGTGTGTTACAAAAAACTTACAAAATACCCCCAGAGGATTTACCTTCTCCAGTTTTAAAACTGAACAGGTCGGGCCAGTGATGATAAGCAGAGGCTTTCAGGCCCCAAACTGCTCAAAAAAAAAAAAAAAAGAAAAAAAAAAGTCTTTTACAAGTATTTAGGTTTAAGCCTGTGTCTCTTTGTGTAGCTGTAGTTATATAGGTTATACATATCACCTAGAAGGGAATATATAAGGCTGTGTTCTGTATGCATGTCTGGTATGATGGAAGAAGATCCCACTTCAGGGGGCAGGCAGGATGTAATTCCATTTAGCCTAGTCTCATTAAAGAGGTATTATCAAAATTCCTTTCAGAGGAAGCTGGAGTAATCCGTAAGATACAGAGAGCCACTGGCCTTTAGAGCAAATCCCATTTATAATACCATAATCCCATGCAATCCCAGTTATAGAAAAGTGCAATTGCTTTGAACACCAGTTCCCAGAGATCAAGCCTCCTGGCGTGTGGTTATGTGTCCATGAAATGCTGGTGCTGCTCTTGCTACTCGTGCACGAGCTGTTAATAAATTGCTGGTTTATGCACTGATTAAGTGATCAGGTTTTATGATTCCCTCCACACACATTCTCCTGAAAGAAAGGCAATAAATGCACACCATTACATGCATGGAAAGCACAAGGCATGAACAAAGTTCCCAAAACCTCAAGAGAAACACTCCCACAACTGCTCCAGCTCTGGAAGCTGATGTTCCCAGGTAATAGTGGCAGCACCCTGCCCACCTCTAGCCATGCAAGCTCCTTATTGTGGGAAGATTATATTAGGTGTGAACAAAAACAGTTTGACAGGCTCATAAAGTGGAAAAGCAGACAGGACAGTAGCTGAATGCCTTGTCTCTAAGTGTGGGATTGATTTGGTATCACCCTCTTCAGCAATAAACCAGGCAGGGCCACTGCATGCAGCCGTGGGCTGGAAACAAAATGCTATTCCCAGCCCTGAGGAGATTACTTTTGGAGAGGTGGGGAAATAGATAAAATAAAAATATCCCTGTCTGTTGAGTTGATAGATTAAATGGGAGAAGTTTTCTAGCCTGTCCATTTCAACAGAAGGTGGTTAGAGAGTGTTTGCACTGCAGGTTCATCAGCAGAGCTGGTGAGGGAGTCCCTGGCAAGGGAGAGTGGTGCCAGGCAGGGATGGGGGCCAGCCCAAGCCTCCCCAGCCCTTGGGGTGTGCTGGTGCTCCTGCTTTGGCTGGCCTGCCTTGGTTCACTCAGGTTAATGAGTATCAGGTGCAGGGTGAAGCTTCAGACAGTGTCAGGCACACAGTGGTGGAGCCACCCTAAAGCTGTGCCCTGCTCTGCATTCAGTGTCTGCCTCCAAATCAAACTGGAGAACCAACTTCTGGGGATATGGTTTAGGGGGAATTATGGGGCTGGGTTGATGGTTGTACTGGATGGTCTTGAGGGTGTCTTCCAATCTGGATGGTGCTGTGTTTCTCTGACTACGTGGTGTTCTAGGAAAAACAAACCAGGGCTTTGTGTTCCTTTGCAAACAGTGCCTCACAGCAGCTGTATTTTCCTCTAGGTCTCTCATGATTTTTGCACAGCTCCAAAGTCTCCATCCTCATTGTGTCTGCACTTACCAGAGCAATTTCAGGGCCTTCACTGTGTGGCCAAATGGCTCATTTTTATTGTTTAAACTAATGGATTTTGTGGGCAGTAGGCAAGCTGCTGTTAAAGTGCCTCCAGGCAGCGTGCATGAAAACGCCCTAATGATACATAAGAACAGGTTACAAATAACACTGTGTGATTGTTTTTCTCTGCACTTTTTCCATCACTTGAAAATGAGTGGCTCAATTAAGTCAAGCTACGATGGCTCTTCTCTCTCATTGCTTTCCAGCAATTATTTATTCCTCCTCCTTCCTACAAGAAGCAAGCACAGCTTTCTACAGTCCTGGGAAATTTATTTGGCTGACTATACAGCAAAATCTTTCAAGTTTCCAAATAGAAGTATTGAGGTTTATATCAAAGTAATGAAATACTCTGGCTTTAATAGGATTCTTAGTTAAAGCTGAGTTTGGACACTGACTTAGAAAGCAAATCTCCCTAACTATTGCTTCCCATGTATGGTCTTCAGCATCTGTTGTGAGGAATCACCATAGGAGCTGAGCTGTTCAGTCTGGAGAAGACTGAGAGAGGACCTAAAAATACCTCAAAGTAAGTTTTCAGGAAGGCAGTGCCAGACTTTTCAGTGGTGCTCAGTCACAGGATGAGGAGTAATGGCTATAAACTAAAACACAAGAAGACCCACCTCAACACGAGGAACTTCTTTCCATGGGGAGTGGCAGAGCACTGGAGCAGGCTGCCAGGCAGGTCCTGGGTTCTCCCTCTCTGGAGGCATTCCAAACCCACCTGGACACATTCCTGTGTCACCTGCTCAAGGTGACCCTGCCCTGGCAGGGAGGTTGGACTGAGTCATCTCCAGAGGTCCCTTCCAACCCTGGCAATTCTGTGGTTCTGTGTTTGTAACCTAATTTCTCTAAGGAAGATCATTGGAGAAAAGCATCCACAGCAGTGTCAGATTGGATACTACCTAGGTCAAAGGGTGATTGGTGTCTTGGGGTGATTTTATGATGATACTCTATTCCCTAATCATCTGCTTTATGCCCAGAAATGGCTGTGGTATCTTTTAGGTGAACCAGGGTGTGGGGTTGGATCCTGGGAACGCTGGGCAGGGGCTCTGTTCAATCTCTATCCGGACAGCGTGGACCAAAGATTCGGCATTGTTACTTTTATTGGATTAGGGGTTTTTTGCTTTCTTTTAGCATGAAGATTTTTCCCTCCCTTTCCCCTAGCCTGAGGGCTGTACTGGGAATCTTCCCAGCAACTTTTTGGGTTTTTTGCTCCCTTGAACTCTTTTTGGCTTTGCTTGTTTTTCTTTTTTCTGCTGGCAGGATCACCCCGAACCCAAGACCTAGGACGAGCTGATCCAACAGGAGAAAGGACATTAAAATCCACAACTTTGGCTGCTGCAAGAAGACTCACACCAGAAATTCTGCAGGTTTCCCATCTGCTCTGCTCCAGGCTGCTGTGTGAACTCCTTTCCCTTCCTGCAGACTAAAGGGACCACTCACCATTTTGTTTTCCAAGTCATGTGCTCAGACCATGTGTTTTTGTTCCCTGGACATTTTTTGAAGGTGTTTTTTCTTGGTTTTGTTTTTTTGGGTTTTTTGGGTTTTTTGTTTGTTTCTTTCTTTTGGGGTTTTTTGGGGGTTTTTTTGTTTGTTTGTTTTTTTGTTTTGGTTTTTTTGTTTGTTTTTTGTTGTTAATGTTATTGGGAGGTTTTTTGTGGTTTGTTTGTTTGTTTTTTGGTTTTTTTTGTTCTGCTGTGGGGGTGTGTGGGTAGAGAGTAAGTTCTGGGAGTTCATATCTAGTATTTATTCAGTTCTTTCCTGTGCATCACAGACACATACTGCCTCCCCCC
>JANRMJ010000054.1:13727619-13759361 GCA_025584955.1 Alethe diademata | reverse complement strand
CCGCTCCCGGCGCCTCCCGCTTTTTCCCAAGGAAGGACAAAAAGGAACTTCCCGCGGTGTTCCCGTTCTTCACTATCATCCATAGAGGCGTGCCCAGCCTTTCTAATCGCTTAGCAGCCAGCCATCAATCGGCTTTGTCCGGCACAGAGGAAGGTGCTGGGCAGCTTCTCTCGGAGTTACTTCTGTAGCTGATTTATTCCTCTTCACCAAAATTTCAATTAATGCGGAACCAGGACGCGCTCCTGTCCTCTTCATTCACCCCCGTGCCTTCCAGCGGGGCTGGGAGGTGTGCGAGGGCAGGACAGAACTTTCACAGAGCATCAGCAGAGCATTTGCAGAAATGTTCCCTGAGACCATGGCAGGGAGGAAACGGTGTTAGGAGTTATTTCTTTGGCAACTCGTATTTATTGCCCTGTTTTCGTGCGATTTACCGTCTTTCAAGCATTCTTCAATCAATGCTCGTTTCATCTTGGTTACAAACCTTTACATCTAAATAACTCGTATCTTTCTTGTCACTAATATAAACAAATTTCCAAGCATGTATCACAGCGTAATAATTGTTATTACATCGGTGGTTTGTGTGTGTAGGAGAATCTTTCATTATGCCCTTAGTTTCTTTTTACTCTTAAGACAAAAGACGAAGGGATCAGGCTATCCCAATGTCCTTTAGGAGGAGGCAGCAAAGATTTTGCTAAGAAGCCTCTATTCAGGCATATGGCAGTAGCTTGCTAAGATAAAATATTTGGGTTTCCCTTCTTAGCATAGGCAGGTGAAAGCTCAGAAAGCTTCAGGGACTTGCTGACTTTCATCCATGCATCAAACTTGTCAGAAATAATAGACTTGTAGGAAAACAAGAATAACCTTGCCGGGATATAAAAACCTGCTTTTGTTTTTAGGGTTGAATAGGGTTGTTATTGTTGCAGGCAGAATAGGAACTTCAGACAAAGTTTATCAGGGAGACCCTCCCACTGAGTCACAGGATGTCCCCTTGCTTGTTAAAGGCTTCAAAGAGAAGCCTGGATGCAGCTAGGTCCAATTCTAGTCATAAAAGTATCAAAAGGATTATATACATGCACTTGAACCTTTGTATGATTTAGTTTCACATCACTAAGGATAGCAACACAAATATATTTATATAAATAAAATAAATTATTTATCACTATAATGGTTATTATTATCCTAAAAGATCTTAATCAAAACAATTTGCCACACAGTAGAGGTAACTATAATTGCTACTGCAGTGCACTATTTTTTAAGCAGCAGGAGACTGGTGTTTCACACCACTGTACTGCCCAGTCACAGTTGAACAGAAATAAACTTCACCTTGACACCAGCAGCTCAAGCCTGCAGAGAGGTCCAGTGTGATTGCAGACACTGGTGGGAAAGCCTCTGAAAATGGAAAATACCATAGTTCTTACAGAATTGAGGACCAATATGGTGCTGAAGGAAGGGGGGGACTTTCTGTCTCGTTAAACAAAATGTTAGGCTCCTGTGTCTCTAAATTACTGCTTATTGAGGCAATTCAGTGAATCAATCTCTGCAAACAGCTGTCCCATTTTAACTTCTCTCTGGGCACCTACCAACCCAGCCTCCTGCTCTGACTTTCAATGCAGGAAATTGCTGCCACTGGCTGCTGAATTGCAGGTTCCAGCATCATCACAGCCACATTTCATAGTGACAAAAATTAGCCTGGATTTGAAATGGGGAGGGGGGAAGGAGAAAGCATCTGAGGGCAGAAGGATGTTTTTTCCTTCCAGTTGCTGTAGGTGTGACAGCATGGCACCCTCCAATGCAGTGTGAGCAGGACTTGGTGCCAACAAACTGGCACAAACCACCCAGCACTTCTCATGAAGATGGAGGTGAGAAGGTTTCCCTCAGGCTGTCAACACCACTGGTCCAGTTATTGCAGTCCAAGTGCAATTTTAGCAGCTGCTGGCATTCCAGAGACATGGGCAGCAGTGACATGCTAATGACACACATTGCTGTTGGCTGATTCTTAATTTCTCTTTTTAAATTGCACTTTCAGTAAACTGAGAAAAGAAAGTTTTAAGCATCAGGGCTAAGCCACCTCTCAGGTACTGATCCCAGGGACATTGCTGCTGGTGGCAAACCCAAGCTGACTAGGGTTTGTTACATGCAGGTGCATGTTTCTGTCCCCATGCAATGTTGCTGAGTTTGTACAGCAGCTCATGGGGACAAAACACTGAATTGATCCAGAAAATAAACATATCAAAACAACTGTAAGGATTGTTTTCAACAATTCATCCATTCTAGGCAAATATTAGAAAAATGTAATCATATGTTATGTCACATATAATTGGTATGCAAGTTTTCCTACAAGCAAATCTTTATTTTTTTTTTATCTGCCCCAGTATCAAAATTTGTCATTTTTAACCCAGATGAGTTTATTGCCATGGCTAACCTTCCTGTGAAGCATATTTAACACTCATATTTCCCAAAGACTCTGCTGCAAGTTCTGTTTGTCCTCTGGCACTGTTTTCCTGCTGGGACTCCAGGCTGGATCCTGCTGCCTCACAAGGGCACAGCCCAGTAGCCAGGACACATCATTTCTCTCCCAGGGAAGCACAAAGCCCAGGTGTTGAGAATGGTGGCACCACTTGGGTCAGTGCTGCTGGCTGGTTGTGGGACCTGGTGATGGGGACACAAAAGGTGTGGGGATGCTCCCTGCAAGGCCTGGTGGTGCTGGTGCTCCTGCTCAGCTCTGCAGGCAGAGGGGCAAAGCAGGGAGTGGCTCCTTCTCAGCCTCCCCTAACATAACAGGAATTTTTTTTTCTAATAAAAATGGCCCTGCTTTTGAAGAGGTAAAAAGATCATACATCTTTTAACACAGCTCATTAGGAAGCTGGAATTATGCATAGGTGAGTAGGAATTTTAAAGATTATAATTTTTCATTCAAATTATTGATACTGCAATCTTCTATTAATTTCCCTGTTATTTGCATATGCACTTAAGAGAACATATGCCCTCCATCCATTCTGTCAGGCACATGAACCCAGGATTTTACCAGCAAGAGACTGAGAGAACCCAAGGTTAGCAGAGAGAAAGCTGCAGCAACACCCACGGTTCCAGGGAATTCTGAGTGCTTCTCCAGCAGATACATGGGAGCAGAGTTCTGTGACACAGGAGGCACACAGACCCCGTAGCTTCACAGATTTCCTCCCACCCCTCCCTTTACCCCCACATTAATTCAGTAGAAATGCTTTAATCACACCACTGAAAATGCCAGAGAATAAATCAGTATCCTGGAGAGGAGAGTGCTGTTGATGCAGCACTGTATCATGTGGGAAACCACAGAGAGCACTCCTGTCTGCTGAGGCTTTGCTGCTAGGAATGTTACAGCCTGGCACTTTCCTCCAAGGGAAGAGGGGAGAGGGATGATTTTAGTCACACTTCAGATACCCATCTTACTCTAATTCAGCCCAAAGCTCAGAAACCATGACAATTTCCAGAGCGTGTCATAGCAGGCAAGCAAAGTGCTTATTTGGGAAGGATGGGAGTGACTTTCATATACTTGGAAAAATCCTGGATTGAAAACAGCCATTTTCAGCTGATTAATTGAACTCACTACCTGCTGCCCCAGGAGACACATTTTGCCTCCAGCAAGGAAGGCAAAAGCTCTGTGCTTACAGGCAGCACCTGGAGGTGGTGGGAAGGAGGAGGAGAGATGCTCATCTGCCCAGAAAGGTGGAACCCAACCAGGCAGCTTTGGAAGGGTGAAGGTGCAGCAGCAGCAAATGGGAAGCTCTGTGCTGGGCCTTGGGACAAAACAGTGTGAAGCAGCATTACAAAAATCCAGTAAAAACAAATGAGCTATTGATACTTCTCAGCACAGTTGAGCCAGACTCGCTGCAAATTCAGAGTGGGGGTCCCAGGCCTTCTGTTTCTTGCAGAAGGGCTGGGCTGTCAGGCTGCTGGGACATGTCCTTGCCCCCTCCCACACCTGTTCTGCCCCCTCCCAGTGGGGCTCAGCTGCCCAGTGGTGCCCATGCTCAGCCTTCAGCTCTGCCATGGGTGCTAATGCTCCTCCCCCCTGCAACCCGGGATGTTGTCTCTGCTCAGGAGTGTCACTAGATTTTATAAAGAGTGCTGGTGATCTCTGGTGTGCTTGAATCTATTGTCAGAGTGACATCAGCTGGGAAAAGCTGGTAGTGGAGCAGGACATGTTTTTAAGAAGTTTCTTTCCACCCAAAAGTAAGCTTCCCCCTACAGCGCATAGGAAATCACCCCAGTTCTTCTGAAATCAAAAAATTCTAAGAAAATTATAACTTTCCAAAATCTGAAAACAAGCAATGACCTCCCTCTTCAAGAGCACTACCCCAATTAATAACCAATGAACTTGTATTTTAATTATTTATCACTGTAAACTCTTCATAGATGAAAAGAGCAAGGGCAAAGTGGGGCACAGCAGTGCAGCTGAGGGACAGAGCACAGCACAGTGGAGTTTTCTCTTTTAGTCATACAGAAATGAGGCTTCAGCTCATGGGGGCTGGAGGTGACAGCAGTTGGCTGCTGGGAATTTTTTTTTTTCCTGGTTATTCTGGTCATAGTAATTTTAATTTACTATTAAACTTCTATTAATTTACTATTTAACTAACTATTAGTTCCTACTAATGAGGAACTACAGATTCCTCATTAAAAGGCAAAGCAGTTACAACACTGAGTCAACATGTTTATAATAATTGTCACAGGCTGCCAATGTGTATTACTATGCAGGAACCTAATGGGTTTCATATGATCAAGGCATAAAAGCACAATTGTGTTTCTTTCTGAAAGGTATCAAGAATTGCTGTAGAGTACCATGGACAATTCTAGAATGCACAGATGAATGGAAAATATATCAGGATTTCTTCTTTGACAAGAAAGAATGCATATTGTATTTCTGAATGTGTGATATGTGTGGGAGGAGAAATCCTTCTCGAAGAGGAAGATAGGTAAAGAAATTCTCAGAGACTCAGATCAGCATTGAAAAAAGGTTTCTTTTGCTTGGGGCAGGAGACTATTTATTACATTTTTTTTTTAGCCAAAAATCTCCATAGGTACAGCTGAGCTCATCTTTTGGGAAAGAATCTGTATGAGATCTTACTTGGTAATCTATGTTTGCTTCTCTTACATCTATTATTGGTTTGCTGAACCACTACAACCAGGGTTTCAATTAAGATTTTGTTTAATGACTAAAGATTTACAGTTCCAGCAAGTGACAGGCATTTTTCCATTGTCTAAGTTAAGCCTTGCAAAGGGAATTTGCCTCTTTTCCATACAGAAAACTGATTGCCCTGAAGGTCATAGGGAATAAATGCATTTTCTAGAAACAAGCTAGTTTAAAAGATGATTAAAATATCTCCTGAAAACCAGTCTGCACACACAGCATGACTTTTGGAAGAAAGGAAAAAGCTGAGCTTCCCAGGAGAGAGTGACTTCTGGACTTACTTTGGCACAAATGCCCCTTGGCATAAAGGCAGGTGCTGAGTTAGCACACTCCCTGAGACCACTGGCAGGAAAAAGGAATACTTTTGCCTGCTGTACTTCCACTTCATTGAAGGCTTTCAAAGGTCATACAAGTAAAAGGAGGGAGCAAAGTGCTTAAATAAAGTAAATAGCTCCAGTAATTCCCAAATTATTTATGAAAGTCATACTGAGCTGGTATGAAGTTTGTGAGTTTCTCTGCAGTGAACAAACTTTTCTTTTGTTCCTGGTTGAAACAAAATTGTCATCAGTAGCTCAAGCAATGGAAATGAGTAGAGCATTACAGTACACAGTTCTAGTAAGAGCTCCTATGTATGGGTTTGGCACAGCCTGGTTTCTGGTAGCCCAGCTGTGGCAGGGGAGGGTGAGTGAGCAACTCTCGTGGCTACCTGGCATTGGGCCAGTGTCAAACCACGACATCCTATGTAATCACAAGGCCAAACACAGTTAAAAAAATGAAATACAAGATTCCCCAGCAGACAGAGGCTTCAAGATCAAAATCCTTAAATGGGTAATTTAAAATGCTTAATTGAATAACACTGTAATACAACAGCCTGTTGGAAGCTGCTCCCCAGGATCACTGCTCACAAGACATATCTGTTAGCTGATACTGAAAACAATTCTGTATAGGACACCCAAAATTTAACAAGGGTAGGTTTTTCAGGCCCCTTCACTGAAACATGTCATCAATGAGAGATGACATGTTTCTAGGTGTGCACTGATGAAAATGCTAAAAGGAAAAACTGCATTTATCTATTTACTTCCCAGCCCAAGGGGATAATCAATGCCAGTTGCTTTGGTCAGCAGCTGGTGAGAATAAAACCAAGAACTACCCTGACCCCATCTGGTTTAGTTAGAAAGGCTCTGGGAGAGAGGGAGCCAAGAGGAGACAGTCCCTTGGCACACCAGGCTGCTCCCAGCCCGCAGCTCCAGCCCCCACTGACTTTTTTCATAGCAACTTTGGCTGAATCAGGTGATTCTTTGCTTCCCTGCATTTTTCTCAGTGATGGCTCTGTTTCCACTCCCTCTGGCTTGCCTGCACCTTCAGCCAATGTCAGTGCTTTACCTGCATTTATATGCAGTCTATTTAATAACTCCTCCAGCCTAACAGGTGGCATTTTGGAGCAGCTTTGCACTCTAAGGAAGAAATTTTATTTCTTCCGTCCATTTGCTCTCTTTAGACAGGTCTTAAGAATAAACAAGAAATTAAAGCACTTCAGCTTTCTCTACTGCACCAAGTCAGAAGCACATGATACTATCTGACCAAGCAAATTTGGAGGGACACCCCTTGACCTGTAAACATATGTATATATATATTTTTATAAACTTGCAACAGCATTTTTCTGTCAGGACATATTCAGTCCCTCAACACAAATCATCTTGGACAACACCCCTTGATCACCTTGGCAGAACACCCAGCCAAAGGTCATTATGCTCTTTCTACCTACCAATATGGTCTAGTTTGCCTTCTGATCTAAGGCAAAACTCTATTGCCACCTGTCTGGTTTTAATAAAATGAATTCATATTGCTATCTCCAGTTTAATGCCAGTTTAGTATCCTAAACCAGCTACAGTACTGTCCTCTGTCTGGTTACTGTCTCTCCTTGAAGAACTACCCTCCTTTTGAAAAAAATATTACAGGAGTAACAAACTGATTGTTGAAACCTGTTTCCTAAAACAATCGAGGCTTTTCCATCCTGACACAAGCAGGCACAGAAATAACAGCTCCCTGTTTTTTTCCTGCTTCTGCAGCTGGGCCACATTCAGCAAGGGACCAGTCTATATCATCATGCTGTCCCTTGCAAAAAAGGCTGAATTACACTTTATTTTCCTAGCTGGGCACACTAATTTGGCCATGGTGCACTGGCACAGCTCTTCAGTTCCACAGAACTTGTGTTTAGTGCCTGTAACTCTTCAGATCTAACTGACCCACTGGTTGAGCAAGAAAGACACAAATTTCTCCATAAAAACTGCCCTACTCTGTAGCTATCTCCCAGGTGGTTTTGTTTTTTTTTCCTTCTTCTCATTTGTACAAATCTCACTTTAGGCTTGGTGAATTATGGCTGAGGGTTAGTTCAAGCTCCTGTTACAGCTTCTAGCTCCTTTTTGGGCACAGTTCAGGTCCTCTTATTAATTTATGATTGTTAGCCAAACTGCTTCCCATTGGTTCTGCCTCCCTGAGCTCTTTCCTCAGGACAAGGGCCAGGAACAACTCGACTTTCACAGGGAGTTTTGCATCCTGACTGTCCCTAACCTCCTCTGACTGCTCTCACTGGGGACATCAACGTGGGCACTACAGATTTCAATATGGGGTGCTTTCTCTGAAGCCCAACAGGCTGGCAAGCCATAGGATGTAGGAGTAACACAGCTCTGAGTATCTGGAATAAAACATTGCTTTCATGGAGGAAAAAAAAACACATTATCTTTTCTATCCCAACCCTGTAGTTGAAAGAACTGCACCCTGCAGGTGTCTAATTAATGTCTACTTAACCTCATCTCTTGCATTCTCACTCTTCCAGACTTATTTTTTCCATGCATGGTTTCCAAATTTCACCCTGACAAGATTTGTATAAAACACACTGGTTTCTCATTGCCTTCTGCAGCTGAACGTTTATGCAAACCATTTCCTATGAAGCAACTCCTGCAGCGTCCTTGAAAATGAGAATATTGAAAAACCAAAGCTTACCAGGATAAAGGAGGAAGCAGCTAAGTCACATTATTTCATCCTAAATTATGTTTCCCTAACCAGCAGGAATTTCAAATAAACAATACATCTTCTAAGAAACAGGTTTCTTAGTGCCATCCATATTTACTTCCATTATAATCAGTAATTGATTATACTCATAAATAATTCATAGAATTTGCTTTTTGTCTACTGAGATGGGGGGTATTCTGCCTTGATTAGTGAATTCTGAGAGGTAGGTCTCATAGGACTACAAATACTGCTCCTAAATGCTAAATTAATACATTTAGTTTAAAAGACAGGTTGAAGAGGTAAGAAAAAAGAAATGTCTTAAGATTTCAGATCTATTATGGATGGACAGTGTAAGTTTTTTACTATGTGAGCTCATTTAGATCATTAGTAATAAATACTTGAAACAGTTCAATAGACAAAATGAAACATTTCCACAAGTTTTCACACTCCCCAAAGTTGTGCTTAACTAAACAAGCATTTTCTCTGTTTTTTCTGAACAACTATTTCAACTCCTGCAACATGAAAATTACTATAAACTGCCTTTTTTTTACTATTTAATGTCCAGTAGTTGTTTTATAAGTCAAGCACTGCTGGACTGTGAAAAACTAATGCTCCGTAGGGACTTTTAGCTTTTACTGGTAACAACTATTTATATGAAGATTCTAATTATTTCTTTACCGTTATCTTGTCTTTCAAACTGACTTAATTTTTTTTAAGTAGCTGCACAAGTAAGTTGCTTAAAACTATGATCAATTACTTCTTTGGATTCTTTCTTTCCCATCACAGCTGGTTACAGTGACACCACCTACAAAAAGAAGTTACATGGACATTGTGTGCCACAAACCACAAACAACAGATTCCTCTATCTTTATAAAGTAAATGAGAACTCTTCTGTGGCTTCCAGACCCTCTTCTGATACAACTGCCGCTAGAATCATTTCAGTTTGGTTTTCAGAAGCCCAGTTTCACAAGTAAAAGGCAATTTTTATTAAAATCAGACCCTCAAAATCTGTTTCTCCCTCCTCAGCATTTTTTAACCTTTGTTTCAAGCTATTGGTAAAATGTCAATACTCTAAAATTACAAGATGGTAAAATTTCAGTTTGGTGAGTGATTAGATTCTGTGGGCTCCAATAATGAAACTATGAGGCAAAATGTAATGGTGTAATAATGTATCTAATGCTTGGGGTTCCATGTTACAACCCTCAAAACCAGTCAATCATTAATTCCTTTCCTTAATTAATTTCTTGTTTAGCATCGTTCATATTAAGAATTACTTTTCCAAAGGAGAAGAACAGTATCAACCCAAATATATTTTAACAGCCCTGATATAGCAGTATTAAATCCATAACCTTTAAGAATATGTATGATCTTGAAGAACAAGACACCTCAGACCAGTCAGTAAAAATATTCCCCACAAACCTGTTAATGGACCTGTTAAAGTGTTAATGGACCATGTAACACTTTCTTGATCAGGCAGTAAAGTCCCACGTCAGCTTGTCTTGATTAAGAAAGACACTGCAAACTATTAGTTGTAATTCCCTACGTTGTTTCAATAACAATTTCTGTATGATAGGAATCCCAAAAGAAACTCACATTGGATAAATATACTAACAGCTATAAACCCAAACAATAGGGCCTCCATTAATGAGATACTGGAATGCTTGTAAGTGAACTTTAAAATCATAGATTCATTTAAGTTGGAAAAGACTTCTAAGATCCTCAAGTCCAAAAAGTTACTGAAATGTCTGAAAACCAGTATTTTCAGTTCATTACATGTTGCTGCTAAGCAAACATAAACATTTTGAAATCAAGTGATGTGGTAGGTTTAAAGATGACAAAATATTTCAGTCTTGAGTTTGGCAGTCCAGATGGAGGAGTTCAGGAGTATAATGAGAATATTTTTAAATTGTGTGTCAGGAGAAACAAAGTAAGAGCAGCGCAATCAGAATTTTATCTTGGTTTTTAACATGGACAGTACTAGCAGTTTTGTTAGTAGAGCCACATGAAGTAAATGGGGTCATCTGCAGGAATGAAAAAGTCCAAAGTTTACAGGTCAGCATGAATCTTTCTGACTTAAACACTAATAAAAGCATAAACTGGATAATTTCACAGGGCTCCATTCCATCCTTTCTACTGAGCTTTCATCATTTAATTTAAGCACCATTCTGAGATTTACAATTAATGTTGAAGAAAAGGGCTGCTACAGAAATAAAGGACACTGAACTAGTTTAAAAGTAGAAACACACAGTCAAATATTGAGTCAAACGTGCATCTTCAGAATATAAGCTGAGTTTGCCTTCTTTCTGTACTGAGCTTCTGACTTTAAGAGAAAAGAGAATAAAGGGCAGGTATTCAACTTTGAACTGCTTGTCCCTGAAAGACAATACAAATGTCTGAAAAATTAAGAAGGCAAATTAGCTGTATAACATTTTTATTTTACTATATTGACATTTTATGCACAAATACTTTATCAGAGTAAAAATAGAAAATAATTGTTTCATGTAAAATTACAAAAAAAAAAAAAAGCAAACCACAAAAGAAATACGTAATTATTAGCAGAGTATAAGTGTCTTTATTTAAAGAGTAAAAAGTATGCAAAACCCCTTCTGTTTTACAAAAATTGGGAATATTCTATGTTTTCCTTCTGGCAGCAACAGAAAATCCTTTGACAATATATTCTACATCTTTTGTTTTACTGAAGACATCAAGTTAGTCACAGATCTCTCCCTCAACTACAGAGAGCGTGATAGCAATTTCAGACTGCTTGAAAGGTTCTTTCTTTACTAATTAGAACATGGTGGAAAAGCAGATGGAGCCAAAACAAAGAACCCCAAGCACCATTACTCCTACTGAAAGGCTGCAAAGCAACAACAGGATATAATCACAAAGAGTGGGAGCAGAAGTTTCCCCCACGGGACTTACCATGTAACAAGAAGAGGCGGGGGAATGAAGCATTGATACCACTTTTCAATTTTGCTCTGTGTTTACCCACAGTCCAGTTTGATTTAGCAAGCTGGCATTTTAAGCTTCTTTTCTTTTTATCCTGTATTTTAACTAAAAAGGCCCCTCAGGAACTCTGCTAACTAGAACTAGTACTGGACTTGTGTTTAGTCACAGAATGTTGTTACATGCAGAGATGCTGCCCTCAAATACCAATTTCACATAATTCTTGGTAAACAAACATGCATCTCCTGCACAAGCCACCTCCAACACTTGCCAATCAGTGACATCAACTGTAGCAGCAAGAAAAGGGGTGATGTTGACCTTTCGTGACAGATACATTTACATTTTTTGCTCAGGGCTTACAATTATTTTGAAAAGCAAAATTACATCAGCATGCTCAGCAGATGGAGTGCTGTAAGAACTCAAGGATGAAAGCAACAAGAGTTACCAAAAGAATCCAGCAAAAACCCTTTGATTTTATAGTCATGTCAATGATGAAAAAACACAAGTTAGAACTATATGCAAGACTTCTAATCAAGAAAAAACTATCAGTGGATGAGCATCCACCTACAAAAAGCCTTGTCCTCAACACATCTTTAGGATACACACAAGTCTTTGTATTCTCTGCCTTCTGCCTACAAGTGTAACCACTCCTGCTCAGCTCAAGAGCAGCCTCAGTGCTCTCACTGCTCAGCACAAATACACTATGTTCAGAACCTCACTGTTCAAGGACTTTGGATTTAAGGTTTAAGAGTAGCTCAATCCCTAACAGAATTAAAGGTCTTCCCTCGTAATTGTTAAGTGTTACCAGAGGGGGTTTAATTTATGAAAAGTTGGTGAGCATCAATGGTGACATAGTAATTATGCTGTTTATTAATAAACACAGAGGCAAAAGCAACCCCCAAATCATACCATTCTCAGACACCAAAAGGAGTCTAACAGGCATCAGTATGGAAACTCAAAACTTGAAGCCTACTTTTTACAGCATGTGTAAGTTTGCAACAAGCACTGAGTAGCTCACAATTCAGAATACATCCCAACTATTTCTGACTCATCATCCAGACTTCAAATTGCACCCAGCTCTGGAGCATGCATTTGGCTTAAGAAACCTCAAAAATATTACTTGAAGTTCAAAGAGAATTTAATTTTAAATTAAAAGTACCTCTTTGTAGTTAATATACGTTAGACTGTACAATGATTGGGAAATTAAACTTGAGTTCTTTGTCAAACTATTTCCAATTTGCTTTCTCTTCCTAACCAGGGACTCCTGACTGTGATTAACTTAAGTCTTCGAGTACTAAGGTTGACTACCATGCAGGTATAAGCACCTTGCAGAACATAGCATTAATACTCCCCACCAAAACAATCTACTCTTTGGGTGAGGGCTGTTTTTTCAAGTTTTTTAATTACCTGATGGGGGATGGCAGTGGGGGAAGAAGTTCACCTTTGCTTTCTGTGAAATGGCTAACACCAAGTAGGTATTTCAAAACAGGTATTTGCCCTCATTTATGTGTATTATGTGTATATTACAATGAAATACTCATAATTGGCTTTTCACCTAAGCCATATCTAAACCTGGATCTCCTTCTTCAGCACTGATCTCCAGTTAAGTCTAGTCTTAAGTTTCCTTTGCTTTTAAACACAGAAGCAACTTTAAGAACTTGATGCTTTGTAACATTTAACATCTTTCAGCTCCACTTGATTAACAGAATAACGAATATATTGTAAACTTTGAAAGCATCAAATGCCATTTGGTAGTTCAGCAGAGAACAAAAGACTGGAAAAGGCTGCATTCACACAACTGATCAGCCTGGGGACTACAGGGACCTCAGTTTTGTTAGAAGTGTTGCAGAAATTACTTTGCACAACTGTGGTCACAGTGCTGAGTGGCTCCACCTCTCACTAGCTGCAGAAGTTGGGGTGATCCCTTTACTTACATTAAAATATATGCTGTTAAAAGATCCAAATTTATGCGAGTCTGAGCTCTTTACAGAAACTCATGCTCTACAATGTACGGTCAAGAAATGAAAGACGTTTCCAATTCTGATCAAGGTAAGAGCACCAACTGCTCTGGATATACAGGAAAGGCCTCAGGCTCCCACTTACAGGTCCCAGTGCTTAATTATCTTTCTCTGCTTGCAGGGATGCTGTGGCCAGTGCCACTGCTGTAACTGGCTGTGCAATGCCGTGGAGCTGCATCTTGGCCAGTTTCTTCTGCTCGCACTCCGTGACCAAGCGGTTCAGCTCTGCTGCGCTGTACCCAATCAGAGTCTTCAAGTCACACACAAATTTGTACACAAACCTCTTGCCTTGCACCTTGCAGATCATGTCTCCATCATAGTAATACCTGCAAAACAGAAATCAGCAACAGAGAATTTTAGCATCTGTAACTTTCATATGCATTCATTACGTACTTAAGGTCACCAGAGGCTAAAATATTCTTCTTTTTCTCACTGAGATTCTCATTAATTTCATATATCAAGATATTGTTTAGGCGTTTTCTTCTATGAGAAAAGACAAGTGTTGAAAATTGTCTCTGTGCCTTGGTATATTAAGGAGAAATAAAATACAGTAATTATTTTACAGGCCACTGGAGGCACCAGTTCAGAAATAAGTCCTAGAGCAGTTCAAAAACAGCTTGGCAGGGAAGATGCCTTATATATAGTGCTTTGCCTTAATAAGAAAATATTGTCTTTCCCCTTATTATTGTCCTTTGCTTTGCTTTTCTTAAGAAAAAAATTAATGCTGGAAAGGGTTTGAAAATTACCACGCAATTTCTATGATATGAAAGCAGCTATTTTCTCCATACTGTCTTCAAAGATGGAAATAAAACTATTAAGTTGGATTTTTGGTGTTTTGTCGATTTAGATTTTTTTGTTGTTGTTGTAGGTTTTTTTGTTATAATTCATATGTTGTCAAAACTACATCTTTGCCTTTATTTGCAACTAAAAGTGAGTTTTCTAACTATAAATATCTTTTATATTGCGTGACAAAAGAATTATCAGATTGGGCAGAAATACAGTGAGATAACAAGGTCTACATGAACCCTCCCACTCCAGAGACAGTTTAGGTCACACCAATAAAACAGAAATTAGAATTTTGTAGTTTTGTTGCTGTTCTTCTCTCACTACAAGCTTCAATAGAATGTGTATCATATTTCTCATTAAGGAAACTTAAGTGACTGGGATGTAACTTGGATTTGTTGAGCTTGACAACCTTGTGATAAATTTGGAAAATAATAAAAACTCAACCAACACAACTCACACAATATAATTTCCTCAAAACCATCACCCAAATATAGAACAAATGAACACAAATTTCTTGACTGTCTAAAACTCAATCCTGTGACATGTTCATAAAGCAAAAATAATTGTTGTTCACTAGTAAAATTAAGTCAATTAAAAGTCAAACTTCTGACTCTCAGCTCCAGGGGAAAAGAGTAACTAAGTAACTAAGAATCCAAGCAAATTCTTCAGACATCTCCAGTTCTGGAAAAGAAAGCCTTTTAAATTCTTACTTTTGAGGGTCAGGACCTAAGCAGCAGGACCAAAGACAGATAAGAGACAGAACGTGTAGAAAATAATGTTGGTTACTGAGATCATGCAAGAAGCCACAGAGGTCTGTCTGAAGTACAGGAAGTGTCAGAACAGCTTATTATTGCTCTGGAGGTAAAGACAGTGTGGTTTGTTTGCTAAAGCTCTCATGAGTTTATGACATACAATTATAAAAAAGCTCCCTTTTCCATCCTTCCCCTCACTCTACCCCTCAAACTACCACCTGCCTCCCTCAACTCCTCTGTTTCCTTCTCTGCATCTCTACACTTATTCTTGGCTGCTGCTACAGCTTCCACCCAGCAATTCTCCATGGCAGCCCTGTCCTCCAAAACACCTCAGCACCAGCTGAAGGAACTGTTGTGGAATGGTGTCCAGCACTTTCAGCCTCTAACCAAGGTTTAGTCACAGTGGGTTGAATGAACTCTGTAACCATGAGGGTGGGATGATAATTTATGTTTGGCTTTGAAGCAGAGTCTTGTAGGACTGGGCAGAATTGGGGAAGGATGAGCAATAGCCTGGTGTGTCCCCTGTGTGTGAAATAGTGTGTGGGAACACCGGGCAGACTCTTGTGTTGAGTATGATGGGGCAGAGGACGTAGAGAAACTGAGCTCTGCTCACTTGGGGCAATATGAAGCACACACAGAAAAACAAAGTTTGTAATATGTGGCCATGGCATATGTCAAGTGGCAGTGCTCATCACTTTTTTAAAGTTAGTTAACTCTGTACATTTATTGTACAATCCCATATAATCATCCCTGTCTCAAAAAATGCTATAGAAAAATGTTCTAAAAAATGGAATATACTTTGAGTTATTTAATCCATGTTACTGATATGATCAGAAAGTAAAAGGACCGCAAGAAATTAGATCATGTTTAGATGAAGGCCCAAAACATCCAAGATTCCCACATCTCATGCTTAAAACACAAATTAAAATCAGTCAATGTGGCAAAGGGTATTTTCAATATTATGTTGAATGCATTCCTAATTACAGCATGTGCCTACTCAGAAGTATAGAAAACTAAAAATAAATAAAATTAAATACCCACACAAGTTCTCAAAGTTACCAGAGCGTTCCTAGACACTGAGAAACTTTGTTTCAGAAGAATAATTCAGATGAATTCTTTTTCTTCAAATCTCATCTCCCTACTGGATAACTAAACAGACCTGGATTTTTAGAACAGTTACCAGGATATGTATAACAAAAAAAGCTGCCTGTTTTTCCTACAGCTGGGCAGAAGAGGCAGCATATTTCTCAATAACACCAACATAATTTCCTGTATTAATCAATAATTGACACAGTGATTTCAATACATTAGTAAACAAAACACATAATCATTTAACTTTAGCTTGGCAACAGTGTTTATCACAGGAGCAGCAAGAGGCATCAAATATCCCTTCAGACATTAAACTGTTAGAAAACATGTCAATATTGATGTAGCTGCCAAAATGACACCACTCTGAGGAATGTGATTTCTGTAATTCTGTGACTAAAATATAAATGCAAAACTTTTCTTAGAGTGATTTATGCAAATTGGTGTTTAATACCACACTGATAAGAACATTATTCCAAAGTTCTTCAGCTGCCTTTGGCATCTTCTGTGGAGATGTTGATGAAACCTGAAAACACCAGCATGGTTTACATAATTTTTATGTATCAGAAGGTTTTCACATATGACTTTAGTACACAGACTCAAGATACATAGGTTGGAAACATGGGAATGGTATTGGAACAATACAGGCTGGGGAAGAGCTGTACTGGAAAGGTCTAGTTTTGGGCAGGAGATTCAACCAGAAAGCTCCTGCAGCCCCTGCAACCCAAGACAGTCTGTGATTTAAAAAATTAACATTCTAATGAATACATAAATAATGCAAGAACAGCATATAAGACCAGATGAAAGATCCATCTAGAACAGGAATAAACTCCAACAGACTGAAACCTAACACCTAAGGAAAAGCATGAGAGCAAGCATCTACCAATGCTCTTCCTTCCTTTTAGTGACCTGAGGCTCAGGAACTCAAAAGCTGCATCTTTCAATACCTAATATCATTCTAAATATTTTTTTTTCATTAATTTTTTCACTTGTCTGTCAAACACATAAAATAATTCTGGCATCCACAATACTGTGTCTAAGGAAGTTCTAAGACAAACAAAAGTGTATCTCATGCCTGTCAAATGCTAATTAAATCCTCCCTAAAAGGGTAAAGAAAGCTGGAATATGATACTTTACCATAATTTCTTACAGAGGTATTTTCAAACAGAAGTCGATATTTTTATACAATACTAGAGGGGTTTACTTCAAAAAAAACCCAACCAAACGAACAGAATGTATCCAAAAGCAAAAATGCTAGTAAGTAAAACACAGACCTCAATCAAAATGCAACTTCACTCATACAAATAGAATTTCTGCTTGAATAATTTCCAGGCTTAGGCAAAAAACGTTTTTTTTGAAAATAAATCAAGAGAAAAATACTTAATGATATCAGAATAAGAAATCAGAAGTTCACTCTCAACGATTTCAAAGAACATGGATGAATTTTCAAGTTATTCCAGAGACTAAAATATCAAGGAAAAGTAGTGTAAAATTCAGGTACTTGCATTTTTCCCCTTCCTCAAGTACTTCACAGTGAATCAGCAACACAAGTCCCTTTTATCAATGTCAAACTACAAAATCACAATGAAATGAAGACACTGAAACACTTCCATTTCTTCAGATCACTGTGATGTTGAAATTGGGACTGCTGAAACATAACTGTCAACTGTATTTTTCAATTTAAGATCCACACAACAAGAACAATGAAATGAAACAATGAATATTTAAATTTAGAAAAGGTTCTTACATACAGAAAACCACTAACAATTACAGAGGAGTATCTGCTTTACTCTGTAACAAGAACAAGAAGAACATAGAGAGTAGAACATAAAAATAAGTTAGTAATTCACATAATTCTGTATCTTTCACCAATAATCAATAATGTCTGGCACGCTAATAAAAGCATAAATATTGAAGATAAATAAAAAAAGGCATATTTCTGGAAGTGAGGGACCCAAATTAACGAACGTGAAAAAAGAAAATATATTTTCAAGACGTTATTCTACTGGCGTCTTTAAAAATGAAAAAAAAAACAAACAAAACCAAAACAAAGACAAAAATCCCAGCAAATACCTCTCCCCTAAGACTAGCAGGATCTCATTGCAAGGACCAGCTTCAGAAGATTTGGTTATGTCTTTACCAAAAAAGCTGCAAATTTGGCATTATGCTAATTAAAAATGAGGTAGCCAAATGAAAGCAAATCAAACCTCAAGTTCCTTACCTCAAAGCCCGACTAAGCTTCTCATAGTTCATTGTGGGCTTGTTCTTGCGCTGTCCCCATTTCTGTGCAACCAGTTCAGGCTGATTCAATTTAAACTCTCCTTCATCACCAACCCAAGAAATACAGTCCCGAGCATCTTTGTCAGTGAGAAGTTCTAATAAAAACTGCCACAGCTGGATCTGGCCGTTGTTCCCTGTTAAAACAGGAACAGCAAGTTTCACTTCAACTTGTCATTTTTATGTTCCACTCATGGCTAAAAACATGCAACCAACATATTAAAACAGGCCAGCACAGACTATATGATGGAAGGAAAACTTCTACTTAACTAATCCCTTCTAATGATCCTTTCACAAACACTTCTCTGCAAAGTCATCAGTATCCATTTTTTATTACAAAAAAAAGATGAATACAGGAAAAAAAAAATAATCAAGATTTTGCATAAATCTTCCCTTAGAACTTAGAAAAACCCAATCCCCCAATATAATAATTTAGATGCATATCTATCTTTAAAATAGAACAGATTTAGCAAGAGCTGCTTATTCCTCTTCACACACACATATATATGTGTAATAGAAGCTGGTTTTAAAAAAAAAATTTGGTCTCAAATTTTAAACATGAAACATAAGAAACACAAAAGCTACACCTTACATCAGTGTACCATCTTTCACATCCAATCATTAAGATTTCTTTCTTACTCAAGGACCTGCAGTTAAATTCCTAAATTCTCAATGAGATACAGACAGCAAATCTGATGACTACAGAGAGAAACACAGAGTATTCCTCACTAATGTCAGCCAATAAAACCTTAGCCTTAAAATTCTAAAGGACATCATCAGAGGCCTTTATAGAGTCTAAAACAAATAAAAACTCAGGGAGGAAGAGTAGGAAGGATTTAACAGAAAAATTCACAACATTAAAGAGAAGCAGAACAAAAATGACAGCAAGAAAAAATAAAGGAGTTAATAATCGAAGAGTACGTACAAATAACAGTATTTCCAAAATAAAACTGCAAATTTAGTGCAGAGTTTTCCAGACATGCATTCATTTAACTAAACAAGAAATATGAAATTTTATTAATTTTGAAGTCACCAGATAGGGGAAAAACAGAGGAGTGCAACAGACAGTAAAAGTAGCAGCTAGGCTACATTTTACAACTTGGAGTTTATTTTCTTCCCTTTCTGCAACTAGAAAGAAGTTAAAAGCTTGAATAAATGCTATACAGTGGGTTGAGAGGATGGACTGTTAAGTGATGGGGAAACTTATACATTTTATTTACTGCAGGATGGAAAAATTGCAGCATCATGTTGACATGGTGCTTGCATGAGCTGACCAACCTGCCAGGGCTGCCTGTGCTTACCACAGATTTTTGTACCTATGGCTCCCTTCACACCACACAGACTCCTACAAACCTCACATTTGGAGCTACAAAGACGTGTTTCACCAAACTGTAATTCAAGTTACTGGGTCAGCGTTCAGTGCATCAACATGCAAAAATAATGGAGGCAATACCTGTTCTGTTCCCAGGGGAACTCCTGTCTTCCCCAGAGATCCTTGGAGCTCTCTGTACTTTAGCTGCCTTTGCACTGCTGTTTATCACTTTGATGGTGGTTGGGGTAGCAGGCTGTACAGATGCTGGTATAATCTGCACAGCTGTAGAGTAGAGAATGTTGCAGAACATAAATTATAAATTGCAGGCACAGAAATAGGCATATTTTATTTATTACCTGTATTATCATAACATCTAGAAGCTAGTTTTTTTCCTTTGCTAAAAAGGCACACTGCATTAAGTCACAATGCTAAGTATAAAGACCTTTTTACCTCTTACATGACAATTGTAGTTTTAGACTCAATGCAGAAGTGTCACATTACATTACAGATAAAACACCAGCTTTAGCTTATTATCATGTGCATTACATGTTTCCACAAAAAGATCCCAAACTCTCCCAAGCCCTTGTTTTCATCTTCATGCTGTTCCCACATGATCTGCCCTAATGCCCTTTTCTCCACAGTCACTGCACAACCTCCAGGCCTGATACTCAAACTGCAAACACCTTCTATTGCAATGGTGTAGGAGGATGCTGATGACCCACTCAAGCTGGCTTCAACAAGACACAACCACAGGATGCAATAAACAGTCTGTCTATTTAACACACAAGATGCTTCTAAGTCTTCTGAAAATGGATTCATTTAAGTAATTGATGACACTGCTTAGCTGAAAGAATGAGCTTCAAATAACTGGAAAGTTACTTTAATGTATTATTTCTAATATTGGTTTCTAAGCAAGTAATCTCTTCCACAGAACCTTTCAGTTTTTAGAAACACTTATTTATTTGAAATTAATATTTAAATAGATCCATTCATTAATGCAATATATAACCTAGAGCCCTGAAACAACAAAAATCCTCAAATACATGTCCTAGACAGCTTATTTCAATAAACTGGAAAATCTACTATCCAAAAAGAAAGTTATAAACTTCCATAGCTCAGGTCCAACATTACTTTTCAGCCAGTAACAAAATATAGAGAAACCCTACGTTATGTTTTGAAATTTAAGATATATCCTCCTCCCTTTCCCAAGGAAAAATACTTTCTCAAGTGATTTTCTAGATGTAGTACTATCATCCTGCTGAACCACAGTACACTGCTAAACCTGCAAACAGTGAATTATGTGAATTAATGCTGACAGAAGTACTTACGCTGATCAATTGTAACAGTTGCTATTTCTCCAGAGTGTTCTTGGCTAGCCAACACATCTACAAATTGGAAAAAAACCCAGAAGCTTTATATTTAACCCTCAAATAATAAGTCATCTGAAGATCAAAAACTTTCCTATTTCATAGAGGAAAACAAAAAAAAATTTGGTATCAGTCTGCAAGAGACATGTATAGTTCATGGTCTTACAAGTGGATACATTTTAACATCTGTCATTCAATTTTTAGAAGGGTGTACACGGCAAATTTCCACTACCTTATGCATTCTCCATCCCAGCAATATTATGTAAATGAAGACAGAAATAGTTATTAGTCTGGCAGGTTACATCCAGGCATGGTACATCCGAAATGCACACATATGTTATGCATTACGCACATGCAATGCATCACTCAGCAGTTGTGTTGTGTACCATCTAAGGACTTCACCTCCCGTGCTTAATAATCTGCACTTCAATATGACACAAAAATGTACATTTAATAAACTCACAATCTATATTTAATTATAGACCTAACAAATTCAGTAGATGCACAAACTATGAAGCTTCATAAAAAACAAAGGTGGAATAATCATTCACTACCTTCTACCAGTTATGAGGTTTGATAGAAGACCTGCAGTGTTTAGTAAGCAGACGTTTTATGGCAGAAGGTATTGTAACACCTCCTCTTATTTTGTATTGTTACCCTCATTTTTACCCCCAACACTGAGTAAAGGAAAAATGACTGCTCCAAATTGATTTCATAGTTCAAGAAAAAAAGTCTAAAAAAAAAAAAAAACCAAACTGCCATACACTTTCGAAGAAGCTCCAGGTGGCTCCAGAGGATTTCTCCCCGTGGCACACGCTGGAAGAAATCTTCTTGGCTGAGGTTGCAGAGGTCCCGCCCAGGAATGCTGAGTGCGTTGAGGTCGATGTCAGTCATGCTGAACTCCTTCATCACCCACACCACCCAGTGGAGCACCTGGTCTGTCGACCACTGAACTGGGTCTGGAAAAGATGGATCAAACTGCAAATCACCCCATCACACACTGCAGGGTTCCTCCTTGATGATATAATAACTTCCATAAGAGTAAGAGCACAACATCAAGAAGCAGAGCTACCGAGACCAAATCTGCCTGGAAGGTCGGTGACTGCACTTAAAATGGAGACAGAATGGTGTGGGCTGGTGGGGTGATGGAAAGGGTGAAAGAATGATTTTCTTTAGAGAAAGCTTTCACATCAGAACTATGCCGGACATATTAAAAAAAAAAAAATAATTTCTTCTTCCATAGGTCTACAGCTTCAAAAAAAGAGTACTCTCTCTCACAGAAGGATACTTCTCTTCAAAAATGTTGATCAGTTTGTGATTATGACAAAATACAACATTCTAAACTCATTCACATTGTCTCAGTTTCTGCTGACACAAACCACCACTGAGATGGATTAATTTTCCTCCCAGAAGCCCCTACTGTGTTGTACTTTAGGCTGTTGACCAAAACCACTGTTAATAACAGTGAGATGCTCTGTCTGCTGCTGAGCAGGGCTTGCAGAGGCCATGAAGATGTGGTTCAGCCCAACACAGAGAACATAAAGCACAAAACTAGCAAGAGAATTTCGAAGAGAACAATGGACTTGAGTTGGCTGCAAGCCATGTTCCTGGCCATTAAGGACATCTAACCTTGTGATGGTGAGTATATTATAGACACCTGCACCAGGAATCTTCTAGGGATTGTGCAATGTTCTGCAATGGCTGTATTCATATATCTCACCTTTGTGCTGGGTTTTAATGCATCTTGTATCAATCTACTAAACCAGAAATCCCATGTAATATCAGTGATTTTCAAGTAAACTTGATATTCAATACTAAAACCTCCGTACACAGAATATCTAAAAGAACATGGTCAGTTTATTGGACTCCAATGCAAGAAGTGCTCTGTTTCACATTCAGGCATCCCAGTGAGCAGGCAGGGGGTACAAACTGAGGAGGGACAGCTGACCCCAACTGACCAAAGGGACATTCCACACCACAGGGAATACTGAGCAATAAAACTTGAGGACCAACTTTATTTGAAGTATCCCTTGCATAGAGCCTGGCTGAGCACTGGCCTGCTGGAGGCAAGTGATTGCTTCTGCATGACTTTTTCAGCCAGAGCATCAAGTTTTGGGATGTTAATGCTGTACACAATATATTAAAATATGCCAACAGGTAAGAACTAGAAACTAAAGTAGGGAGATCTACTTTTCACTGGAGCAGAGTGATTATCCCAAGCAGATGACACCTTGACAATATTTTATTTTAAAATTTTAAATAAATAAAATTAAGAATTAAGAAAAATTAAGAATTAGAGAAAGCAAAGTATCCTAATTCTTAAAGTATTTATCTAGCAGCTACAAATTTAATTTTGGTTGACAAAGGACAGCTACATGGTATCATCTTTCACTAATGCTATCTAAATCAATGTAATGTAATCCTGTAGCAAAAGACACACCACAAGGGGGTTGATCTACAAACATCACCAGCAGTGAACTTTCATCAAAAAGCTGCAAATTTGTTCTCATTGACAGAACACAATCTGCGAGGAAACAAAAATCATTACTTTTTCTAACCACTCCTGTGGTTTCCAAGCTTTCTGCTGTTCCGTTTTCTGTGTTTATTTCTCATAACAATTACTATTTTCCTTCCTTCTAGCTACCAAATATTTGGATTCCAATAGCAGAAATACTTTTAACGGAAAAATATTTATAATCTCTAATAAAACCCACTCAAAACATAACATAAAGAGAAAGCCACAACATTTTAAAGACCTACTAAAAGCTAGTTTGCCATTTGCAGCAAAGCAGAGAAACCTGTTAGGATGAAGACAATGAAGCATTACTTTTCTGGATGATTATTTATTGACTGGCCTTGGCTCTTAACATCAACACATCCAGTCTTCTGAAAAGATTCAAGAAATAATTTAGGATTATAATGTAGAACCTGGGGGCACCTTACTTCAGCCCAAACCCCTGTAATGTCTACTAAGAAAACATTTAAAATGTTATTATTTCTAGGAGTGTAATTTAGCACATTTTTTTGATATTAAGAGAACACTGTTATTTGTAATCCATGGATCTCTGATCTCTGCCATAATGAACTAATACAATTTTCCTGAAAAATCTGCAGTCCTATGCCCCAAAAATCATTAAACTTTTAAAGTCACAGTTGTGGGTAATAGGGTTTTCTTAAAGCATCAACATTATTAAAGTTTATTAAAAATATTACTCAACATAACAACATTGGTTTAATTTTTTTCTAATACTAATGTGAGAGCATGATGAAAAGTATTAGTCTGCTTCTGATAATCCCTCTTTTTTTTTTTTGCAAACATTCCACATCAAATCTCTGATTATCAGCAGACATAACATGAGGAAAACTATTTTTGACGTGCTTACCAACGAGAAAATTAAAAAGCCATGAAAAAGCTTTTGCTTTAGTTATCAAAAATATACTTAAAATACTGGAAAGCTACATGTCCTGCAAAGACATCCTTCCAAACATCCCCCTTGCCAAATATATTCCAGTTTTACAGGTCTGCTCATATAGAACAGCTTTCTGAATATGCCTTGACAGTACATTTCTGCCAGTCGTAAGAAGCAATTCAGCTGGACAATCTCCCAAACATGATATAGGTCTACATCCCACAGTTCGAGTTCAACCTTAAACAGACATTCAGAGATGTTTTTTTAAGCTAACATTAAAACACCAACCTGCAAAGTAACAACACTAGCTCAAAAAAAGACCATCTAGAAGAATATTTATTTTCAGTTCTGAATCATCTTCCTCCAGTATGATGAAGTCCAGTACAGCTTCTCATACAAAATCTAATTTAACAGAATATTCAGCATCTTCCAGTCCATGAACAATTTGTTTCAGCAACTTTACAGGCAATGCCCCAATACTGAGTCTTCCACACACACCTGAAGAGCTTTATCACTACCATACACATTTATAAAGAGGGCAGGAAGAAAAGTGCTTTCTAAAACTTCATTGACAGATTAGTTATGGCTAGAAAGCATCCATTTAATGAAACTATTATGAGCATTCATTTTAATTCTCCTTGGTTTTTAGATCAGGTACTAGGAAGAAATTCTTCCCTGTGAGTGTAGGGAGGCCCTAGCACAGTGCCCAGAGTAGCTGTGGCTGCCCCATCCCTGGATGTGATTTAGGCCAAGCAAGATGGTGCTTGGAGCAACCTGGTCTAGTGGAAGCTGACCCTGCCAATGGCAGGGGATTGGAACAAGATGGTCTTTAAGGTCCCTTCCAACCCAAGCCATTCCATGATTCTACATCTCCCTTATGCACTGTACTAACCCATGCCACAGGTTTCCTTCTCTGAGGTCCCACACAGAACACAAGAGCCCAGCCCCAGCTGAACACACCCACAGCTGTGCACTCTTACCGTAAGGAATTCCAAGGCGCTCCTGCTCCTTCCGGTAGCCTTCCAGGGCTGCAGCCCATCGCGTCACTTGCTCAGATGTTTCATCTGAAATTGTTGCAATGTGTTTTGTTCCATCCAAGGTTATCACTTGAGCTTCCTCAACAAGGTGAGCTTCAGCCTCTGCATGATGAGCATCTGGATCGATCACAACCTCCACGGTCTCCACAGGCTTCACAATTTCCAGGATGTTCAACTTGGGCTCTATCCCTAAGCATGGAAACAACACGAAACTTAAAGGCAGTAATGCAAATATGACAAAAACATTGTTTTAAAGCTTTCTGATTACTAGGGTTAGCAAACACAGGAAAGAAGCAGGACACAAAAGTGTCATTAAATTTCTGCAAGTGTCCTAAATTAGAATGACATACTCTGTTACAGAGCATATACTTTAATAAGGTGAGTAACAAAGCTGTCCCTCTTTCTTCCCCCATTATTACAGCTTCCTGTTCTATTTAAGTGATCTATTTCACAGACCTTGAACAGAATGTTCAGCATGTGAGCATAAAGTACAAGTATTTTGGTCTGTAAGAAATATACTAAATAGAAAACCCCAAAGCAAATAGAAAAAGCAACTTCCAAAAGGATCCAGAACAAGTATCCAGCTTTACTCCAACCATAAGGCATTTCTTCCAGCCTTTACAATATTTCCCTGATATCTCTGGGGTCTACACAAAGCAGTTAACATTTTATTTCAGTACTCTGCAGCAGGCAGTGTGTTAAACAGCAAGTTAGAAAGAAACCCAGAAAATTCTTCACATTTTAGGCTTCATCAGCTCTTCAAGTTTTTGCTTTATGTCTGCAATTTCAGATGTTGGATCACAGAGCTAACAAGATATCCCTGTATCTATTTTGCAGCAAGACAGAACATATTCACTAATGGTTTGTATCACCACACTCTCTGATGTCTTCTGAGGCATTTTGTCCAGCTGGTGCCTCACCAATTTTCTGACATGGCACAGAAGACTTTTCAAGATTATTTCTATTTTTGTGACATACAAGTTTCATTATAATGCCAACAACCACACTTATTTTAAGATATTTTTATCAAACATATTTTCACATTAAAAAAGAATCTTTACAATTCTATTTTATCATGAGTTGGAAAACCTTGACCATTGTTTGGCTGATGAAAGTAGGATTCACAGAACATCATATGGCCAGAGTAGCTTCAGTATCTTGTACTGTAAAGATATTACTTTGCATCCTTTCTGTCTAGTCTATATTAAAGCACAGCATGAGATGGTTCTGCAGGTAACAGCCTTAAATGCCAAATCCACAAACCAGTCATAGTTTGTAAGGGAAAACAGATAAGAGTATGTACCTGTATTACAAGTAGGAAAAAACAAGTCTTTTCCAGACAAGTATTCCTCTAGATTTTAAAAGGCATTCAGCTGGAAAAAAATATTATGAAGGGAACAAACATTACAAAGACCCTAGAGTTCAAAACTCAGCAATGTGAAATCAAGGACGTGAAAATAGATGTTGACAACCAGTAAGTGGTTGATTAGATGAAGAAGCAAATATGAAGAAAAAGGAAACAAATACCTTACTTATGAGAGTGTTTTATCTAGGCCATGAAAAATTAACATGCACAACACAGGCTTCTTTCAAAATCATACAAAAATAGGTAAGGGAAGACACTAAGGGTTAAGATTCTATTTTTGATCTTCAAAAAAGAAAGTAAAGAAAAAAGCTTCTACAGAGGTACAGTTCATTATGGCTCAACAAAATAATTCACTGTGTGTCATAAAACTAGATGTCAAAAGAACTTCGTGCTTTATCCACAATACAAACACGGAGATCAAAGCAATGAGTCTCTGTAGAGGAAACACCTTGTAAGCAAAAATGTGAATTAACAGTCTGCCATCTAACTTACTGAAATGTGGGAAATGGATTTGTTAAAAGATCTTAGGGTATGACAGAAGGCTTACACATTATGCATGTATGTATACATTTCCAATAGCATTAGTCCATGACATTTATTTTAATTTTACTACTTAAAACTACAGTACACAATGAAAAAGACATTCTGAAATTCTGTGACCATTCGCTGATTTTCTCTGTTTTACAGTTAGGAACAGGAGATTAGGTTTGCTCACAAGTATTACTGCAATATTAGTTTGTCTGTACAACAAATGTAACTGCTTACCTTGCCTAGATATTACTTGCACACTGAGTTGCACTGTTCCATCTGTTTTTACTCCTTGATCAAAAAGGCTTCGATCTGGGTCCAGCTTGATAAAAGCATTGAAAGTTAAAAAATAAAAAAATTAAAAATGTGTACTAGTCTCATAGTTAAAATAAACTTATTCTCCTTTAAATTTTATAAACATTTGCTGTCTGCGGCAAATTTTCTGAAGAAGTGTGCAAATATTTTTATTGCTGTGTAGACATAATACATGACAGAAAAAATGTTACCATATTTGAAACTTGCCACTCTGTTCTGTTTAAGATATTTTTGCCTATAGGAACACTTTTTTGGCCTAGAAGAAGCAATGCAATACAGGAAGGTACCTTCACTACCTGAAAACTATCCACAGTTCCTTCTCAGAATTTTTAACATCTTCATAAAAAAAATTTATCTTTATAACAATATTCTCCTGTTGTTTACAATCAGTTGTCTGATTGTAACTTCAAATAAAACATGTAGCTAAATGAAAAACAGTTATACTGTATAACATGTGGCAACATCTGTAAAGATAAGGGGGGATTTCTTGAATAATGCTTTGCTACCTCTCTACCTCAATAATAAAGAAACCTTCTCATTTAGATTCAAAACAAGATTAGACTTATGGAAGTTCCAGCAGCAACAAATAATGTGGGCTACCTCAAGACAAAGTAGTATGGTCATCACCCTCATTATTCTTTCACTTCCAAGGTGGTTTCTTAACCTTATATCAGGAACTCCAAGAATATTTTGATTGTATTCACACTGAACTAGTATGTATATATTAAATGGTCTGATGATAATGAACCTGACATGAAATTAAACTCTTAATTGCAGTTAATATTTCACATGAAGCATGAATTCCACAGACAATGGTAAAAAGGGAAAAAGTATGTAAAACACTTCTCCATTATGAAGTTAAATCTTTCATAACCTTTCAATTTACCTGGATATCTTGCAGACAAATTTCATGTGCATCCAAGGAACACTGCAGTCTGGGTTCCAGCAACTTCTTAAGATTTCCAATGGGTTCACTGATGTCAATAGCCTGACTCACAAATTCTGCGGTGGTGTAGGTTTGCTCAACAATGCTTAAATAGCAAATTAATATAATAAATCACTACCTACATGTTAATAGAGAAGGTATAGGAAAGCTAAATAAAATAATTAAACTAGATAAAAAGTAACATTGACTCTGAAATCTTAATATTATGCAGTATTAGTCTGAGTAGACAGCCAATTACTAAATTGGGTTCTCATTAATTTTACAGTTGTGTAACACTTCTTTCACTCTATCACCACTAAAAAGCTCAGGTAAATACCAAGGTTCAGATCAGCTTTTTCAAGAGAGTAAGCTATGGTTAGTATATAATATATTGTTAACTTGCATGTAGAGTAAACTCATTTTATTTGCTTTGCCTGGACTGTATTTGAAAGATATTCAAGTTAAAAGCAAACATAGAAACTTAACAGACAGGGAAAACAGAAGAAAAAAAAATGCTCACACACATACACAGCAACTTTCCATGTCTTTTCACCATCACCACAAGAATAACAAGCTTAACACAGAAAAGGGACAACCAGAAGGAAGTACAACAACACGGAGCCTTGAAGGAACTATGAGTCACATGACATGGCTGTCCTGCACTACAGTGACAGTATTGGCACAGGCATTAGGAAATGTCATTGTTATGGGACTCACGCTATAACAATGACCTTACACAGTTGGGCGCTCTTCATTTAGACAGAAGGAAACCAGAATGTATACAGATTTAGTCTGTAAGTGGTAAAAATACACAAGGAACTTAGAACATAAGAAACCAGTAAGTGGCTTTGAATCAGTTCTCCAGAATAGAGTAGTTAACCTAACCAGTCTCAGTTCTTTCTACCTGTCAAGAAACTGAATGTTATGGTTTATGGCTTAAACATCTTTATGAAGGATTTTTGCCTATCATAGCAAAAGGGGGGAACAAGAGCTGCATGGAAGACCACTGCACCCTGAATGGGCCTCCTGACTGAGGCCCTCGACTGCAAGTTAACAGAAATAAGATAAAGTGACCCAAGTCTGAGCTGGGGGAAAAGAATACATTCACAAGAGGATTAAGCCTAGCACCTTTGGGGTGGAGGCCATAGCCCCAGGTTTACCTCCTGCCAGGCTTGCACAGATCTCTGCACCAAAGGAGGAGAGGAGGAGAGGTTTTGGGTGTGTGGCACAGCCTCTGGCCAGATGCAGTGAACACCCATCCTCCACTGGGCAGACTGGCCCAGCTGTGGGGCCTCCCACCCTGCAAGGCCACATCTGTGTGAGGGACAGCAGAGGGGGTGTCATGGCCCACCAAAGGCCCCCCAAAGGGGTCCCCAGACCCTGCACCAGAGCACTGCAGTAATTCTGCATGATGTAACAGATCCACAGCCTAGCAAAGGACAGTGTCTAACTGCCTCCCCAGGGAGGGACCTGTGTGTTCCCACCTGCCCCAATGTATATTAATCCATGGGGTTCTGTACTTTTCACTGGAGACCCTCACCACCAAGAAGACCAGATGGAGGGAAGTAATGAGATGCCATTGGGACCCTTGGAAGTGTGATATGCTTCTACTTAATATTTGTCACTCTCCCTGCTCCCTCCCTTCTTCCCTTAATTCTCTTGTGAATATATTCTTTTCTCCTAGCCCAAACTTGTGTCATTTTAACTTTTCTCTATTAACTTGCAGTCGAGGTCCTCAGGAGGCCCATTCAGGATCTGGTAGTCCTCCATACAGCTCTTGTTATACAGTTTTGATATAACAGGCCAAAGTCCTTCATAAAGATGTTTAAGTCATAAACCATAGCATTTCAGTCTCTGATACATTCCAGTTTTCAGGCACGTTCTCCATTGAGAATATGTACAGTATATCAAAAAATGGCTTATGTGGTATATCACCATATAGACATATATCTATATGAATTTATTTTCGCATTTAGTTTCTGAGCACTCCCTAAGAATATAATTTTGTTTTTTAGCAGGGAACTTATCCCAGGAAAAAATTCTGCAGAGTTATTATTATAATAAATAAGACATACCTGTGTTTACTTCATGGGTTTAAAAAATAATACAAATACCATCTCTTTATATTTGGTAAGCAAGTGACCAAGCACTAACAGTGACAAAACATTGGATTTACTATCAGCCCTCACATAAAGTAATACTTGACCCCTAACCAATGAGCCATAAAATTGCTTGGCTGTTTCCAAAGTTATCTTAGTCTGAAGTTGTCTCACTACCCGTCCTTTTCTCTCTTTTCCCCTTTGCAGCCACTTGCATCTCTGATTCACTGATCACTTCTTCAGTCTTCTTCATTACCTCCTGCACTCCCCTACTCATCATGTACCTCATTTTTTGTTCTTCCAGACTTCCCTTTCAGAAGAGCAAGTCCACAAATAGAAAATTTCTCCAGAAATACTTCAAAATATGTGGAAGTTCTACTCCTCTTCCCCTACCCCCACATGCTTCTCTGCTCAAAACCCCTTCCACACCCCACAAGCAGTCTTTTCAAACCCAAACCCATCTGTATTTATCTACAGTGAGAAAGCAGGAAAACTACAGCTGGTGAGTACAGCTTGCAAGGATTGCTGGTTTGCAAGACATTTTGAAAATTTACTTTGTTTCTAACACAGAGAAACTTCTTTTACTCAGTAGTTTCTCATAGTCACCTGCTCTCTAAGCCTCACTCAACTACTTGAGGAAATGAACTATTAAAATACATGCAATGATTGCAAGGCATGTCCTGCTACCACCTGTTGTGAAATCAAGAAACACAGAAGTATCTTTTATAATGAAATGGCTGAAAAAGGTGAATTTCACTTCAAACCACAGCTATGCCACCAATTTTTGTAAAGTACATGAAAGACATACATGTCCTTCCCAGGCAAAACTTCAGCATCAAAGCTAAGCCTGCCTCACAGTTTAAGGTCAATACACAGAGATGATATTCCTCTTAAGATCTAAACTCAGCTGAATCTTACATAGCAGCCTAGTTGAATTTCAGTGACTGAAAACATTCATGCATTTGACATGATCTTGTCATGGATTTGGAATTTATTCACAAATTGCAAATTGTCTGGATTTTATTAGCCTTTAGTGCAGTGAAACCTGGGAATATATACAACACAGATTTATTTTTTCTATTTTGTAGAAGAACAGAGCACAGAGAACTAAAAATTTGTACTGAGTCAGACAGTTTTCAGAGCTGTTGGTGAAGGGGAAAAAAATAATAATTAAGCTTCAAGCAATACTGTATGTTCTTTTGGATTAATTTTCCTTACTCTAAGGCTAAGTCACATTTTTTTATTGCTTGAAGATATGCCCTTCTAAAAGCAAAAGGTGTAATGTTTATTTTCCATAGTTCAAAGTAATATATGGGATAATAATATTTTTTTTCAGCAA
>JANRMJ010000054.1:13695317-13727519 GCA_025584955.1 Alethe diademata | reverse complement strand
CTGTGTGTTCCCACCTGCCCAAATGTATATTAATCCATGGAATTCTGTACTTTTCACTGGGGACCCTCACCACCAAGATCAGATAGAGGGAAGCAACAAGACACCACTGGCACCCTTGGAAGGGTGATATGCTTCTACTCAATATTGGTCAGTCTCCCTGACCCCACCTCCCACCTTGTTTTCTATTTCTTTGTTTTCTTTCTTTCTCTTTACCTCTTCTGGTATTAAATAAAATATATCAATTTTTTGGGTATCAACATCCAACCTCACTTGGTTTTAATCAAGTTTTGGGGTTCAATCTGTTTTATACACAGATAATTAATTTTCTTTGCTCTTCTCTGCTTAGACCAGATTGCAACACTATCCTTCACATTAACTGATGCTCTGAGCTTCCAAACACAGTAGTGAAAATCAGAAACCAAAAATCCAGGTTGAGGTAATTAAATCAGAGGGTATCCTACCCCAGTATGTAGGGTTTCAATGGCCCTAACAACAGCATAGTTGGTACTGAGCATCCTTTCTGCTCTGTTAAAAACAAATCATCCTGTATAAATCCTGTATAACAGTAAAGCAAGGGACTGGAGATATAGAAAGGTCCATCTCAATTACAGAAGGATCCACTGAAGCTGAAAGGTTTGCAGCGCACACACACAGACATACTACTACAGACATGAAAATAAGAAAAGTAAAGTACTAATAACATAGCAAGAGATAACTAAAGCAGTTTGGGATCTAGATGACTAAGGCTGAGGAACATGACAGCACAATATTGATTCCTATAGTAGCTACATTTTAACTTCTGGAAAACTGCCATTTAATTAGATAAGAAACAAAAAAATAATTAGCTAAGTAATTGCTGCCTAAGGATCCTAAAAAGCAAAGACCATACATACCTTTCTTCAGTGCATTCCTGTTTCTCAGTTCCATCAATTTCAATTTCTATCAGCTCCTCTGCCTCTCTCTTAGTCATGGCTGCAATGTCTTAAGAACAGAGCTATGAACAGAAAAGAATTTTTTGTGTAAATCACAGACCAACAAGATTAGACAATGTTTCATATCCTATCACATATTTTTTAAATCAAATACTGGAATAGCCTTTTAAAGCAAATAATTCATCTAAAAAATAAATCCAAAAGCTAATACAGATTTCCCAAAATATATTACTATACCTGTCATCAAACAAATGTTCTAGAAGCAAACATGGGACTATTATACATTTGCACGGCACCCAAAGCTTGATTCTCTTGGAGGCACCCAAATTTATGGATTTTTTGTTGTTGTTGCTATAGGCCACCTACAGCAAAGCACATCTGAAAATTCAAACTACCTTCCTAGCGTGGCTGAAAGAGGCTTATAAATTTAATCAGCATTTTACATGAAATGCTGCAGGTGGCAGTTAGGGAGAAGATCCATTATTTCTTCATAGGTAAATAAAATCAACCACAAAGTGTTTGTTGACTATCCCATTTTTCCACCCATGCCTCCCACAGGTGAACAGCAGATGACATGAGCATAATAAACCTATCTTGTGAAGTCCCAAACTAAAGCAGGATGTTCGTAATGAAAGGAAAAGCTGTTCTGTGATGACATTCTCACTAATACTGCAGATTTTCATGCCCTGTAGAACACTGTTGGGAACATAAGCGGGAAATACAGAATTACAGCATTTGGTCTGTAAAGACATTGTTTGTCTGGTATTACCGTCTTTCACTAACAAACACATATACCATATATGAAATACAACCAGGCCCAAGTACATTAACAGCTTACAATAAATAATATCATGAACTCACAGCAAAAGAAGCAGGAAGTAGAAGCATAGAGGAAAAAAAACCAAAAAACACTGGAGGAAAAGCTAAAGATGAGTACTATTTAAATATCCAAAATAGAAGAGGTCACCAAGATTTCCATCCTGGAATCATCCTTTCCCAGGTACTACTTTATCCCAAATCCAACTGTTAGCTTGAGTATCTACTGAAGAAAGATAATAAGTATATGTATTTATTAATCTTTAAAACGTCTCAGAAGTAACAGGAACCAACTATGTTTTACAGCTGCTACATAAACTGTGTAAAGAAATTCTAACTACTCATCACCTCCTTCAAAAACTATTTTGCAAGATCAGTTGTGAATAAATAAGTGCTGCACGTGGTTCATTCTGTAAGAAGCTACCAAGGTTAGGAAGTAAAAAATCACCTTACCAATATCTCACCACTAGAAGCAAACCCAGATCCCATTCACAGATCTGGCTCTGTGAAAATCCCCACTGAACAGGGCCCCAGGACTCCAATTCCTGTATCACTTAATCTTGCATATTATTCTCATGATAAATGGGAAAGACTGAAACATAACTTCTGAAGAATGCAGACAGGTTTAAATAGTTGAACGTACTGACACCTGCATTGTTACAGGTGATCTGTCAGACTGTTACAAAATATTTCAAAACCAAGATCTGAGCAATGTCTCTTACTGAAAACTCCCAAAGAAGCAAACTGGTATGATAAAAAGGGGGTGAATGTCTTTTCTGTATTAGCAATCAGATTAAAAACACAAAACAAAGGTAAATTGTCTTTTTTTTTTTTTTGTGATGAAGGGAGTTTACCAGTAAGGTCACAAAGGGGTGAGGCTGGGATTTCTGTTCTTTTACATATTTGTATGTTATTTACTGAGAAAACAATGCAAATGCACAGAAAGAACTGACCATCTTGATAGATTTCTGGCAGAAAATATTAAAAAATGCAGAGTGATGCAGAGTGAGAATACATTACTGCCCATAGTAACAGTATGAAATTAGGTAAAATTAGGTAAGGCACTTAGAAGCCCCTATGGATTGGACTCCAAACTGACAGCTGGACTAGTAACTGTTCACTGCCTCTTCAAAGGCAGTTCATGGTTGAATCTCTCAGACTTTGCTATATTTTTGGATTCTGAAGGGGTAGGAAAGAGGAACCCAGTCACAAAGAGCAGGTGCACAAAGAGGAAGAAAGATAGTTCTGCTGAGCACAGACACAAAGAAGGGAGATGGGTATAAAGAATAACAACATAATGTAAACCCATAAACTCATTAAAGTTCACAGAAGCCTAAAGGGGAAAACTATTCAGTCTTCCCTACACTGCCATAAAGAGATTTCTTATGATATAAATATTTCACATGAAGTGTAGCAGTTTGTTCCTACAGGATGATGCAGAGTTTGAAAGTGAACATAGGTTCAGATGGGACTGAGCTGCCTGACCCTTCCCTGGAGGCTACTGAGAGACAAGAAGGCTCAAAGAGACTGGCTTGCCTGGAGGGCTCATGTGGCAGGAACACTGCAATAGCAGCATTTGTTCAAAGGAGCATAAAAACTGTGGTTGACTCCTGAAAGGTTCAGCCTGCTGATTTCTGCTTGTTTCTACTTTTTCCTACAACCTAACAAGCTCTAAGACTTACCTGTCAGCCAAGAAGAATTCTGACCTCCACTAACATACAAGAAGACACATGTCAACAGAGTCTTTTTCCCTTGTGTGACAGCCCAGAGCTACTCCAGTATCTTTTACAGTAAGGACAGTAGTCCCTTTGTTCTGTTTAAAATCTATCTTTTCCCTAGAACACAAGGAGTAAAGCAAGGACTGAGCCCACTGTGAAATGGGCACAAACTCTCTGAGCAGAATTATGTTTGCTATCCCACCAGGTAATTGTGAAATGGGGTCCAGTTCTGGAGCTCATACACACAATCAACTGATACTGGAGCCCAGTCACTGGGGTTATCTGTGCCTCAGAGAAGCTCTGGTGTGTGCAGCACATGGTTCCTATCCATCCATATTACCCAAATTATAAATGCCAACACAAAGCAGATAACAAAGCAGATAGCCTGTCCTTTACAGATCAGCTTTTACAACTCATGACTCAGTTCAGTTTTATGATGGAGATAGTGGAGAACTAGCAGGGTGGGGGAAACTCACACCAGATTTGATATGATTATCTTCCCAATTAACAGCTTGAAGTGAGAAAATAAAGAGAAATTGGGAGCAGCATGTACCTGGCCAAGCATTAGGAAGCAAACTATGCATGATCATGGGATCAATTAGGCTGGAAAAGACCTTCGAGATCATCATGAATGAACACCACTTCAACTAGATCATGGCACTAAGTGCCACATCCAGTCTTTCCTTTAACATCTCCAGGGATGGTGATAACACCACCTCCCTGGGCTGCCTGTTCCAATGTCTAATCACCCTTTCAGGGAAGAAATTCCTCTTACTGTCCAACCTAAAGCTCCTCTGGCACAGCTTAAGACTCTTATTACTGGTTTGCGGAGGAGCTGAGCCCGATCCCCACCTGGCTGCAACCTCCTGTCTGGGAATTGTAAAGAGAGGAAAGGTTCTCCTTTTCCCGGGGATGATCCCCCCCGCTCCTCCTCATCACTTGTGCTCCAGACCCTTCCCCATCTCGCTGCCTTGCTCCCGACTCGCTCCAGCCCCTCCACGTCCTTCTCGGAAAGAGGGGCCCAGAACCGGACACATCACTCGAGCGCTTCTCAGCACCGCAAGGGGAGAACCCCGAGACGCCACATCCTGTCACGCTTTCACCCAAAACTGGGTTGTAAGTTCCCACAGGCCGGGGAGGCCTCGGGAGCCCCGCGGCGGGAGCACTGGATCCTCGATCCCGAGGGCCCTTCCCCGCCACGGCCGAGGCGCCCCCTTCCCGCGGGCCCCGCTTCCCGCGGCGCCTCCGCGTCGCGGTTTGAACCCGAAACGGAAATGGGACCGCGGAGCCGCCGGGGGAGAAACGGAAACAAAACACGGGCCGGGCCGCGCTCACCCGCCGCCACTGTCCGTCCGTCCGTCCGCTCGCCGCACCGGCACGTCCCGCCGTCCGTCCGCGTCCGGGAAGTGCCCCAGCCCCGGGCCCAGACCGGCTCCGGGAGCGGGTCCAGGAGCGGGCTGCGCCAGGCTCGGGGCGGCGCGCAGGCCCAGCGCGGGGAAAGCGCGCGACACCGCCGCGCCCCCGCACGAACTACGGCTCCCGGCGGCCCCCGCGCGGGAACTACGGCTCCCGGCGGCCCCCGCGGCCTCGGAAGGCCCTGCGGCGCTTCCCGTCCCTTGGAAGCGGCTCTGTGCGGGCACGGTGCGTGCCGGGCTGTCCCGGGGCTCTTCCTGCTGTACCCCAGGTCCCGGCGGCGCTGAGCGAGGCCGGGCGGTGTGTGGGGATGGGGGAGCCGCGGGGGTGTGCGGGGGGCTGGGCTGGGCTGGCGGTTCCCGGCGCGCACCGCGAGGGGCCGAGCGGAGGCGGTGGTTCGGCCAAGGTGACTCTGGGGAGCTTTGCTGGGTTGAAATTGTCACCTTTTTTTCCTCTACTTAAACACCGCGCAGAGGGGAATTCACGGTTTGTCTGGGTTGTTCTGTCGCGGTTCCGTACGGAGCTGCACCCATGGGATCCCGGTGCCCTCGGGTTCAATGACTGCTGGAATTTCCCCTCCCCCCCAATGCTCTTTTAAATAACCTTTGAATACCTCTCTGCTTTAAAGTTCAGCTCCAAAGTACATTTTCCTTTCTTTTTTATGCACTTATTAATATAGGAAATATCTTTTAAATACTTTTCTGATTTCAGCTCCAAACTATTTTTTCTGCTTTTTTTAAAAAAATGCATTTATTATATCGCCGTGCCTAATTCTTTATTCCATGTTTTATTAATGGTTGAAGCAGCGGTGCCATCATGATCCTGCGGCAGATCTTGCGGCTTTCCTCCCTTTTCCGCTCCGCTGTGTCCGTTCACGTGCGCAGAAACATCGGGCTCTCTGCGATTGTCTTCAACAAGACAAAAGAACTCGACCCGGTCCAGAAGCTCTTCTTGGACAAGATCAGAGAGTACAACACGAAGAGCAAGTAAGTAAAGGAAGCTGTCTTCAGGAGGGGGCTGATGGCAAAAGAGGAAAATCCTGATTTTGACATGAAAACATCGGACATGAAGTGTTTGATTTTGGACAGTTTGATAGCTTTGTAGGCTGGTCTGTAAATATTTAAGGTGTGTTTTCCTGCAACACTTAGTGATGGTTTTACTAGTGAGAAAGCTCGTTATTGCATATCTATTTGAAAATATAAATTTTTTTTTTCTCTTAAAAAAAAAAAATCTGATGTCATTCTTCTTGGACAGTTAAGACACACAGTTAAGTTCTCTTGCACACTGCATGAGTGTTTATTTTTTTCCATCTACATCCTCTATAAATAGGAAGAAAAAAGCCAAACAAACCTTTTCTTTCTTTTTTTTTGGCTGGGGAAAACAGTTATTTTGTAGTCTTGTTTCCAGAAGCTGAATGGAAATGGCCTCCAAAAGCAATTGGGAATGAATAGAATTATCAGGATGGTTCATCTAACATCTTCAATTATTAAGCAGTTCCTTCAAATGGAATCGTAGATTCTTGTAATGTTTGAATGAACTACTGCCCAGGAAACTGAAACTATAGTAATTCTGTGTAATTTATTCTTGGGAAGTATTCCTGGGAAGGAATAAGATGCTTCTTAGCTCTACTTATGTAAGATGTGCATATCCTTACCTACAAACCCATCTGTGTAGGGAGACAGATGTTTGGTGGTTTTACCAATTCTAAGCATGGATCCTGTGCTGGTACAACTGAGTGCTGGCAATCCAAAGAGTTACTATTTTAGTTATCTGGTGTTTGAATCCCAAGAAGCTCCTGTTGTGGTGGGGTTTGTTGCTTCTTTACCATTCAAAATGCTTTATCTTGCCAAGAACAGTTAAGCTTTACAAATTCAGATAACTAATTCAGAGATTGAAGAGGTGAAATTCACAATTTTGTTGGGAATTCGCACCTTGAACAAACAAAACTAAAAGCCCTGAGAGCCTCCATAGTCATCAGTGTTTTTGCCTCATAAGACCATCTTTTGTCTCAAAAGGCTTGGATTTTCATCACTGATAGCAGAAAACCTTTACTTTACTCTGAGAATCTTGTTTATGTGTAAGGTAAGGAGGCCCGAGGGTGTTATGTCTTGAGTTTTGGAAATATTTTAAATTATTTCCTTTGGTTGGTTGTTGAAAAGGCTTTAATTCTTAAATGGGCTTGAAAATGTAGAATTTTCCACGTGAAATGTTAGAACTGAGTTATTAATCACAATTTTTTATGCTTATTAGGCAAGCTGGAGGGCCTGTTGATGCAGGACCTGAGTTTCAGAAAGACATGAATGAATCCCTTGCAAGACTCCAACGGGCATATGGTGAGGGAGATCTCACCAAGTTTCCAGAATTTAAGTTTGAGGGTGAGTTAACAATCTTACTGAATTCTAATTGTGAGTAGAGACATGTTCAATCACAGTTTTTTTTTAATTCCCCCTCAGTTTATATTGGTACCATTAATTTTGTGTAAAATGCCCTCTGGGAATCTTTTGCACAGTTCACATCTGTTTCCATGTGACTCCTATTTTGATTATTTGCCTTTTCTAGCAGAGATGTGGTCTTCCTTACACTAATGATTAACAAAACTTGCAGTCACATCAGGCTATTTTAATTGTCCTTCAGACACCCTAAAGAAAGAGCTCAAATAGAAATAGCCTAGGGTCTGTATTTTTTTCACCTTGCCGAAAAGATCAGCAGACTATAATGTGAATATCAGTCTCAACATCATCCAAACTGTGACTTTTTTTGATTTTGTAAGCTCCTCTGGAAAACCACTGATTTCAAAAAATAAACATAGGACTTAACTTTCTTACTTATGAATGTTTTGTGGCTAAATTACATTAAACCTTTTTCTTCAGTTATTTGGATATAACCTTTGTTCAACTGCTCTAAATTTGTTTTAGCATGGAAGGGCACACAGCACGAGGCTTGGTGGGTCTCTGGCAGCCAGACAAAGCCAAGCTACCATAGTCAACAACTTATAGTTCTGATCAGGCTGTCTGGGAGTTCTAATTTAGACTAGGAACACACTTGAAAATGTTTTGGCAAGAATATTACTGAGGCTTAGCTTTTATACATAACTCCTGCAAAGTGAAAAAGACCTGTCTCCAGCCTAGTTGCTGTTTACTGCTGCCCACATTCCAGCAGTAAGTGGGGGTGTAGACTGCAATGTACTGCTGTGGCTTGCCAATGTAATGGTTAGTTTTCTTTGAATTACAAATTAATTGTGGTATTTGAAGATAGAATAAAAAGAGACTAATAGGAATTTTCTCTTTCCCATTCCTCCTGTAGAGCCCAAGTTTGAGGAGGCTCCGAAGTGATCTCTGCAGCTTGTACACCAAACAGAAGTGAACAGCCATGGAGTTGCTGAACATGGCACCAGTTGTAATTTAATAAAAATGTAATGCTTCAGTTTGAGTGCAGTGATGTGAAGAGGCTCTTAACTGCATGGTGAGCGTGGCTGGCTGTAATCATCAACTCTTATATGGCAGAGGCAGCTGAATAGTGCTGCTCAATGTTAGATGCAAAACTCCTTTGTGTGCTATGTTTTAATGCTTAGATATTATAACACTTGTAATGATATACAGGAAGGAACTATTTGTTCCATTGAGTTTATCCAAAAAGCTTCTGCAGAAAAAAAACTCCACAAGCCTTAAGCCTGTAGCAAATCCCTACAGTAGTGATGGAGCTGCATAGCCAAAAGCATAGGCACAAATGCCTTGATTCTACACTGCATCAATGAACACAAAGGTAATTAAGTTACTCTTCCAGAAGAAACTGAAATCTGTGAAAGAGGTTGTAAGGTGTGAATTTCTGCGACTCAGCTACTGACACAAACACTCCAGCATCTGAGGAGCTGTTTATTTACAGTAATTATTAACTGAGAAACTACATAAACACTTCAACAGTTAAGAGTCTACATACTACAGTTTGAATTGTATTGACATGATTTTTTTTCAGGATGAAACTACATATGCAGTCTACAGAGAGAGATTTACACATTAAACACTAAAACACTGCTTGAGCTTTAATTACAGGAAGATTTATTTTGTCAGCATAGTGAGTTTACTTCTGCACAGCTACACACTTTGAAATTGTATCAGATGTGCCAAAATCATCTCTAAGTCCTAGTAAGTCAGAATTGCAGAGAAATTGAGCCCCTGACAATGGCTGAGACACAAGTAGTGAGATCATCTATGAAGGTCATTTGAATACATTGTTCCAAGCTGCAGAGTGAATCTTGTATTGCTGCATGAACATAGGAACAAAATGGGAAGCTTTCACACAGAACTAAATTGAATATACAAGTTAATTTATCTTTCAGTTTTTTTTGGGGGGTTGGTTATTTTTGAAATGCCTTTACAGCTAGATTGACTAAATATTGGCAGTTTCTATTTCAGCACGTAAGACAGAAATAATATTTACAGAGCAGAGGTCAAAAGATCCCTTGGTGTTGTGGTTTAACCCCAGCTGGCAACTAAACATCCCATAGTCTCTGGCTCACTCTGTGTCCCTTCCTCCTACTGCAGCAAAGGGAATTGGAAATAAAACGCATGGGTTGAGATAAAGCAGTTAAATAATTGAACCAAAGTAATAATGAAGGAAGGAGAGAGAGAGAGAACCTGAGAAGCACAAGTGATGCACAGCTCAAGTGCTCATCACTGCTTGCTGACTGATGCCCAGCCTGTTCCCCAGCAGCAAATGGCCCCTCCCAGCCAACTTCCCCCCAGTTTGTATGCTAGGCATGATGTTATATATCCCTTTGGCCAGTTCAGGTCAGGGTCCTGGCCCTGCTCCCTCATGGCTTGAGCACCTCACTGGCAGAGCATCAGACACTGAAAAGTCTCTTAACTCAGGGTAAATACTGCAGAGCAGCGACTGAAACATTAGTGTGTTACTGACATTATTCTCATACTAATTTAAAAAAACAGCTCTGTACCAGCTACTAGGAAGGAAATTAACTCCTAGCTGAAACCTGGAAAGTATCAACATACCAGTTATGTCATGCCAGATCCACACTTTCTGATACACCACCACGTTTCCCATCTTTTCATAGATGCACACACAAATATCAGTTCCTTTTTCTGTAGACAATTCCCATAGAAGTCTGCTGAATTCATTTAGTCCATGACTTTTGGCTTATGACAGTCTTTCAGGGCAGGAAAGAGGATGTCTGGTGTTGGACTGTTGCATGTTGAAGCCAGTTCTGATTCCATCGCTGCTCTGCTTGTCCAGTTACATCAAAGTTCATTCTTAACGTGGCAGTTGAAGGGGAGCTGGGTTCAGATCCCCAAAGCTGGAGGGGTGGAGGCAGGCACCAGGAGGTGCCCAGTGCAGTGGTGGGCACACAGCTGACATAGAAGTGCTAATACACATCATTACACAGCAATTAACACCACACAATTCACTGGCTATTCAATCAAATCCACTGCACAAACCAGACTCCCATCCTCCCATCTTACCAAGTGTTCCCAGGTCCTTGAGCAAAAACAATTCCACAGATGAGTTTGTGTTTGCCCAAAGCAGGAATAACCCAGACTGTCTTCCACAGCATGTTTTTTCATGTGCACTACAAGAACTTTATTGCCTTCTACAGTAAAAGTTTTGATTGGCCAGCCCACTTGGCAGATCTTGGCTGACTCACCAGGTGGCCTTTGCCAATTTGCAGCCCAGTGGTTGAAGGTTCCCCCTGCCCATTGCTCTCGGTGCAGTCTAACAGTCCATTGGATCATTTGGTTTTCTCAGCTGGTACATGATACAATATACCCACTAAATGCCATATTCTTTGGCCCAAGCATCTGTGAGTGTTTTCCAAGTATTTCTAGTTTAATCTGTTCAAGGGCTTGGTGTTGCTCAGGGCCCCATGTGAAATTATTCTTCTGAGTCACTTGATGAAGAGAGTTTACAATCAGACTAGTCTGGAATATGTATTTTTAAAAAACCCACAACATCTAAGAGATCTTACTTTTTGAAGAAATGGATTAGAATTTCTTTCCATCGGATCAGGAGTAAATTCAGCCCTTCCACTCTGCCTGGGAAACCATCCACTGGAGACAGGGCTAGCAGCTTTCCTGGAAGATCCCCCATTTGGGATTGTTTTCCTTACAATTCATATACCCATGTCTCTGGGGTCAAGGTAGATTCTTGGTCAAGGTCAATTCTTCATGCCCCCTCCGTGGTGTCTCAGCTAAACCCACAGGGTATCCCATGGTGTGTACCTTCCACATCCTCCCTCTTGAGCCAACACTTACTGCCATTAGCATGGGTATGTAGAAATGGGGGACAGAATATATCCTCTTTGAACTGCTGAAACTCCTTGGACTTTTTATCTGATAGTTTCTCCACAGATGAGAGGAGCAGAGAGGTTGTGTTCAAATTCCCAGAGATTGCAAGCCACTGCATCCACAGATGGTGGTGTGATGTCCTTCCAGTTAATGTTGCCAGTGGGTTGGTGTGTACTCTTGGTAGACTCTACAAACTTCCACCACATGAGTCATGTGCAGATGAATTGGTCTGGATCTGTGGGGAACCTTGTATTGTCCAGATAGGCAAAAATGAAGAATCTCTAGCACAGCTAATTCCCTCAAGTATTGGATATCTTTCCACTTGCATGGTGACATGTAACATCATTCTTGTTGGAAGGTTACCTTTCCTTCAGGCTTGACAGAAGTCGCTTCCAGAGGCTGAGGACTTGTGTCTCTCTTGCAATCACCTTGTCAATGCCTGCTTTCTTAAAAGGTGATTCCTACCTTCTGATTCCAATCCATTAGCCCCATTATGCCAGCATTGGAGCAGCCAGGTGGTAGTACACTCATCAGGACAACAGCTGGAATATTTATGTATGCCCCAAAGCTCTCTCAGGAATAAGGATTGAGTGGTTGCCTCTTGTTGGCCTGTCACTGAAGTTTGTGTGGGCACAGTATGTGTTGGTGGGGTTTTGGTAGCCACAGATCGTTTCTTAACCCTAAAGAAGGCCTGAACCATATGCAACAACATACTGATTGTTACCAAAAGGACCAGGTTGGTTTCAAGAGTAGTCACAGGATATGCAAAGTCTTAAAAATTCTCAAATGCTACTGTAATCATCCTGGAGGGGAAGGAAGGTGTTTTTCCCATGGGCTGGCTCTGAGGATAAAAAGGCAGTAGATGTAACTGTGGATAGTTTCCAGCAGATGGCTCCCAAAGGACGGCAGGGACGCACACAGGCAGGCTCATCACCAGCTGTTCTATCATATCACAAGCCAGTACAACACAGAACAACACAGTGATAACCTTAGCCCAGGCCTAGAGCAAATGAATCATTATGGTGACCAGCAACTATTAAACAATGCAATGAAGGATTATAACAAACCTGTTTAACATGCTCTGGTCAGATCTGTTTTTATCTCAACCTTTTGAGTGCCATGTTGGGTGCCTAAAAGGACTGCCAGCAGCTCATCCCATGTGGCTGCTTGCTCACTGTCCCCACCCCAGCCCAGTGGGAGAACTGGGGAAAGAAAAGTAAAGTCCAGTGGGTTGAGAGAACAACAGTTTAATAATTGAAACAAAATGAAATAAGATACTAATAATACTAATGATAATAATAGCAACAATAGAGTAAAAAAGGAGAGGAGTAAAGCCCAAGAAAGCCAAGTGATGCAGAACAGTTTCTCAGCACCCACTGACCAATGCCCAGCCTGCTCCTCAGCAGCAGTTGACTCCTCCTGGCCAACTTCCCCAATTTAAATACTGGGCATGATGTTCTGTTGTGGAGGTGATCACCAAGCACCAAGCCTGTTTGAGCTCCAAAGTGTTTGGACAACGTTCTCAGGCACGTGGTGTGATTTTGGGGTGTCCCAGGAGTTGGACTTCATGATCCTGATGGGTCCCTTCCATCAGCTTATTCTATGATTCTATGCATATTTCTTTGGCTAGCTCAGATAAGCTGTCCCAGCTGAGCTGTCCCTGCTTCTTTTGCACCTCCTCACTGGAAGATCATGGGAATCTGAGGACTCCTTGTCTTGGAGAAAGCACTACTCAGCAGCAACTAAAACATCATTGTGTTATCAACTTTATTCTCATATTAAACCCAAAACACAGCTACTATGAAGAATATTATCCCAGCTGAAACCAGGACACTGGTACTTTTGTATAACAAGTAGTCATTTGATGTCCCTCACAGAGGCTGAAATCTTCTAAATAACAAAGGACTTGGTATGCTTGAAATCCTAAATGAAGCAAACAAGGTTACATTAATAATAGTTCAAAGATTTTAAAGCAGGTTAATGTTTAGTGTACATTTCAGAAGAAACTAAGGCACTGAGCTTGACAAGAAATGTGTCTGATGCACTGTTAGTAAATGTTTATTCTCTTCTGGGATGGGAGGTCTACAAAATGCACTCTACACAGAAGTAGTAACCTATTCATAAATACAGGTATCAAACAGCTCTGTTCAGCATCTGATTTTTAAGTGCATTGATAATGATAGAAAGATACCGTAGCTCTTCAAAACTTTATCCTTCTCACTCAGAGCAAACACGGAGTTGGTCTCAGGAAGTGTCTTATATACATACATACTAGGTCAAGGAATAATCTTATGCAATTCAGTGTGTTTTGTTTTGATTAAGGAAATGGTGGTGGTTGTGGATCTTTTAAGGTTACATCAGTATTACTCATGCTACTTAAACTCCTAATATCCTTAAACTGTAAATGGTGATACTAAGTCACTCCTAGTTGAAGTTTTACTTAGAACTCTATTCCTTTTGCACCAATCTGAAAAGCTAGAGCAATGGAAATGTAGTTAAAGCCCTTGAGCCCACTCAAGAAGGTGGGGGTGGAAGTAGTAAATGGAAGTAGTAAGTTCAGCTTCCATATTTAGTTCCCACTAATTCCACTTCCACATTTAATTTCCACATTATTCTTAGAAGAGTTAGGGCCCGATCTTTCTCTCACTGCTGTCTTGGACTGTGTCTCAGTTAATCAATATGTACAAGAAGATGCAAAGCATGGAGCAAGGTGCTGTAGTTGTGTGGCACTTGGGACTATGCAATAGGAAGCTGTAAATGCAGAGATAAAGTGTCTCCAGGTACTGGTGCCAGGCATGGCACAACAGGAGTGAGGAATTCGTGTACTGTACAAAGACATTACAGATCTAAGGAACTCTGAAGATATCTAAAGCTTTTAAAACACACTAGTGAACATAAAAGACTTGCCTTTTCACTTGTAGATTGATAGTTCGTCTTCTTTCTGTTAACAGAGCAGGAAAGGAATACAGGTTAAATATTGACTTTCCCAGTGTTGAATTTACCCCTTTGGGAGCCTTATATATGAATGCATTTTTCCAGATTTCCAGCAATCCTCAGGGCTTTTTTTCCCCTCCTCTTAGAAAAAACTTACAATAACAAAGCCATTGAATGCTTTTAGATATCAGTCATAAACCACTGCCAACCACCTTCTCTAGCTTGTCTTTTCAAGTCTTCCAGTTACACTTTTTGTCTAGCTCATGGCCAGAACTAAAATAACTTGAGGAATTCTGACTTGCTACTAAGAAATTTGAGGAATAGACCAGGCACTGTCAGAAAGTTTCCACCAGTTATATTTTTACAAAACACTTCCTGAAATAACCTGTAGATACGGATATGACAGCAGTTCAATTTGGTTCTGATTCTTTTTTGTCTAGTTTGAAGAGGAGACACATGAATGCCTATAGCTGAGTTAAGGGTGTAAGCTATAACTATGCAAAAAGACACATCTCTGCATATTTACCACAGTAATGTAATGATTCACTTTCTGACCAGCACAACGGTTTCTAATAAGGAAACCAGTTAGTTAGTTAGGATCACATTTATCTCAGTGTCTTGAAAGCTATTGCACAAGAATCATGTTAGAAAGGCTGTAAAAATCATTACAGTTACTAAATCATCTGAAATGCAAATGAAGTTTGCAGTGATTTAAGTACTACTTGCATCAAGATACTTACTGGGAAGAGCTTTCCTCTGAAAAAGAAAGAAAAAAAAAAAGAATTAGCACAAGAACAGTTTCCTTAGCTGATTTAAAGTTCTTTGAAATAGTTATTCCTAGAATATTCAGCTTCTAGAAGGAGTTTCTGAACCAAATGCCTCTTTTTAGTGTAGTGAGTTTAGGCAGAAGAAAGATTAGTTTGCTTTCAAAGGTAAAGGAAGCTCCAAGGGAAGGTGCCCTAAGGAGCATCTCTGTAGCCTCTGGTAATTTCAGGCAGCTGACCTTTTCAGATCCCAGTGTTTGGCATCCTCTGTTGCTGTGCTCATCCCTCCAGGTACCAATGTAAAGGCTACAGAAAAGGTTGCTGGGTGTCAAGCTTTATGCAGCAATCCCTAAAAGCAAACTTTTTCCATGACCCAGAGGAACAAGACAGTTAATTTAGTTTCCCTTTCATCAGAAATTAGCTGATCAGGCACCGTAGACTAAAACTGGTTTATTTTTATGTTATCTTTCTTAGGCATTCCTTATCAAAACTAGGGTGGAGAGGTTCCAGGAACCAGGGTCTGGCTCATTGCTTTCCCTAGGTTGTTGTTTGGTAGCTTTAAGCAACTGCACAAACATCTCCATGTCATTTTCAAAGTACCTTTTGCAGTAGATGTTGGCAGAATAAAAATGTCTGCACAAAATGTTCCTTTTCTAATACTCCCCAGTTTTAGTACCATGGAGTTAGAGCCTTCATGGAAAGGAGGACATGTCATCAGAATCATAAAATTATGAAATGGTTTGGGTAGGAAGGAACCTTGGTTTTTTTGACCCAAGGAAAGAGTGGTTTTATTCTACTTACTTGCAAAGTAGCCCTTTTTTTGGGCATAGAATACTCCAAGGCCACACAGTACCATCACCAGAGCCACAAATACTACAGCCACAATGATGCCACTTACATTAAGGTCATCTGTAATTATAAAGCAGAAGTTCTATGTTCTAAATTGTAAAAATTTACACTGGCTGGATTTTCCCCTAATTACCGCAGGCATTTTTTGTATCTATAGGTGGTCTTTGGGCCAAGATGAATTAAGTTAATTAGTAACACTTACATGTATTTAAGAAGTAAAAAAGCAATAATGTGCCACAGCCACTTTAACAGAAACTTGCTACCCACCATCTGCGTAGTTTGGGTCAAAAGTAAAGAAAGAATAAAAAGGACCAAGGGATACATACTCCTCATCATATCTACCCCAGATAAGTATTACCCAAGTCATATGCCTCTGAGGAAAAATATCTTTAAATTTTTGTGTTAAAGCAAATTTTTTCATAGAGTTAATTTGCTAAACACAACTGAAACAGCTGATGGCACTTGGGTTCCACTTCTAAAGAACTCTTCAAATGAGTTATTTTAAGTGCAATGATTTTTTAAATTTTTGAATAGGTTTTAAAATACAACACAATAAAGCTGAGTTGCCTGAAGTTAAACTCTACACCAGGCTACTGAAACATTTGGCCATTTTTATTTTGAAGGTGATGGTTTGAGTTCAACCAGGGCAAGGACCACATCCATATCCTAATGCAATCACTAAGAGCTTCAGACTATCTTCCATTTAAAAAAACCCCAAAATCATCAATAAGCAGAAACATTTTCATAGGTTTTTGTTATGCTTCCAATTACTTATTTGGATTCCAGCTTTAAGCATATGCTAATACAAGGTTGAGATTTTTAGCCCAAAACCTATCAATTTAGGCTGACAGCAATTTAGGACTTAGTGTGTATTTTCACAGCAATTCTACCTCAGTAGCTTGAGGAACATTTGCTCATAATTACCAAGAATGCATTAAAACCCATGGCACAGTGATTTTCAGGTAAGTTCCAAGAAAGCACCATATGGAACTTTGCAGTTCTGTGTGCTGCTTTATAGAACACTTGGACAGGACCTTCTCTGCAGTAGTTATTAGGATTTGTTACCACTTGCTTTCCCATGATATCTGCAAGAACCAGTTGTATATTTTGCAAAAAAACTTTCACACATTTTGAGTTATTACGGACTGTTACATTAAGATTTCCCATGAATGAATCCCAAAAGGGAGGCTTTATGTAAAGAAAACACTCCAGTGGACTGGCACACTCTTCTACAGCCTTCTACAAAAGCATTTGGAAATATTAACATTTCATATGATTGATGCTTTTCTGTGAAGTTCAGTGTTTAGCAATCTAAAAGCTAATTACTGTGATAAGGAATGTATTATTTCTCCTTCCCCCAAATGACATAACCAAATAAAAAGATTGAATTCAATCTGGTCTTAGCTTCTTAGTTGCACTATGCAATTACATAAATCCTACTGCAAGACTGTTTTCCACAATTCTTTTCTGTAACACATACCAACTTGCATTCGCTTCACTGAGCATTTCTGAGATAATCCAATCCCATTGGAGGCTTCACAGAAATATTCTCCAGTGTCATTCTTTGTAACTGTATTAAACAGCTGTTAAGAAAGAGTCCAAAACCATTGTCAGAACAGGGGAAAAAAATCCTATAGGATAGAAATTTTGACATGTTTTAAATAAACAAAACCCAATAAACCCTGAGGGCAAGTAAGAAATTCTGGTCCATTTCATCCTTGTAACAGGTCCCTAGTCACATTCCCTGGTCCTTCTACTTCTACTTGTTGCCTAAGAGGTTCCTTTAGATGGACATTTAACTAAGTGGAGTGCATTTACAAGGAAATTAATTTTCAGTGGATCAGAACTTTCCAATAATATCCACTTTTTTAGATACACTCTAATTTCAGAATACCTGAAATCAAACAGTTTGTTCATTTAATCAAAACAACAACCTCATTAATTGATCCTTCAAAAAAACCTGACACATACTACTTCTGACACATTGTCAGCTGAAATTTTTCAGAAGTAAAGTGTTGTTTGGGTGGTTCTCAGCCCTCCAAAAATGCACTTGATGTCTTCTTGCAACAGAAAAATGCTAAACCACACTATGTATCAAATGCTACTACTGTAAAAATTAAAATGAGGAATGAGATGTAGCAGGACACCTCCCCTGCCAGAGAAGAGATTATCTGCTGCTTGTTAGTTGGTGCAAGAACTCAGAGTATCTTGCTCTCACATGAGCCTTGGTGAAGTAACTCAGTCAGGACAGCTTGTCTTGTAGTGAATTATTTCATCACCATGGGATTGATGCTTTCAGCTGACAGTAAATATCTTGCTGTGGAAGCAGATATGGAAAGACAAGCTGGAATTTCTGACTGACACACAGGTCACTTTACAAATTACAAAAGATATACCATATTTTCACAAAGTAGAAAACTGCACATTCCCTGGAAATGTGTGGGGTCTTTTCCCCATAGTCAAGACATCACTTTGTGGTCACTTTACTGGGGGCTGAGTGAAAGGACTCTGTGTACACCATCAGCAATTCGGTGGCAAGTTACATTGACTCCTCATCTATACTATTTCTTTGCTAGCTGTAATATAATAATTATAGCTGTAATATGTAATATGTCATGCACTGTTTTATGTTAGCTACTGGCAGTACTTTTATTTTATACTGTGAAATAAGTAACTGTTTAAGGCCTCTTGTCTGTTACCTTCTGCCAATTCAATAAGTAACTCATTTTATAACTGTCCATTCTTAAGAACTTGTGAGACAGAGTGATTTAGGTGCAGGTCACCTAAGTAGAGTTGCTGCCAAAAATCTAAGCCTAAGGCAGGGCTTGCCTAGAGCTATCACTTGACCCATAATAAAGAGACAGATAAAGCCTGACCTCATATCAATTCCAGTGTTTCTATTTTTTTAATCACTAGACTTGTTAACTGTTTCTTTTTAATGTATGCCATACTTTGATATTTCCAGAAGTGATTAGTAAGTATGAATAGTCCACCTCATTTCTGTGATGTGCTGAAGGATCCTCAGAATATCTGAATGATTCGTCATACTTCAGTTTCCATTTTGATTTTGCACAAGAGTAGTATTCTTAGAACTCTTTACTTCTGAAAAATCTCAGCTGCCTAAGTAGCATCAAGTTCTTTTGAAAGAGCAGCTAATGGGGGAAGAATCAGAGAGACACAGCAAGTTCTGAGGGAAAAAAAGCCCCAACACCACAACCCACAAAACAAACTACAACTGAAATGAAGAACTAAGCTTACTTTCGGCCCCAGATCATTCCCACTGACTTCACAGGTCCCGGATGGGAACTTGTAAATGGCACTGGATTGCAGAGACTCTGTACTGCCCTGAGTGCTGCACTCCCAAAGAGTGTATGAAGCTACTATTCCAAATTTTAAGGTTCTGTCAAATATAACTCTGTTGCCATACTGAAACCTCATTCTCACCTGGTACTAGTTTACCAACTGACAAGGTAAAATTTGTCATGTATTTCTAGATTCACAGTTATCACTACTGCAGCCTTGTACCTCACCCAATTTGTGTGTATCACTCAATATCTATGGCTTGTCACTGGTTTGAGACAGAAGGTGCCTTCTACATTTCTCAGCACATTTCAGCATGACATTGACCTCCAACAAAGACCTTGTGAATTTTTGGATTTAGACTCCTGTGCATCATTGTACTGAACAGTAAATTTGGTCTCCTTGAGAGCTATCTATAACAGAATTGTTTATTACACTTACCAGAGTGCCAGACTTTTTATTCATGGTGTAAGTTATGTTTGCTGCTCTAGCACTGCCTGTTCCTGTCTTCTCCAGCAAGGCAACACCATTCTTGTACCACTGGTACTCAGATGGAGGGGAGCCCTCAGTTTCCTTGCAGCTCATCTGCACCACTGTTCCTGTCATGGCAGAGCTGGGCACCTCACACACTGGAGTGGTCGGAGCAACTGGACAGTGAAATTGCACTTGTTACACATGTTCTTATACTGTCCACTTGTGTCAGAGACTGAAGTAGTTCATGCCTCAAACCTTGATATAAAGTTTTGCCCATTACAACAAAAACTGTATAAAGAAGCTGCAGCCAAAGAAGCCTTCCTGAAGATACCTGACTGGAAATTTGGATTGGATGTCAAACTGATGAGATTACACAAAGGGAAAACCCATTCTTCAATCATGTGAAACAAGCAAGTCAAAAAGGAAAAGAATGTGAGCCAAACCTAGAAGCCATGCTAAGAATCATCTCTGGATTGCTTTGGGGTGGGGAGGCCATAGGCCCCAGACCCATTTTCTGGGGGCAGGTTTGCACAGATTTCTCCCCTAGATGAGGTGGGGAGAGGAAGTTTGGATGTGTTGTGACCTCTGCTCAGGGGCAGTGAACCCATCCTCCCTCACACAAACTGGCCCAGCTGTGGAGACCCCAACCCCACAGGACACATCCATGGGACATTCATGTGAGAGGCAGCTGAGGGGGTGCCTTAATCCATCAAAGACCCCCAAAGTGCCCCCCTGATTAATTCCTGAAGCCTTGCACCACAGGACTGCATGTGATACAACAAACCCAGAGTCTGCTGTAAGAGACAATGGCAAACTGCCCCTGCCACCCCATGGCAGGTGTCTGGGTTTTCCTTCCCAGCCTGAGTGTAAATTAACCCATCAGATTCTGTGCTTTCTGGGGGGAACTTCACCACCAAGAAGACCAGCTGGAGTGGATAAATCATTGGAATTGGCATTGGAATTGGAGTGGAAACATCATTGGAATCCACAGTGGTGGTATTTTCCTTATTCTGTCCCTGTTACTCTCTTTCTGTCCCTCCCACCTATTTCCCATTTCTCTCTCCCTCTCTCACACATATATTTACTATTAAAGAAACCCCACACTATTGACACTGGCATATGGTCTCCTTTGCACCTTAATTCCAGCAGGGACATTTCTAAGAACTTTAGTAACGGGATCACGACAACATGACAACAGGCTGACAGTCATTGTGAGGAGATGAGCACTTGTGCACATTTGATAACTACCACGTCAATGAGATGAGGTGCAGGAGAAGGGCTAGAAGGCACAATCCTGCTACTGAGAGCACAGTAAAATTTATGAGTTGCTAAAAATGAAAGAGCTTCTCACTGCCAGCCTCCCCCACCATATGCTGTGTCATCCTGTCTCCAAGCTGTGCACTTTCATCCAACCCAGAGAGTTTGTTTCACTTAGTTTCTGGTATGGAACCTCTTGCTCACAGATAGAGATGGGCTAACTTAGAATCTGTAGTCCAGCAATTGCCCCCTTCCCTGCCCTAGTATTTAAAAACTGAAGTGAGGAAGAGGAAAAAAGAGGTTTTGTATTAACAGGAGTCAATTTTTGAGAAGTGATTGTCAGAAGGATTACCTGAGACATTGGCAGTTATCGTAGGCACTTTGTAAACCCCAGTCTGAGGACCAAAACCAATTGGTTACTACATTCTAGTTTAAATTGAAATCAACATTCCCCCCACACAGAGGCAGAACTTCTTCCTTCTCCTATGAAAATGAACATCTCTTTTTTGATTTTTAATATGTGAACAGAAAAGAAACTTAATTTTTTCTTTTTTGGCACTTAACATTATATAGAAGAAAAATAATGCTGAAGAGGCATCCATGGAACATTAAAAGAACAACTGACACCTTAACTAGTATTGATAGTTTTTCTTGGTTGATCTTAAGATAAAAAGCAGAAATAAAGAAAACCAAGTGAAATACTAATTCACATTAACTTCCAAAAAGTTTTGTAAGCAACGCATGCTCCCTCCTCCCCCATCCTTTCTCCTTCAGCCTCGAAGATTTTAACTTTAAAATAAGAAGCCCCCTTTAAAACAGGAAAGTTTCTGAGAAAGTAGAAGAAAGAAGAAATAAGTGATGTTCCCTCATTGTGGGCACTAATCAGAAGTTCATGCATTTATCATCCTTTAACTTAGAGACTTAATATATAAGTTCAAGAGATCAATTATTATAATTTTTAATAGGACAAATTTAGAATCTACAAAAGCAAGTATTTTCCTTTGTCCCTGTATAGCTAAAAAAGGAAAACTATTGGCCTCTACCACTCATACTGTGGGACAAATACCAAACCCAATGCGGCAACAATGTGCTCAGTATTCATTTTTCCATCCATTCCCTAACTGGGAAAGAAAACATAGACCCACAAAGAACAACTGCTTCCCAGCAGGCACCACCATCTCTCCTGTAAAGAAAGTCCACTGATTGCCAGCTCTCTGGCTGTCATTGCACAAAAACTCTCTCCTTCCAAAACCAGGAGGAGACTGTAGCATATTGGAACGAACTTCTGCTTATGAATATTTGATAAGTGTTGACAGATGCTGACTTTCCAGTGCCAAACACCATGATCTTCTCCAGATTCTCAGTCCCTGAGTGACTTCAGTTTTGAGAACTGAAACTCACTTTGATACAACAAGACCCAAGCTGTCCCTTTCTAATGCAAGTCTGACTTTTTGCCAAGCTGTTTCATGATGCTGTAGAATGTTCATGTCCAAGTGTGTTTATAAACACAGCCTGAAGAACACCCAGAAACCCAGCAGCCTCTCACGGGACAACTCTACCTTCAACATCCCAACACCCCATCATCCAGTTTCTTTAAAAAGCCTAAGTAATAAAGTTTGTACCCAATACTGTGAGAGTAATAGTAGCCTCTCCCAGGTGCTGCCCCTCTTCACTCTTGGCACTGATCTCACAGCGGTAGGTCCCAGAATCCCTTCTTGTCACATTCCGAATTCGGATTCCTGTATTCAGCATCTCTGCTCGGCCTCGAAGATCACCTTTAGGGAGAACAGACAGAACAGAGAGGTTTCTGCTCTTTGCTTACAGAATCACAGAATGGTTTGGATTGCAAGGGACCTTCAAGATCATCTTGTTCCACCCCCACTGCCATGGGCAGGGACACCTTCCACTAGACCAGGTTGTTCCAAGTCCCATCCAGCCAGGCCTTGAACACTTTCAGGGATGGGGCAGCCACAGCTTCTCTGGACAGCCTGTGCCAGGGCCTCACCACCCTCACAGCCAAGAATTTCCTTTGTATATTTCCTCTGTATATCTAACCTAACTTTCCCCTCTTTTAGTCTGAAGCAAATATCTATGGCTCTTTGGCTTATTCTCAAATAATGTACAGTTTATTGATATTTTATAGCATATTGTACGTGAAACTATAGCTCATTTGCTCAGTGTTAGCTACCTATCAGCAAAGAGCAATATGTAATCCCGTTCTCAAGACAGTGTGAACCTTCCATTTAGTCAAAAAAACACCCTCAATTCAAAAAACCTCCATACATTATCCAGTTGGAAGATGGAATACATTTTTCTGCAGGTGTTTCAAGAAAATATGTATAGCAGTAGTGAGGTGACTGAAAGACATCTCTTTCCACTAGAGACATGGCAATCAGAAACTTAATTACCTTAAAGACAAAGTTGTGAGACCACAACAGAGTATTTGACATTTTAATATGGCAAGAAAAGCTTGATGGATTTAGCAAAGATGTTGCCATCAGACTTCTTATGAGTACGTTTTTTTAATTCTACAGCTTATTATGAAATTCAAGTTACATGCACACACAGAACCACGAGTTCCAGCATTTCTCTAAATTAAATATATGCAGGAAAAAACCCAAGTTCATCAGCAAGGTCAACACTTTTGCAAGTTCTACAAACTAACAAAATTTCTGTGCTTTTATTTTACTTCTCAACCTTCATTTATTGTGTACAATGTAACAGAGACCCATATGTTCTCCAACACACAAAGCTGAGGTAAGTCCTTTTCAGAACGTACAAAGAGAAACTCTACTTCTGAAACAAATACAAATAATTTAAAATATACAGCTGAGTTTATATTTTATGTATATAAAAATGCTGCATTATTCATATCTAAGCCTCCTGCTTCACAGGAGGCTTCAGAAACCTCTTTTTAGCATAGGAGCACAGAGCCTGCGGTAGCTTAAGGGAGTGTACGTCTGCATGTAATTTCATTGTTGAAAAATCCCAAGGAATCTGCAGTACCATTTTTCTTAGTCTTGAATTTCATTATATTTAACTTCATTAAAAGGCAACTAATAACTGATGATTTTATAAAGAAATGCATTTTTTTTTCCCAGAGACGAATTCATTTTCTCAAAAGGACAGCTCTTCTATATGTACAGTCAAGAGCCTTCTTGTTCAGTCATATTCTTGGTGTTGTTGCCCCAGAAAGAGTCAATAGCTAAGCTAGAGAATGACATGTTAAACCCTCCATTTGTAGTACTGTACCTGTAAATTCGCTGTTGTAGTAGACAAATGAGACTCCTTGAGACTGGATTTTCTTCCACTCTATTCTTAAACTCATCCCTTTCGAAAATTTGTGTTTGCAACTAAGAATAGCCTCTAGAGGGAAGAAAAAAAAAACAAAGACAAAAGGGAAAATTAGAGAGTTTAGTATTGTGTTGGTACACATCCAGGCTCCATGAAATTCATGTTCCCCTTCAAAACAGCTTGTACAGTCAGCAATAGGCAGATCTACTTCTCAAAGTGATGTTTCTCCAGATTTACACAAACACAGTGGGGAAAAAGAAACCAGTAATTTTCCTACACCTCAATGACTTCTGGGTCAAACTTCAGATACTGGGGACTAGATATGCCCATGCTGGATAGGGTTTATTACTTTCCCCATCCAACATGGGACTATCTAGTTCATCAATTACATTCTTTATTACTATCCTCAGTTTAGTTTAAACATTTTTGAGCAGATCACCCCTAAAAAAAGGGGTGATAACTCTGTTATCAACATACTTTTTGAATTACCATTCTGAATTCAGTATCAATAGTTTTTCTGTTTAAATGTACAACTTAATGGAGATGGAAAATATTCCAGCAAGGTAGTTAAAGAAACAAATGCAATACAGACCTTGCTACCTGTAAGCTAATCATTATTCAATATAGGCCACAGTATCAGGAGCAAAAGCCTTTATAGTTTTGACAAGGTCTAGCTTTCATGACACAAACACAGACAGCTCAAACATAATCAACCATCATCCTCCTTTCCAGTCTAAACAAATGAGGCTGGAAGGCAATTAAGAGCTATAGACAGATCTACTCCCTTGCTTTCAGAGTCTAATTTCCTAGGTCTGCTCTGAAAAGAAACAAAAACCCAGTCTGGTAGCCTTGGTGATACCTCACAGGATAAAAAAATATCCAGACTTGAAAGAAAAATTGAGGTAGGAGGGCATTCGTTGCCAGAAACATGTTACACATGCACTGGCCTTTTTGAAAAACATACTGTGCACTCAGGAAGTCTTAGGTTCCTGACTTCAGGTTGAGTGGATGGGTGGAGGCTTCCTGAATCTTAAGATTTGCTAGTTTCCTTTCCATTTTGTTTTTGTATTCTTCTAACAAAGAAAAACCGTCATTCAAGCTCAGCTTGCTTTTGCTACTGGCCCTGTGACAGCTGGCTTGTCAAGTGAGCTGGTCTCTATTAGCTGACACAGAGACAGCTCAGCTGAAGTGTTCTCAGCTGAACAAGTCACCTCTGTCCTGAATGAGCTGCCCCTTTCTTGCATGCCACATGTTTTTGTTTCAGAAAAAACCCTAGCACAGATGCCCACCCACTAATCTTATTTGGAGAAAAGGAATGGATGGAAGAAAGGGAGTGTGCACAGAACAGAGACAACACGATAAAATCATCCTTAGTTATAGCTCCCATCTCCCACTTTTTCCAGAGAGAGGTATTTTCCAGAGCAGGTGTACTTGACTTGCAGTAGGGCAGGCCTACAGGATACTGTGCATCAGCACTGGTACTGCCAGGTCTGCAAAAGCCCTCTGGAACCTTGGAGAGATCTGCACAATGTTTCATTTGGATTTACATCTGGTCTGGAGGCTACCATTGGTAGAATTGCAGAATATCTCAAGTTGGAAGGAACCCTAAAGATCAGTGACCCCAACTCCCTGCTCCTTACAGAACTACCTAAAACTAAACTGGGAGTGTCAGCTAGACTCTTCTTGAGCTTGGTGCCAAGACCACTTCTCTGGGGAGCCTGTCCCAGTGCCTGACCATCCTCCTCTAGAGTAACAGGGGTTAGAGGAGAAAAGGAAAATGCATTTCAGTCCAGCTGCACTCAGTGGAATAACTACATCTGTCAGCCCTACCAGTGCTGCTATGCATGGAGAACTTGGCTTGGCATCTGGGCTGTGCTAAACTGATTTCATTCAATGTACAGATAACAAAAGAACAAAAGAACAAAATGCAAGCCATATACCATATAAAAAAACAGAACCTAATCAAGCTTTAATAATACCTGAAGCATTTCTCTCAGCTTTTTCCTGCCTTGAGCTCTAAATGTATTCTGTCAAGGGAAGAATACTTAAAGAAGTACAGATGACAGCTTTAAAGACCTCAAGAAGCTGAATAAGGTTTAAAGCTCAGAGAACAGTTTTTTTCAGTCCCAAAGTCCCACCTCTCTCCACTCCAACCAAATTCAAAAAACAAACCCACATAACCCACAAACCTCACACCACAGTATACCCCCTTCTCATCTACCCAGCAAACAAGTTTTCCTCTTTGCCTTTCTAAGTTCTTCACCCCATTATTGGAAGTAATTTGCCATTTTATATATGACACATACATATATAACTATGTAAATAGCCATTAAATTGCGGTTACTTTAAACAAGCTGTCTTATATCTGCTCTCTCTAGTCCCTCACTTTTCTGTCCTGTAAGATATTTAATGTTTCTCCTTTCCATCACCTCCCATAATATTGTGTGGAAGGAAACCAGACAGAAGTTACAGGACTGACAAACAAGTCATAGAACCATAGAACAGGTGGGGTTGAAAAGGATCTCTAGGGAGCACCTAGTTCAACCCCACCTTGAGTAAGAGAAAATGGGGACAAGACCAAGATAACACAGAATCAGTGGAGAGAGCAGGCACAAGACCCCTCAGGAAAGGGGAAGACAACCTCAATAGCTGCACAGCTTCTGTATACATGGTTTACATGTATTATGTATATATTAAAAATTATCACAACAATGCTCATACTGTACCCTTAAACTCCTCTGCTTTTACATTTTTGATATCTGTTTCAATGGAGATTCCAGACACATCAGGATCTGCAAGGGGACAGCAGAAAAAGACAATTCAGCAATAAAAAATTGTGATTTCATCTGTAATTCAGCAGCTACAAGCAATATTTCTGAGACCTCCTCACACTGTACAAGTTAGACATTGCCTATGAGAAAGAGTACAAAGTAAGAGCTAGACGAGGGCTGGCCTTGAACAGTTCATCTTTTTTCTCCAGGCTCTGGCATCTGTAAAAAATAAGTAATATTTCTTTTTTACAATAGCACAATGATATTTACATGCAAGAAGTCCCATATAAACAGTAGATGTTTTATACAGGGTAATGTCTCAGTCTGTTTATAACTGGGGAGATGTCTATTAATCCATAAGTGTATTTTCCACTACATTCTTATTACAAGACATGCATGTTTGCTGAAAAATACCACTTACAGATTCTACAGGGTAAAAAATATGTACAGTAATTGGCAATTATCTCAAATTCTTGTTAAAATGGGAAGGAAGATTCATCTAATTTTAACTCAAAGAGAAAAAAAGTCCCCATACACTCTTGGATATTTCATTGTCACATTCCACTAAGGGGGAACTGCAGGGGGTTATTTTAAAATAGATGGCTGAAGATGGAATTAAGTGAAGTGAAGCAAGTATTATACGTGAGAACCATTTCTTGGTAGTGAAAAGGATGTTGCCCTACTAAGGAAGAATAGAAAGGAAGAAAAGGAGTGGGGAAAAAGAAAAAGAGCAGGCAGAGAAAGAGAGAAGGGGTGATGGAGCGAAAAAAGGGGCATTACCAGCAGTACTTCAGAGTGTGCTGTGATGTCCAGCTGGCAGGAGGTGTGAGCACATGCCCTGCCAGGAGAGCCTCTGCAGCTCTCAGAGCACAGGCACAGCTCCTGCATCACTGGCAGCCAGACACCAGGGAGTGGGTGCTGGGGCAGGAGCTGCAGAACTGCACGGGGTCACGGTGGAGATGGTGGCACAGGCTGCATCAGCCACAGCTGGCAGCAGGTGGCTCAGGCAGGAACAAGGCAGGCAGGGAGATGAAGCAAATAGGGCAGGAATGCAGGTGGGCAGGACAGGTGACAGCTGGGGCATGTGAGGGAGACAAAATGGTAGGGCAGGACACAGCAAGTGTCCAGCCAGGGAGTGGGAGAGCAAGGGAACGAGGGCAAGCAAGGGCCAGTGGAGGCAAAAATGGGGGCAAAAGTGGGGGCAAAAGAACCATCTAGTCAGGGCAAATGACAAAAGGTTGTGACACAATTACTTTTATACCCCCTGGCTCCTCCCAAGTTCTCTGACAGGAGATCATTGGCCCAGTCCAACATTCCAGTGCAGTCTATTTCCCTTTCACCAACTGATTGGAGAACCTCTCTGGAGGTCAGTGTCCTTAGTGGTCTCCTACTGCCTGCCTATCACATGTGAGATGGCTGCCAGGCAAAGCCTCCTGAGAGACAGGGCTTTCCATCTTCTCCTAGCCACCTCCTGCAAGTAGCACTTGTACAGCCTCTCCCCCCACACCCTGGTAATTTCAAACAATATTGAGACAGAACTCAAAATTAAATTGGTTCCTCACACTCATGTATTGGGAACACTGAAATTCCAGAGAGAACAAGTGAAATAACCACTAGACCTACATCAACCCCCACTCAGCTACCAGGAGTTGGTCACAGGTATTACAATTAATCCACGTCAGGCTGGCCAGTGCTTAACAACAGCTGAACACAATTCTTTACACAGAAATTATTTTTTTCTTCCTCAAAAGCATCTCAGGTTCCCTTGGTTTAGGACTACTTTTGAAGAAATCATGGACATTTCTAATGCAGTCCATTTCCTCCATCTGCATCAGCCAACGGAACAATTTCTGTGGTGGGTATGGACAAGAATTGAGAACCTGTTTCCATTACTTTGGTTAAAAACATTCTTCTTTTGACTGATAGAAACTAGGAAAATAGCAAGATTAGACTTTCTTAAGCACACAGACCTCCTCTGTCCATCCCTAAATAATTAATTTCCTTTTCCCCTGCTTAATGGGGGAAGAGTTGCACCCTAGCAGATGAATATCTAGTCTTGATCTGAAGACACAAACAAATGAACAATCTCTTGATTCTTATGGCTTTCTTTTAACAGTTGATTGCTTCTCTTGAAGTTAGTGCCTCATTTCTGCCTTGGGTGAGTCCATTTGTGTTTTCAGTGCTCAAAGTTAGCATGCTGTTTTCTTTGTTTGAAGATACCATCACAGAGTCTTAGAATGGTTTGTGTTGGAAGGGATCTTTAAAGGTCATCTAGTTCAAGCTCCCTGGAAATGAGCAGGAACATCTTCAACATGAGTAGGTTGCTCAGAGCCCTGTCCAGGCTGGGACATGTCCAGCCTCTCACCCGCTGGCACCCCCAAGTCCTTCTCCAGGGCTGCTCTGGATCTGCTCATCCCCAGCCTGGATTGATACCAGGGCTTGTCCTGATTCAGGCACAGCACCTTGAATTCAGTCTTTTCAAACCTCATGACATTCCCACAGGCCACTACTTGAGCTAGTCCAAGTCCTTCTGGATGACAATCCCATCCTTCAAGTGTGGCAACAGCACCACTCATCTTGGTGTCATCTGCAAATCTGCTGAGTTTGTGCTCAATCCCTTTGTCTGTGTCAATAATGAAGACATTAAACAGCACTGATCCCATACACCATAGTACCCTATCACAGTTTTCTTCTCAATTAAATATCATACCTCATGGTTTAAGTCTGGCACAACAGCAGGAATTCTTCATTCATTCTGTTCCTATGGCCTTTTTCCTCCTTAATTTTGTAGGGCTTTTCCCAGCATCCTTTAAAAACACAAATTACAGTTCCACCAGTATCTATAACCACTGCCTCTGAGTCATGGAGCAACACTCAGAATTGGTATCTGAGACACTGGCACTGTAGCAAGGGTTCAATTATTCATTCACTGTATATTGTGGTGGGTTGATGGACACCACATAGCTGCTCTCTCACTCCACCTCCTCAACATGACCAGGGAGAAATAAGATTAAAAAGCTCATGGGTCAAGAGAAAGACAGGGAGTTTAGTTAGCAGTTACCATCACAGGCAAAACAGACCAAATTTAGGAAAAAATAATTAAGTGTACTGCTGGTTCAAAACAGAGTAAATGCAGTAGTTGCAACGACCTCCTCTCTGCTGCTCCTTCCTCTGCACACTCTCCCCTACTCCAGCATGGGCTGCTTTCTATAGGTCACAGTTTCTGCCAGGAGCCTGCTCCAACATGGATTCTCTGTGGTGCTTTCTAGCTATCTCACATCCCCTTCGAAATACATGTCCAACAATTCTTATGTCTAAAAGAACACAGCCTTGCACCTGATAGTGTAAAGTGAATTTTCATTTGTGCACATTACCAAAAGATCCAAACTGCGTGTAGCTATCCTGTCTGTAATATGCTTCAATTTTACCAACTTCATGTTACCCCAAAAAGAGTTACAATCAGAAGTTCATATATGAAATAAGTAAGACATGAAGAATTCTAGCAATGACATTTATGTACTCCAAGAATACTGAAATAGCAAAAAAATATTTGCACTACAAATAGCACTTAGAAATTTTTTCCCCCCAAGAAAGCTTTCCTACTGAACTTTAAAGAAAGAAATATTAAAAATCCTCTATATAAGCCCCCTCAGATGCTGTTGAAACTGTAGGAGGAAACAATTTCTCCAGTGCCTCCCAAAGCAATCATTACTCCTGCAAGTCCACACACAGCCCAGCTCCTTGTCTTTGCTTAGGCTTGGTCTAGAATAGTCTGCAGTCAGTCAGTAATTTTCTTTTTAACCTATTAGGTCCCATTTAGATCTATGGGAAAAAAACTAACCTGTGACTATTACCCAAACCACGTTTCTAGAACAACACCCCTCTTCCCCCATATTCTAGACGACAATAGTTAACAAATCACATTTATCTACTGAAATAACATCTTCATGATGGGGAGGAGAATTTTATTCTGAGACTCTGAGGCTTGATAACATTTCAAAAGGAATCCTTTCTAGGTCTCCAGTGTGTGAATAAAATAATTTATAAATTATTAACACATAAGCCTCTTCTGTCTGGACACAAAACAACTCAAGTACATGGAATTCATCACTGTATTACATTCACTGTTTCATGGGCCTGGAAATTTCTCTCCTGCTCATTAATACAGGTGTCATGCAGCTCGCTGTCATGATCAAAATGTTCACAGAATAGGAAGCCACAAAAGGAAAACACATTTTATGACTTCTGGGGCAGGACCATGGTATTTACTTTCCACTATGGAAGCCATTACAGAATTAATTTGAATGCTTTTTATTGGGAGTTAGAATACATGAAGATTTTATTATACAATACAACTAAGGAGAAAATATGAGAGAGAGGGGGAGAAAGGGAGAGAAAAGTTCAACATACACACAGCTCTCCTCCTCACACATACAAACCATATATATGCATGACTCTTTTCAAGAAGCTGTAGAGTTCAAACAGTAATGTAAGGTGGTGCAGAGACAGCTGACTATATTAAAACCATTATATATTCTGATCAAATAGAAGAAGAGGTCCTTAAAGCTAGAGCATCTCGTCCCTTAGACATCCTTCAAGAAATGCCTTTGCCAAGTATTCAGAATCCAAGTCTTCAGCTTTGGATTTTAATTCACCACATAAAAAGCAACAGTGAAAATATAACATATTACTATACCAGCAAACTTTTTATTCAGGCTGCTTTTTAAAGACCAAAAAAAAAAGCTGCTTAATTATGCTCGTTTAGAAATAAACTCAAAAACCCCCCACACTTTCCATTTGATAAACACTCACAGCTGTAAACTGAAACTGCTAGCTGGATGAATCATTAAGGAAAAATATATTAGTCAAATCAAATCAAAAGAAACAGTGTGCCTGGAGGAAATTACATGAGAACAGAACCAAAACAAAGTTATAACTACAAGAGAAAAAGCAGCCCTGCATTTGTTTTGCCAAGTTCTAAACAACAGGTGGTCTAAAGCAAAGTTTAACAAAGGGTTTCTGAGGATACTGTAAATTTAGGAAGTCCAACATCTCAAGAATAAAGCAAATTCTCCTTCTGAAGTCCCTGAGAGAGAATAGGAAACCAAACATCTGTTTGGTGTTAGCATCCTTCAGACGTGACCACTTCAGAGTAAAGCCTCAGTGACACGATTAGCTGCTGATGCAAACTTCTAAGCCACGGAACTACCTACCACAAGGCACTCAGATGATACCCAGAGTTTTGCCACTGTCACACCATTTAAACCCACCTGTTTTGGCTTCCTCTTTGCCATGCTTCCTAGCAGAAGTAGCCCATAGACTACACAGTCCATAAAAGGGGAAGGGGAAGGAGAAGGAGAAGGAGAAGGAGAAGGAGAAGGAGA
>JANRMJ010000054.1:13637755-13666279 GCA_025584955.1 Alethe diademata | reverse complement strand
CGGAACGGCGGGGCGGCGGAACGGCGGGGCGGCTGCCGCAGTTTCCGGCGGAGCCCGAGGAGGAGGCGCCGGGGCCGGGAGAGCATGGCGGGGCCGTGGGCCGGCCGCGGGCTGCGGGCCGGGAGCCGTGAGTCCGGGAGGAAGGCATGAGTGCGGGAGGGAGCCGGGACTGAGGGAGGGAGCCGTGAGACGTGAGTGCGGGTCAGGCCGAGCTCGGGCTCGTACTGCGGCGGTGCTTTCAGGGGCTGAGGTGCTCTTATTCGGCCGCGGGGGAGTTGGCCTCTCTGAAGGACAGCCAGGGAGCGACATTAACCTTTGCGTTGGGTTTGGAAGAGACTTTTGAGATCATTCAGTCCACCCCCCTTGCCAGGGCAGGGTCCCATGAGCAGGTGACACAGGAACATGTCCAGGTGGATTTGGAATGTCTCCGGGGAGAGCGACTCCACACCCGCCCAGAGCAGCTTATTCCAGTGCTCTGCCTCTCTCCATGGAAAGAAGTTTTTCCTTATGTTGAAGTGAAACTTCTTATGTTTTAGTTTATGGCCATTGCTGGTCACCACTGAAGGGAGTCTGGCACCAACCTCTTGGCACCTTTGAGATGCTTACATACATTAATGAGATCCCTTCTCAGTCTTCTCCTCTCCAGACTAAACAGGCCCAGCTCCCGTGGTCTCTCCTCATAAGAGAGGTGCTCGAGACCCCTCATCATCTTTTTGACCCCTTTTGTAGCCTCGGAGTCTCCTATTGTGACTTTCTGCAGGCAGTGCAGGGACTCAAGTGTGGTCACTTGCTGGAGCTGCAGAAGTGCTACCTTGCACGTATTGAGGCAGACAGGTGGGTGATTGGTAGTGTTGTAGAAACCAACACCTTATAAAGAGGTTTTGAAAACTCAGGGTCACAGAATGGTTGAGGTTGGAAGGGACCACAGTGGGTCGTCTAGTCCAGTCTCTTTGCTCAAGTAGGATCATCCCAGAGCCCATGCCACAGGATTGCATTCAGATGGTTCTGGAATATCTCCAGTGAGGGAGACTCCACACCCTTTCTGGGCAGTCTGTTCCAGTGCTTGGTCACTGCACAGGAAAGTTCTTCCTCCTGTTCAGGTGGAACTTCCCATGCATCCATGTCTGCCCCTTGCTTCTTATCCTATTTCTGGGCACCACTGAGCAGAGCCTGGTCCATGCTCTGACCCCTCCCTGCAGGCACTGACAGACACTGATGAGGTTCCCTCTCACTCATCTCTCCTTGAGGCTGAACAGCCCCAGCTCCCTCAGCCTTTCCTCATAAGAGAGATGCTCTGCTGGACCCACCCCAGGATTGCATACTCCGTAGATTATTGCTTACTCTGTATCTCTCCTGTCCCCAGGGTACGTCTCCACACCAGCTTTCTCTCGGCTGACGCCTGATGAGGTGGTTCGGATGCGTAATGAGCTCTTCACCAAAGAGAAGGAGAGACAGTTGTCTCTTCACCCACGGATTGAGAAAATTGAAGTGAAATACACTGGGAAGTTGCACTCTGGCAGTGTGTTTGTCATGAACAAGGCTCTGTCTACGCCATACAACTGTGCCATGCGTAAGTGGAGGGACTTCTGAACTAGCCCCTATGTTGAATGTTGTGCTGCCAGTTGAAATAGAAACAGTTAATTTTGGAGGCTTTTTTCATAGTTTAGCCTTCCAAGTCATTTACAAATATGAAACTTGCAGTTGTTGGAAATGCAGCAGTCTGAACTGCCGATCCTGAGAAATTAATGCTTTAGGGTTTTTTTTTTTGGTTTTTTTTTTGAACTTTCTTTAGATTTAAGCGAATGGGATTGCAAGAAGTCTGTTCTGGCTGTTGTGGATGGTGAAATCTGGGACATGTACAGACCTTTGATGAAGTCATGTGAAATTCAGTTCCTTACCTTCAAAGATGAAGATCCAGAGGAAGTAAACAAGGTAAGTTATTATCTGTTACTAGTTGTTCCATCTGTACCTTCTCTCATGGCAGGTGGCCTTGATTATGACCACTTGGTTCTGTGTGCACCTTTCAGTTCCATGCCTATCTGCCTCCTTGAACTTTGTTGTCATTAAAGTTCAGACATTTTAATGTCTTTTTAATGGTGCATCATGGCTGTCATTAGCTGGACCAGTGTGTGGGGTAGGTGAATTGTTTGCTTTCGTTTCAATTGGTGTATTACTCTATTATTTCAGATTTAAATATCTCCAGGGTTACATCTAGCTTGCATTCTAAATGCAGTTTAGATTTTTTAAATTTGATTCTGCTTGGAGAATCATCTCCAAATAGAAGTTTGAATACTAAAGAAAGTAATCATAGAATTGTGGAAAAGCTTGGGTTGGAAGGGACATTAGAAACTCATCTAGTTCCACCCTCTGCCGTGGAGAGGGACATCTTCCACCAGATGAGGTTGCTCATAGCCCTGTCCAACCTGGCCTTGAATACTTCCAGGGCTGGAATGCTTCAGTTGGCAGCTGAGTTTGTGCATAATCCAGTGAAGTTTTGGTTTTCTCTTTTTTTTTTAATAATTAGCGTCTAGGCAATAAATCTATGTTCTGAAACTCTATTTGCAGGCATATTGGCGTTCCTGTGCCATGATCATGGCGTGTGTGCTGAAGCGGGCGTTCAAGGATGAATACTCAGTCACCCTAGTTAAAGCTCCAGAAGTGCCAGGTGATAAAAGTGTTTTGTATTGATTGTCTTTTGCTGCTTCTCAAATGAGTGCTTAATAACCAAACTTAGAAAAAATCAGAGGCTCTTTTTCCAATGATTGGTGGTACTTAGCACTGATAGGTGTATTACATGCTGTTGTAGTTGCCTTTAATTTTTAATAACCACACTAAAAACTGTTTTCTTATCAACATTCAGAAAATTGGTCTGTGTGGCCACTGGGTTTCAGACCACTTAGGATTTCACAGCTGAAATGAGTAACTAAGCCTCTGTATTGTGAAGTGACACGAGCAGGGTTTCTAGATGTGATGCAACGTGTGTCTGTGGAATTTGCTCTAACTGCATAACCTTGTCCAGCACTTGAGTTACTAAAAATGACAATATCTACACCAAATTGGAGGATTATTGAGGTACAGACAAGCTTAGTAACAACTTCTGCTCATCTGTGATCTGATTTAAGATTTAGAAAAGTGAGCAAATGCACAAGAGGAGGTTGTTTCAATAAAAAAACCTGCATAGTTATGCATTTAATATATGAGAAGGTCAGTTGGTGGTCATGTGGAGTGCTATAACTGCTTCTATTTTTAGCAATTTTTGCATTTAGCATTGTGATAGATAAGTACAGGTAAATATTTCAGTTCTACCAGAGTTTGGAATAATCCTGAATATACTCAGCTTTCTCATTATACTGCATATATAGAAATAGTGTGATCTTACTGGGTTCATAGATTTCATATCTTAATAGCCATAACTCAGTATACAAAAAAGAGTGTTCCAACAACTGTCAGAGAAATTTGTGGTGCCTTTACCAGAAATTTGTGTCGTGGATAAACTGCTCTAATATTGTCTGATTTCTCTATGCAACAAATTCCTTGTTATAATTTAATAGCTCACATTTATTGTATGAGACACACAATTGAAAAATAATGAAGTATTTTTAAAGTGAGTGGTTTTGGTTTTTCTCTGCAATGTTAGATGCAGTGAAGCAGTGTATTTTTCCCCTCTTTATTGGGATTCTATTATACTGACATTGCATTAAAACTCCTTTCAAATTACTTTCTCATTCAGTGAAATGAAATTAAAACACCACAATTTCAATCTGCCATTTTATAGTATAATCAGAGCTGAAAATTTTTGTTTTATGATGAATTTCTAGAGATAATCCTGTTTTTCCTTTTTTTTCTCATTCATTTTGTTGAAACAATGTAGTATGATTGTGAAATACATAATTTGTTACAAACATGAATGCTTTTCTCTTTGGATTGGAATTGCAGTGATCTCTGGAGCTTTCTGTTATGATGTAGTTTTGGACAATAAACTGAATGACTGGAAACCAACAAAGGTAAGCACTTTTCAGACTTAAACCCAAAAAGTTCTATAGCTTGTGTTCTTGTCCAGGTGTTCTTTTTCATAAGGGAGAAGGGACAGAGCTTTTTTTCCCTTTTTGTTAGTGCACATTTGGAGTAGTCTCTGGGAGCTGATGTCTGCATTTACCACACTCTGGTGCTATGGCAGAGTGCTCGCAGATTTCCTTTCAGACAAAAATAAACCTGGTGCTGTCTTCCACATCCTTTCAGGCTTCAGGGCTGTGGAGCTAGAGAAAATTCTAATCTGAAGTACAAGTTCAGAAACAGTTGATGGGGCCATTGGGACCTCAGTGCCATTTTTGTTACTGTACAGATTTTTTCCTCCTCAGCTGCTCTTGCCTGGTGATGTAGATGCAGCCACAGTCTTTGTGTGAGTAGAGTCTCTGAAAATGGAAGTGTGCATAAGGCATATTTTCTGGTGGTTTATAGCAGAATCAGTTTGTTGTTGAGTAAAATCTGTGAGCACATTCAGCTGCAGCTGTCCTTAATAGCTTGCTTATATTTCATATTCTGCAGTAAATCTAATAATCTGAATACTCTAAATCACTGAACCATTTGAGATCACAGTCGTTTTACCCATTTCATGCCCATTCTTGTTCTCGTGCCCAAAAACTGGCCGAGGTGTATGGCTAGCAAAGCAATATTGGTACAGTGAAGAATTTTTCTTCAATATGATCTTGCAGCTGAAGTAATTTAGTTAGAAATATTTTCTACATGATGTTTGATATGTAATTTCACCTCATAACAATTTTTTATTTATGAGTAAATCTGAATTACGCAGAACTTCAGATTCTGGTCCAAGGTGACCAAGTTTTATTTATTAAATAGTCAATACCTTTTTTTTCATTTTGATATATCACAATTAATTTGTGAGTGAAGAAACCACTCTTGGAGGGTGGAAACAAGATATACAGATGAGTAATTAACAGTAGCAAGACTATGTATGTAGTACCATGTAGGGAAAACCTGGGCAGTTTAATTAATATATGTTCTTTCTGATGGACAAATGCCTATTGATTTGACTGGGCACTGAATCTGTCCATTAAAACAGTGATGATCTGTAGTGCTCTTATGATAGTAGTAAGGCACTCCTACAGTAAAATTGCTGTATTTAGAGTTTTAGTAGATGATCTTTGTTGTTTTGACTAATATTTGCTGTGCTTTATCTGTTCACCACAGCTGTGAAAAGGTGGTTACACTTTTTATGCCCTTTTTTTAGGACAACTTCTGTTCTCTTACAAGGGATGCCAAAAAGCTAATCCATCAAGACCTGCCCTTTGAAACGCTGCATGTTGAAGCAAAAGTAGCACGTGAAATGTTTCAGCATAATAAGTGAGTGTCTGAATTTGCCTTTCTTTCAAAGAAGCAATTAGAAATCAAGTCAAATCTCTGCTTGGTTTTACAAATCTAAAATAAGATGTGACAGGTGAAGTAAGAAGGCACTTCTTCCACTGCTCTGAATGAGCCTGCCTCCATTCTCTTTCCACCAACATACTTACACCAACTTACTTAGTTCTTACTGTTCTTTCCAGAGGCCAGCACCAGGCACCTTTACTGGATGTAGTTTTGTGACAAACTGAAAGACTGAGACTTCTTTTGTTCTAGCAAGCTTCAAGATTCCACTACTATTAAATTGAAACTCTGGTGGTTAGCCTTGACATCATAGCCTTTGCAGAAAGGCTTCCATATTTAAAGAAATGTACATTTTTTTGTGTCCTGATATCTTCAGATGAAGATTTGATGAAATGCAGTTTTTGAAGTCTGCAGGGGGAAAATGGGTAAAATACTTTGGTCTGTGCTATAAAAAAAGGTTTGATCAAAATCTCCTGTCTTCTTCGCTGAAAAAAAAATCTCAGCCATGTTCCTGGTCCATAGCTTTTTGGCAGTTGGAGAGATGTAGGGGAAAAATGATCAATAATTTATCATTTTGTGAACCAAAATTAAGCTACCATGAAGCTAAAGTTGCAAAATAGCAATATTTTTGGCTTTATGCTGAAGGTGATTTTCAGTGTGACATGTGGATCATCAGCTCCACTGCATTGGCAGCAGGTGGGAGCTGACTTTTGAATATTTAGATATTGTGTATAGAAAGCACAGAGAAAAGAGCTGTTGAGGGCTAAACATTGCGTAAAATCAGTTAAGTGGTCTCATGGTGTCTCATGGTCTTACAGGTGACCTGAAAGACTTATTTGCAGTAGTAGGTCCATTGTATCTTTCTGAATAAAACTCTGCTGTGGGACCATGGCCCTCCTATAAAATGTACACAGAATAGACTGGAATAGATGTTTCAATGGGAAGGGACCTACAACAACCACCTAGTCTGATGTTGCATTATTTTTGAAGTGCCTTTCAGTAGTGCTCAGTAAAATCTCTATAATTTTTCCATGAGCTGAGGTTAACTAACAGATCTGTTAATTAAGCATGTTATATATGTGTTGTCATTAAGAATTTAAACCAGTCTCAAAGCTCACATAAATACAAGCATGATTTTTAGGAATTTTAAATGAATTAAATTAATTTCTGAAGTGTTCTTGTAAGAACTAGGAGTTAAAGGTAAGGATTTTTAATACATTTTCTTTTCTTGTCCAGATACAAAATGGAGATGATAGAAAGAAAAGCATCTCAGAATATGGAAGGAATTGTACAGTTACATAGGTGAGCCAAACTGAACTCCCATTCTGTTATGATTTACTGTAACATTTGAGTATTGGAAGTACTCTCTGCAAGTGAGAAGTGCAAGTTACTTGTGATGGTTTTAAATTTAAAGATCACTTGTGTTCATTGATGTTTGTGGTCTGTCTTAAGTTGCTTGGTGTGGTTTGTTTGCTTGGTTTTCTTAATACAGCCATTATTTTTCTATGTTTCTATTTCTTGCTACATCGAGAGGGGTAAGTGCCAGAGAAGTCTTACTGCTTTCAGTACTTTTACATGAAGATTAAATAATTCTCTAGAGCTTGACAGGCTAAATAAAATACAAACCAAATACTGGTTTGAAAACCAGAGTTAATGTTGTATAAGGGATTTTTCTTTCAAAGTTGTCAATACCTTCCTAACTTGCTAGCTGCTGTTTTGTAGTGGTGGAGATGAGAATAGAACAGCACTCTGGAGATACAGTGTAAGATACAGAGTTCTTAATCTGGAGGCAGGAAGCTTGTATTGTATCTCAGGCAGCTCTCTATCTTAGGCTGTTCAGTTCTGTAGATGTCTAAAGAGTTCCTAATTTGTTTTTGTGATCCACATCTATCTAAAGGACCGGATGGCTTTGCAGAGGTGGTTCTTGACGTTTTAGAACAATGTTGTGTTGTTCTTTCCTTCCTCCCACTCTGATCTGCTCTTTAAAGGGGAAAATAGGCTTACCTATTGCTTTCTGGGAGAGGTTCATTCTCAGTATTTCTTTGCTGTACTAGGGTGTCTCTCTTTACTTAATTGATTTGCAGTTTTCCAGGAACTGGAGAGGGAAATAACTGTGCAGGCTGTAAACATTGTACTGTGGAAAACAGGCAGTCTTGGAGACAAATCTTTTTCTAGTGAATGACAGTTATCCCAAGTTTAGAACCAACATGGCATCAAAGATTTTTTAAACTTAAGATCCTTTCCTAGGCTTGAGGTTTAAATTTCCTAAGTTCATTTAAGGAATTTGTGTGACCTGTAATTTTGGTTTAGAAAATTTGAGCTGGAGATTTGTTTAGGGGTTTGTGTAGATTTTCTTTCTGTTGATTGGAATTTGCTAATCAAAAATAAAACCTAACCTCCTTTTATTTTGCTCCAAATGTATTTGATATGTAAGCTGGGTTTTTCTTCATCCCTCCAGGTTCGGTGACTTTGTAGATGTTAGTGAAGGTCCTCATATTCCAAGGACAAGTTTTTGTTTCCAGTATGAGATAACGGCAGCCCATAATCTTCGGACTGACCAGTCTGAATTGAAAAGGAGATTCCAGGGTGTGTCCTTGCCAGTCCATTTGAAGGTAAGCAGTCAATTTTGCACAGATTTTCCTTCTTTAAGTTAGAGCATTTTGCCTTTGTTCTCATCTTTATTAGGTGCTATGTTGGTAGCTAAATGAAATTCATAGTTGAGAGCTGTAGAAAGGGAGAGCCCCTCATGATGGCTGTGTTGGATATTTGGGGTTCATTTACCTGAACCTGTTCTGAATGTGCAGTCAGAACTACGAAAGTTTGCATGAGAGGGCCCATGATGTTATTTTTCAGTATGGAAAGTGTTGTTTTGGTTGTATAATTTCTGCATGGATATTTCATTCTGCTTGCCTAAGTTGTGCATGCCTGTCTTCTGACATCAAGGCTACTGACAGTGCTTAAAAGAGCAGAACTTTGTGTTTATACTCATAATAAATATACCATTCAAAGAATTTCATTACACCAAAGTAAAATGTAGCAACATCAAAGAAAAGTCCTAGCACTAATGAGCCTTAAACAAAGGCTTTGCAGAACTGAAGGTGGAGGCAGGAGTCTTTATTCCCATTCCTGTTGACTTACTTGTGCTGTTGTCTTAGTTGGGGAAGTTTTCAAGGGTTCCTCAGCTCATCTCCGTGTTCCCTTCCTAAGCATAATTCCCATTTTTGCCAATTAACTCCTCAAGGATTCCACACAGTGGATGAATCATAGAACCATGGAATGGTTTGGGTTAGAAGGGACCTTAAAGTTCATGCAGTTCCAATTCCCCTTCCATGATCAGGGGCACCTTCCACTGGACAGGTTGCTCAGAGCTCCATTCAATCTGGCCATGAACACTCCCAGGGATGGGGCATGTGATGGGTGGATATTTGTTCAAGTCCCCCACATGAATATGGGCCAATTGGACACCAAAATTGTAAGTTGTGACACTTGAACTGGGTGTTACTATTATTTTGTGCCATCATTTCTCTACATTTGTCAGAATCTATTCTATGATAAGATTCTTTTTTACCTCTGTTAATGTCATTTAATGACTTTTCACACAGGCTCACCACACTGTGTGGCACAAACTGCTGGAAAGATCAAAGAGGCTGGTAAGTCTCACTAGTGGTGAAGTACAGGTTACCAAATTCAAAGGTATCTTCTAATTGAGGACAACTTGAATTGTTAGAGGTAGGTAGTCCACTCAAGAACATATCTTTAGGAATGGAAATATTCACAGGTGAATGGAAATCAGAAATCTAACTGCTTGCTTATTAGAGGACATGGTAGCTCTGCTTCTGAGGTCTGTTATTAGATGCATTGTGCCATTTAAAAAACATCATATACTATTTGATATGATTTGTCCAATTAAAAATATTTTAAAGTAAGTGGAACTATAAAATACTAGAACTCACATGTAACCAAATAACCACTATCAAGACATGTTTAAGCATAGGAAGTCTTTGTAAGAATTAAAGAGCAGGTGTTTTAGAGACTTCAGATCAGTATTTTTATACTTGTTTGGCAAGAGACAGAAAAAGAAGTACTTCATGTCTTCTGAAACTTGTTAGCCAAGGATATGTTCTGAGCCTGCCCCATGGCATCTTCCCTGAACTTAGTTTAAATATTCTTGTCCTTCAGGTTGTTTAATTTTGGAGAAGATAATAGTCTTTGTAGGTTGTCCTTTCTTGTTACACTGACAGTATGAGGGGAGGATTTTCAGGATCTAGGAGAGTGAAATAATTTTTAAAAATGTAACAAAATTGGTATCTTTCTGCAGGTCACTGAAGAAGAGTATTTGGAAGCAGCAGCACAATGTCCTGAGGCAAAAGATGGAACTGAAGAAGGAAAAACTGTATCAATTTAAATTAAGTTGAACCTCTAAATGTACATAATAAAATGTGTATTTTTACATGACTTGTTTGTGACTCATACAAAAACGTTTTGGGTAATTTGAATTCTGTGACCTAAATCACAGATAAGCATAGACACAGGCATACACGAGATGTTTCAGTCCACTTTAAAGATTTCCTTAAAAAAATAAAGGGCAGGGGGCGAGAAGATAATTTTTTTATCTGCAATAGCTTGCAAGTTGCCCCTGTCCTTACCTTGTTAACAGTAATTGCATGTGTCCATCCATATGTTGTTGCCTACTGCAACTGAAAGTTGAGACAAATAGTATCTTAAAAAGATATGCTTAAAGGTATGTAAAGGTGTAATTGCCATTGCTTTACCCGTACAAAAATAGCAGAATGTAAAAGCCTGAAAGTTCTTGGAGTTTAATGAATTCTTTCTGTTGCACAAGTGCAGTTAAAGATCATTTTCCAGAATAATACCAAGAATGTAGTTCATTACTTGCATCCCCAGTGTAGTAAGATTTATTATGCATTTTCTTTCTTTGGTATTTAAATATGGTGACTTCAATTAAATTTCACAAGGGGGTTTTGCTAGATGATGTTTTCTATGTTTTATATTTTCATCCCTAACTCATTAGAACTGTTCTCATTATATCAGAGGAAATTTTTATTACTGTTTGAAATGCAAATATTTTCTCTGAATTTTACCCTAATTATTTTTGCCATTAACTGCATCTCATGGTTTCTAAACAGTTGACACCACAGTTTTGTGAGAACAGGGTAGTAGTTCAGTAAACATAGCTATATAAACATTAGGTATAACCCATGTCTTCTCAGGATACTTGGAAAACTGATGGGTTTTTTTCTTCTTGATTAGTGTTGCAGAGGACTTTTTATAACGGTGCACCAGATGCTTATTTTTTAAAATAAGATTGTTGATTCAAAGTTTACATTCAAAGTACACATATGCATTTACACGTTCTATATACTGTAATTAAATTGAAGTTGGCAAAGTGTACTTTGGCTTTGGACCTGTTGTTCTGGTGCTGTTGACGAAGCAGGCATTGGTTCATGTCTTAAAAAAAAAATGCTGTTTGTGTTGGTTTTGGGGTTTTGTTGTGGCTTTCTTTTAGTTTTGCTTGGTTGATTTTTGTTTGTTGTTTAGTGTACTACTTGTCATCTTTGATTAACCCAAGACAGGTGATATTTTGCCATCTGAATTTTGGGATCCTGTCCAGGTGGTCTGTTTTGAATCTTAAGCTTGTTCTGTTACAACCCAGAGAGTCCCCTGATGTCTGCTTGCTGTTTTGGATATCCAGAATTCCTCCTTGGATTCCACCAGCTGCAGAGGAAGGTAAGAGTGCTGCTGTCCCTTAGGAATATACCTTTTTTAAGCCCAGCTGGAATTTCAGAGCATTTCTGGTATGTTCCTTTCTGGGGGGCTGCGGAGAGGGTTTTTTTTTTTTGTTTGTTTGTTATGTCTGGGGTTTGAGGTTTTTTTGGTTGGAGGAGCAGGTAAGTCGCCCCACAGGTGAATCCCCATAAAAGGGACTTTTGCAAGTGCACGACAATACTGAAAATGCTGTTGAGGCTGTAGCAGACCCTTCCCTGGAGGTCTGTGCATAAAAAGGTGGAAGCTCAGACTTTTACAGAACTCTCTGCTAGTCTCACACCTTGGCTTTTATGGGGTCCAGAAGACAGGTCTTCCTTAGGGAGAGATGCAGCTGGGGGATGCCTTTGAAAAGCACCAGGATTCTCACAGAGCACAGCAGCAGTTAGGAGAACTGGGCAATAGTGTTCATTTCTTCCTCACCATAGCACATTTTGAAATGGGAACGTAGATTAAAGTCTGTTCTGTCAAAATGGGATTCAGAGCCTCATGTGCAGGGAAGAATATCTGTGTTTTGTGGGGGGGATGGCTCATACGGTATTTTGAGTACTCCCTGCCTGATCTGTGTAAATGATGTCACTGGTAGGAAAGTCCTGAGCATTTCGTGGATGAATGTGAGAACAAATGGAAGCAGTGCTCAGTTCCCCTCACAGCTACAGAGCAGCAGGGAGATACAACCCTTAACTCAAGGCCATTTATTTTACCATTGACTGTTGGTGCATAAAATGCTGAAATTATCTGCTGAGAGGGCTGTTGCAGCAGCTGGGTTAGAGTGATGCTTCCTTTCTCTTTTTGAATTAGGTTTTCTGAATTTCAGCTGAACTGCAGGGTGGTTCCAGCCTGGCTGGCTGTTTGGAGCTGTGCTCCAGCACATACCTGCAACTATCACTGTACCAAATTTAAAGCTGTGGGGTTATGTAAAATTCCAAAATGAGTATGGCAAAGCTCTGGCTGAGTGTGGATTCTGGATGTTTGTCCACTCTCCTGCCTACCCTGGGGCCTGGCCCAATCTTCTCCATTGGAAAAAGTCAGAAGACGCTGTCATTGATCAGTTCAAGGAGACAAGAAAGTAGATGTTATTTTCTATACTGAATGCTACAGGAAACTGCAGGGATTAGGGGTGGATAGATGGGCAAAAGACATTGCAGAATTTTGCCAATTCCCCTTCTTGGCTATTTTTTAAAATTAAATTTCTGTTTGTGAAGAGGCAATTTTTACTCAGCAAAAGAACTGCAGAACCATCTAAGGAAGAATCTAGGAAGACACAATGCTACAAAGTGGAGAAAGAGGAGGGCAGGGTCACTTAGGCCAACATACATGAGCAGAAGATGATACTGGCTACATTCTGATAAGGACTAAATAAGAATTTTTTTTTATGGTGAAAGTGGTGAGACACTGGAACATGTCATTCAGAGAACTTGTGGGTACCTCTGCCTTGGAAATGGAGCTTGCTGCATCCTGGGCTAGTGGAAAGTGTCCCTGCCTGTGGCAGCGATGTTGGATGATCTTTAAGGTCCCTTCGAACCCAACTCATTCCAGGATTTTATGATAGGGGAAAAAGCAGGAAGTGAAGCCTTCTTCCTTGTTGCACATCTCATTAGTAGCTTCATGGCTTCTCACATTAAAATTGTTCCTCCTTCTGCATCTTGTTTGAAAGAGTTGAAACTTCTAATTTTTCTCTTTTGTTTACTGGTTTTATCAAAGACACATATAACTAACTGAGAATTTTTTTTCCGAAGAAATATTCTGTATTTCATGTTATCATGGATTTTGGAGATAGAAAAGGCAATTAGGATATAATATGACTTATTTTATAACAGAAGAAATTAAATGCTAGGAAAGAGTTATTTTTTTCTTACCAGGCAGTAAAGGTCTTCCGTGGGAAATAGAGCACATGCAAGTGATGAAAACAGCCAATCATTAGTAGACATCAAGTCCTTTCATGGCAGCAGCCAGAATAATTTTCCCTTTCTATTTTAACTTCTGGCAAGGAGTAATATCCTACTGCTTTTTGGTAACTTATCTAGCACTATCTCTCTCAGTGCAGTACTTTGTTATATTTGAAGCCAGTGAAATTACTACATTTATTTTATTAGTTTTTACAGACACAGGAACTGGGCAGCATAAAGGCATTTGATGGGAAGGGTTGACAGTGGGTCTTTCTTGCAGAACACCAGCCATCTGAAAATGGTAATGCTATCATGCTGTGGTTTTTCACAAGACTTAACCCCAGTCATGGACAGCATTAACATTTTTCCAGAGTGAAAATAAAACCTATTATTTTAGTATCTGCTAATATAATATCCACAACCTAACTAGGTCTGCTTTTCTGGGGAATCAGCTATGCAGAAAGAATATACATAATTGGTCTAATATTGGACCATATTTATAATGGCTATCTATTTCTTAAGTTTTCAAGTTACATTTTAAAGAGAGAAAATGTGAGGGAACAAATACTTGATTTTTGTGGTCTGTCTGAATCAGGATGGTGAGCAGAAAGGTGTTTTCTTCCTTAAGATCCCTTCTCTTGACATGTGTCTATTCAGGATAGACATTCTTGGATCATCTTTGCTTCAGCAAACCAATGAAAGTGCTTCTGAATGTGGCCTCAAATGGACAGGGAAATCAAACTGAGCTTCAGTGTCACCCAAGAAATGAGATTTTCTCTTGACTCTCCTCTATTTTGCCACAGTTTTCTTTTTGCTTTTAAAGCCATTTTCTCTGGAAAGTTTATAGGATTATGCTTTTGTTTACCAAAATATGCTGCGCCACTTTGAGAACTCCCTCTCAGAGCTATGGCTCTGACTTTGGAAGGGATAGAAGTGGCTTTTCCTTTTCGGTGATAATGTCGCCCCAGCTGTATGCATCTGATGGAGCCTGGTTTGGAAAACGTTTATGCCGTGCAGCTGTTCTGTCTGAGTGTAAAAATCACATTCAGTGAGACTCTTTGGTAGGACACTTTTTTATGAGACCATTGATTTTTAAGTTTCTGTGGTCTTGAGTACTCTGTGATCATTCCTCGTACTGGGGGTTCACAGGAAGAACACTGATAACAGAAAGAGGTGTTTATATTGATACAGCACAAACATTAACCATATTCCTTAATTAATGGTGAGTACTTTGAGTTTTGTAGTTTTCCCTTTTGTTCTCCCAACAAATTCATGTTTCATAGCTAAACTATTCTCCAGGTCGATTTACGTAGAGTTAAGAGAGAGTTTTAAGGACTGGCTCTGTCACTCAGGTTTTGTGACTGTGAATGTTCAGGAACTATTTTGACCTCACACAAAATAAATATAACAATACTTTTGTGTTTCTTGACAATTTTCTAAGACTTGTAAAAGTTTGAAGTGCACAGGTAATCCTAAAGTAAACGAAAGATATTTTTCATTTTCTCCTAATGACCCATTGACCCATTTCTCCTAAAGAACTGACAATGAAATCTCAAAGAAACATTTTCTGCCTGTTTTTCTCTTATAATAAAATTCTGTAGAAATTAATAGAAGTTGTACATGCCAAAAGTTTAATCCATCATTTTTCTTTACTAAATAAAAATGAAGAAATGAAATATTTGTGTAGGAGGTAAAACCAAAAGAGCTAAAAAGTGATGAAGTAAAAACCAGCTTGTTGTGTTCAAAATGTTACACATTCAACATCCTAGTAAGGACTTGCTAATACACAAAGCTGCTATTCACTGATTTTCCAGACTCTATACCTGGCAAGCATTCTAGCAAGCATGCCTGTATGGAGAACAACATGTCTTTTTACACGTAGAGCAGAGGTTTTTCCCAGCATAGCACTGACTAATTCATGATTTCTGTTCTCCTCCCACAGCAGCAGTTTGTTCCGTGTGAATTCTGGTAAGAGGCATGGTACAGTGTTAATGCTAACATGTAGGAGTCAGTCATAGGTAAAAACCCCTATCACGATTAGCATTAACAGCATACAGCCACAGAAGAGCTCCAGAGGCTGCAGTATGAGACATAAAGAACTCAAAGCACTGGGTTTTCCCCTTGACATACCTAAAGAAAAAGAAGAAAAAAAAGAAAAAAAAAATCCATATCAAGAAACTGGCAGATGATGGAGAGACATCAGAGAGGGAATTATTGCAGTTAAACACACAGGAACCATCTGCTGTACCTTTAAATCCAAACTTGCAATTCTTTTAGCTAGAGAGAGAGAGCCAGAGTGCATTGAGCAGCAAGTGCATTGTGCTTGCTGTGAGCTGGAATAATACAGATTGCAGCATGGTCTTGCTTAATTTTGCATCCCTTTAGATACCAGTTGATGAAGACTTCTCATATAAGCCTAGCTCCTCAAAATGTTTTCAACTCCCAAAAAAACAAAACCAAAAATGTCTTGATTTATTCTGATTTAACCAAGAAAAAATGCCTCTCAGGAGAGCTGACTCTTTATCAGGATGTGAGAAACAGCTAAAACACAATCATAGTTTCATCAGTATGCAAGGTTGATGATTAGCCAACAAATATTCTTTTGGATTCTGGTATAAATGAGCAGAAAGTAAAGCTGTTGGACAGATTTAGCTGCTGGTCTAGAATCTGTATGCAGGGCTCCTACACCCTCATACCAGTAGGTTAGAATGAGATTAATGAATATAATTGTCTGTGTTGAACAGTTTGCTAATTGCTTCATAATATCAACCAGTCCATTAACTGATGCTTTGACCATAAAATTAATATGCTGAATCTTTTTGACCAAAGTTGAACACTTTTATACTTCTTTCAGCCAACTATCAGTTCTGCTCTGGAAACAAACAAGGAGATACAGTTTTAGAAATCAGCAATTTCAAAGATCTGCAAAGAAATCACATAATGAAATAGAAATACACTCAGTAAAAGCAAGGGTAGAGAATTATCATTAGATATTAAACTACCTCATTTATTTTTACAATTTTCAGTTACTTACATCAGTAATAAGGGTTGAATTGTTGAGACAGTCTTTCCAAGCAGTTTTAAAAAGGCCTAAGTAATGCCCATTTAGTTGTCTGCCATATATGTCTTGATTGAAATATATTTTTCTTTATCCATCCTTCTGAAATAAAATATCAGCTCCTGTGCAGAGTTCATAAATAGCTGAATCTTGTTTGTTTTCTCTTTGGTCTCCCAGTAACCACTTAAAAAAACAACAGCCACCTTTCTGTTGTTTAATCAAAAAGTAACAAGAAAGCCCATATAAGAAATGAGACACTTTATATGAGGCAGTTTTGGAGATAGTTTTTTGTATGTAAATTTAAAGAAACTAATGTACTTTTATAACTTCCCTACTGCTACCAACACATGTTTTAAGAGGAAGTTAAAATGTCATAGTAAGAGTGTGATCTAATTTAGAGATTTTAGGGAAATTACCTTTCACTTTGTGCCACTCTAAATGAAACCAGCCTCATACATGGCTGCAATATGTGAGTGGCTAGCAAAAATTCCAAGCTGAATGTAAAATTTTGGTAGGCAGAAAAAAAGCAGTTTAGAAATTTCCAAACCTCAGGTTCAAAGTGGTGATTCAGAGCTCTGGTGAGTGTTCACAGTAAACTCCTACTGAAGTTGGGCAAAGAGAGCTGTGGTGTAAGATTTGCATTTGTGGGCAGTGAAGTGAACAGTTTTCAAACCTGTGATAAAATGTTGTGTGTCTGCTCGTGGTATGTGTGTGTAGGGTGAGGGACACAGGCCAGAGGAGGAGGATAAAAGATCCAAGTTAAGGTATCAATTTTTGGGTTATTTTTTGTTTTAGGAAGAAAGCAAACCAGTAATTCCTGTCAATAAAACACCATTGTCTTACCTAAATTCATTCTGCATTGAACCTTCTTTGAGCAGGGCTTCGAGTTTGATGACCTTTAGAGAATCTTTTTAACCTAAATTCTTCTTGAATTCAATTGTTGTGCTTTTAATGTGTCTAAGTCTTTAAATTCTTATTTACTTGGTGTCACCCAGTGGGCATACATATGTATGAAGGACTCAATGTAAAACATCAGTTTCTTTTGTAGAAACACTAAATTTGCCTTCATTAAGCTTTGGATAAGGATCACTTTAGGCAGTAGGACAAGAGCTTCCACACCAAAAGCTTCTGTCACCTCCAAGTTTACTGCCCCTAGAAAATTTGTAGAATATGTTTATTAATTTGCACTGGCTTAAATGTATTCCAGGTTGCTATTCTTTACACCATGCTTCCAAACTCTAATTATTGCATGTCTTAAATGGGTTTTGCTAAAAAGCAAATGTTTTTATCTGTGGTTTGCAGCAGCCATTTACGGCACTTTTCAGTCTGCCTGTGTTCAGACTTGGAGAAGGGATTGTTTGATATTGATCACTTGAATAATCTAATAATTGCTTCTCTAAAGAAGTTGAATGAGTGCTGTACTTGCTCATGCCCACTTCCAGCAGTATTGTTGAGCAATGATAGAATTGAGAGGCTTTGGGCAGCACTTGGTCTCTGCAGCTTTACTCCAGATCCAGCCCTTCCCAGCAAAAGAACAAGGCCATAATCACAGATAAGAATTTACTCCAGGGCTTTTCTACTGCCATGGTCTCAGATTTATGTAATTGAATAGTTTTGTCTAGGCTGCTATACTTGCATTTCAGTTTTGGATTTAAAAGCTACATAGCACCTTCAGCACTGCAAACTGTTTGGCTTCTGTGTGCTAAAGGCAGAAATACAAATCATGCTTTATCAGGAAGTGGTGAGAAATGACACGTGTTTCCTCCTGCTGAACCTTTGTAACAGCCTTTTGTACAGCTGTCAGGTTTCCTTTACATGAACAAATACCTGCATTGCTCCCTGCTGTCTTCTCAAACAGCTCTAAAATGTGGCCTTGACATCACTGGAAACAGTGACCATCTACTCATGTTTAAATATAATGAAATAAAATCCCTTGTTATGTCCCTTGCAACATTAATGAAGAAAAAGCTCATAAGACCAGGTGTGACTTTCCTCTTCCCTTTTCCAGCACTGTCTTCCTTCCCCTATAATCAGAATAAAACATTTATTCTTCCTATCTTATCTGCTGACCTCTGCTCATTAGGTCCCATCCACCCATCTGCTTCTCTGTTCCTTCACCTGTTGCAGTGACCTCAGATAGGTGTGTGTTTTATTTTCACTTGCAGACTTATATCTGCTTTCACTGCTACTACCTCCATGGAAGCTGTCCAATTAAAAAGTCAGATTCCCTTCAGCAGTATCATCACAAGTGTGGTTCAAAGTACTTAGTTAAACTGTTGACCAATTTCCCCACCTGTACATTTGGACCTTTTTCTATGGTACCTCAAGGTTCTGAGGGGACTTATGGTAGTCTCCACTAAAGGATTACTGGCTTGTTAATCTGGTTATGTAATTCTTAGCCAGTTTTGCATCTCCAGTTCCAATAACCTAATTTTATTTACTTATTGCCTGACTGGAGGTGCTCCTTTGTCACAAATATGGAATAAAATTCAACCTTTTGTCCCTGTGTTGATAGGAAGAAGACATGCAAGCTTTGGTAGTATTTCCCTATATATATATATGTTTTTTTTTTTTTTTTTTTTCATGAAAAGCATGTGCAGCTTTGGAAAGTAATGCCAACTCTGAAAAATTCAGTAGCCAGTTTAGAAAGATAAAAGGTGCTCTTGAAACAGCAAAAAGAATTTAGAACTTGCCTTTTGGGAAGCTTTATCTGACAGTGCTTAGGGTTGTGCTGTCACCTCTACAAAGCCCTTTACTGGTGGGAGGAAAGGCATTTCACCAAGGCCAGAAATCTGCAGTGCTCATACATGGGTATGTAAAGTCACAGTCGTGTTGGAGGAATCAGACTGTGATAGACCCCATGCTTGATGTGTTGTTAGTGCATGAGAGTGTCTTTTGAATCTTTATTGCCCTGCAGTCATGGAATAACCCATTTTTTGTAAAAAATAAGACCAAAATGGAATGTACCAGTTTCAAAGTTTTTTTAGCTTCGAATAGCAGAAATCTAATTTTGACTGAAAGAGAATTAGAGTTAATACAATTAACAATTCTACTAATGTTTTTATCACCTACAAAAGGCTGCTATATATAAACAATATAAACAATACCCAACCATCCATTTTCATATACTCTATTTACATTTTCAGCAGGTTTTTAAGTCTTCTCATCTAATTTCTCAGAAAGTAAAGTTATTCTTTTAAAAATATATTTTAAAGTAATGAATTCAGGTTTTTAAGATACTGAGAAAGCTCCAAGGATGTGTATGTATATAGAAAAAGCTTTTCTCTGCCGAAAACTTTCCTGTATAATAAAACATGCCTCCACTTTGTGGCTCAATTAGCCAGATAATATTTTTTTTTAATACTAATTTTTTTTTGCTCCTTTGTAAATTAAAAATTGCCATAGGAAAAGCTAGTAGAATTAATGATTAATCTTAGATATTTGCTGCCAAAATTTGAATCCAGAGCAAATTTTTATCATCAAATAAAACCTTAGAGTTTTTGCCAGGCAGGTGTTAATGCAGAGCATGGAGCTCCTGTTTTGTTGATATGATTAGGGATTTCAATGAAGCTATATTGAATTCTTATATAGGCATTTGAATCATGTTAATTTTACAAAGAATTAAAGCAAACCATAGCAAATTATGCAAGACTAATGAGTAAATTTTAAAGAAGGCATTTCTCTGCTGCTTATTTATTTAAACGAGGACCAAAGCTTGGCAGATTATCCAAAACTAGTTCTTTTATCAAAATTAAAAAGTCACACTAGTTTATACAGTTACTTTTCCAAGCCTCAAAATTCCTTTGGCAAGCTGTAGGCAAGACAATAACTGCAGGTGAATCATGAAACTCTTCCAAGTAGGCAATGAAATACTGTAGAAATTCTATTCCATGCTGTATGGTCTTCTAAACTGCTGACCTCAGAACAAAAGGAGGAGAGCACGAGCTAACAATCAGCACCTTTCCTGTGCGTGCTGCCCCAGCAGATACATGAGGTCACCATGAAGGTGAGGTCAAAGACAGCCAGGGGACTGCCTTTGCATTCTCTGGAGGCTGTGGGAGTCTGAGTGGATGGAGGCATATTCCATCAGGATGCCTGCTGGGGTATTTCTGCACGTGTGCAAGAGTTGGAAGCTCATCCTCCCTGGCTCCAGACTCCTCTTAGCCCAGCCCTGGGGGCCCCTCCCTGGGACTGGTCCCATCTCCTTTAGCTGCTCATTTCTAAAAAAACTGTGCATGCAAAAATAAACAAACACCAAAGAACCAAGCTGAAAAACCTACCTGCTATGAGGCAGTGTCTTTACACAGAGATACAAGCAAAACCAATGCAGCAAGAAGGCCGCAGACTTCCTTTGTTCCATCTCACAGGTTAACCAAGATCACTCAGCTTGGCTTTTTTTTTTTTCTTTTAGAGATAGAGAGAGAGAGAGAGCAACAGAGAGAGACAGAGAAAGAAAGTAAATGAAAAATAAGGCAGGAGCAGTTGCCACAGAGATGTGTTTGTCTGGCTGGTCTCCTGATATCCCTTCAGCATGAGTTAGGTGAAGAAAGCCTGCTCCAAACAACTTGAGACCCTTTATAAGTCATGAAGGTGACTCATAACTAACCGACTTGCCTTGCTTTTAGTAAATCCCCCGCTTTCCTTTTCTTAGAACAGAGCTTAAAAAAAAAAAAAGAAGAAGAAGGAGAAAAAAAAGTAGAGAAACCCCAAGGAAAACAGAAAACTCCAATCAAATTGAGGATTTTTAAAAAATGCACCATGTACTTTCCTTCCCTCAGACATCTTCACATCAGCCTTCGAATTGAGTAATAATAATAATAAACACAAATGATTGTTCAGGGGTGCTGGTGCACTTAAACAGATTGTGGGTATGCTGTGGGAGAGAGCTCATGCCAGTGCCTTCTGACTGAAGAGGGGCTTCTTACTTGAGGTGTTTCTTACTTTTCTCAGTATTACTTTTACATCCAGGGCTGTCCTGCATGGACTTCTAATGATACAATTAACCCTGACAGATCTAGGCAGAAAAAAATAAACCTCAAGCAATGTTCAAAGACACTGGACAGCTGCAGCTGGAACAGCTGTATAACCTCTAAAACCAGGGACATACTTTAGTGAAATTAGGGTGTATGAGGAAGACTGTAAACCAGTGCACTGTGGAAGCCTGTTACTAAAATTATATAGTGTTTTTTAACACCCTTGATAAATTACAGCAGATGCAGGTTGGTCTAAAGGAACAGTATTATCCAGTTCTTAGGTTCTGAACTTACTCCCTGAAAAATCCAGTTTATTTTAATTTCCAGCAGCAAAAATGGTGGCTGCTACTGCCTAATTTTTCTCAGACACTGAGGGTTGTATATTTTCAAAATTAATACATTTTCACTGTGAATACAGGATCTTTTTGCCTTGAGCTTTGGAAGTTCTATGATGTTTTTAAAAATATTTTCATTCAAAACTCACTAAGATGGCTGAAATGCAATAGTTCCATTTGCCAACCACTGAAATGTAAGGAAAAAATTCTGTCAAATCCCATCTTAAACATACTGTTGTTCTCTTTGTTCCAGGTGTGTAATTACAAATGTCTTCATTTCCCCCAGTAAGCCCATATATGTCTCTGATGTTTGTCCTCAGATCTGCACTTCCATGGTTCCACCAGCCCCTCATTGCTCATTAAAAATGGGATAGGAATTGGCTTCCATGGTTATAGAGATGAGTTTGAAGCTGTGGCTGGAGCAGTGATGTTTCCCTGACACATCTCAGGCAAAGCAGCTCTTGGAAACACGAGACAATTTCTTAATTTTAACTTGAAATTCTTTTTTTTTGAACTTGCATATTTGCTTGATTTCAGTATAAATAAAAGCCTGTATTCCTGAGGAGATGAGACTTAGAGAATTAGTGTATGTCTGTGTGCATACTGTCGGTCTCCTCTCAAATAACTTGAAATCATGGATTAATTTGAGCAAGTTTGATGATGAAGGGGTACCTTGAGGATATGAAGCTCCTAAAATTTCTGTGAAAACAAATGTGGAGATTGGAAAAGATCTTATAAAAATGCCCATTTATGGCAAGGATGGTAATTGGAGTTCAACTCTTATTAAATACCACAATTCTACAAATCTATAGGCATTAAGATTTTGTTCATTTTACCACTCACAAAATGACTAGGTTTGTAAGGATTTAAATGATTGGAAACATCACTTCATGCATTGATTGATAGAGAATTTTGTGTTAAACAACATATAAAATCCTAATGTTGCTAAGAACAATATGCACAGGTAATTTAGCAGGATAACTATCAACTAGGCATTGATGCCTAGTTAGGGTTAGACTGTTTTGGGCTCTGTGTGTGCATTTGTTTGAAGGCAGGCAGAAAAGCAGCTCCAAATGCCCAGACCACAGATGCTGTGAGGTGGTCTGGTGGCATTCCTGTGGTCTGAGGTGCTGCTGAGGCTGTTCCAAACTCTCTTCCTGCTCCTCTGGGTTTCACTCCCTAAACTCTATTTTGCACCTTTCAGCAATTATCAACATGGTTCTGCACTTGAGTATGGCACAGCATAATTTCTGGGGAGAGGATAAACACCCTTTGTATTTTCAGGTGTGTTCATATGATCCCAGTAGCTACTCTGAGGCCCAAAGCAATACCACCTTGCAAGAATGTAAAAAACCCTGGAGTCTTTCTAGTCCAGCTTACATAGAGACATAAATCTCCTGGACCACAAGGAAAGATGCTTAGGTTCTCTGTCTACTGTGAGCAGTATATTCATACAAGGAATAAACTCCAGTCTAAAATTATGGGACTCAAGGTGAGTTTGTGCTGAGTATGACAATGGTCAAACCCATAACACTCTGCACTAACTTCACCTGAGATGGTGGTTCAGGCTCAAAATAACTTACCAGAGACAGGAGCAAATCACAGCTTGGAATCTGGTAGAAAATAGGCAGTGGAGGAGATGGAAATGCTAGGTTTAATTAAAGCTGCTTAATGGCAGAAGCACCATTTTCAAATAGTTTCTTCTTGAGTAACTGCAGAGCTTTAAAATATCAGTCACTCGAAAAAGTAATAAAAATCTAGATATAGCAAGCTTCTCTTTTAATTAGCTGCAATTTTTTTTGGACTGTCCAGACTAATTTTCTCCCTTTTGAAATAAGTTTTGTTCTTTAATGAGGCTTTTTCCATTGAAAATTACAAAGTTGCTAAAACTTTTCTTTGTAAATAAAAGCTGCCCGTACATTTTTATTTCCAGTACCCCTTTAATATTTCCATGGAAATTTTGACACTTATTAGAAAAGATATTTTTGAACAAAAGTTCCTTAAAAGTTACCATTTCAGTTAGCCAAAAGAATTCTATATGGTTTAATGAGTTCTTGTCACATTGCATATTCTAAAACAGCATTTGAGATGGATGTTGGAAGCTTTTAAAATCATCTCTCCCCATTCTTCTCAATTTCTTTGCCACAGCTTCTGGCACTTCAAGCTGTGCAATCCTGGGTCTTAAAGAAAACTGAGCTGCTTTTACAGGAAAAAAACCGTGCTTTTACATATTTTTCTTGTGGACACCAAAATTCTGCCCAAGTTACTCTTTAAGTTACTCTATTACTGTGATAGTGAAATTGTACTGATGAGCTGAAGAGGAGACAGAACATGATTGGTCAAATCTATCTTCCTTTTCTGGTGCAGCTTTAAAAGTGATGAACTGTGCCTTCCCTTTCTTGTCTGTCTTCTTGCCCTTGCAATGGAGATGCTGCTTTCTAAAGCTGCCACAAAAGCAAGATGTTCTGCAAGATGTTCCTACTTAGAACTTGTCTTTTCTGAGGACCTGGAGCTAGAGCCAGTGCCCCAGCAGGTATGCAGGCTCAGGAAAAGCTTGTGGTCCTCCTGCACTCATGTCAAAATGGACAGTGACAAACCCAGGAGGACATACCAGAGCAATAAGTAGGTTGTGCAGATGGTGGAGTGCAGCTTGGAGGGTGTTCCAGTGAAAAAACTGGCCATCAGAATTTGAACATGGACTCCAAAGTCCCCATGCTCAAGCCCTGGAACGACACAGCAGTGATGGAGAAAACTGCTTGAAATGCTGCATCCTAAGGAAAACAGGTTCCTTCTACTTCTTTAAAGGAAAGACTCAGTCCCAGAAATCAATGAAAACTGGAACTAGTAATCAGTTTGTAATACAAGAACGGAATAGATGTTAAATGTGAATTGCATTTAAGATTAATTTTACATGGCAGAATGGGCTATGCTCATAAAACACACATTTTAATGCATCCTGGATAAGTCTAAATGTGACTGGATAGAATTCAGGTATAATTAAAAAGATGGTTTTTAATGCCTAAATACTTTATGTAATTTTTAGGTGCTTTGAATTGTATCCAGACATCAAAGAATAATGTTTGCATTTATATAATAATGTCATTTTTTCTAACAGAGTCTTCAGCTTACAGTTGGAGCTTGCATAGTTTCTGGATGTTTTCTTTATTTCAGCCTTTCATTCTTAAGGGAAGAGTCAGACTTTTAGTAATTTTAATTTCTAGGAGACTGTGATGCAGTCCTTTTTTTTTCATTACGTTTATTATCCATGCTTTTTCCACTTTGTTTCTAGGAAGGAAGGGACAATATAGGACAGGCAGAGAAGAAATCCTGCTGAGCTTGGCAGGAGGAAAAAGGAGTGAGGAGAGGGAAGCACTGTCTGAATAATGCAATAGCAAAAGATGCTTTTGTAGCAGAGTTCAGAAAAGTTGAATTTCCATGTGTCTCCTCATTAAGAACTTACTGGAGATTTCCTGTTCAGCCTGTGTAACAGGCCTTGAAAATATGACTGAGGAAGTTGATCACCATAAAAGTGTGTTTAGTCCAAGCTGGGACCACAAAAATATGTGTGTCATCTTAAGCAAGAAAGTTTGATGTTTCTACTGCTTTTTTTGCCCTCGGTCTTGGGAGGCATGGGACAACATGACTCCAGCTTGGAGAAATGACCTTCACAAACCCCTTAGGTCCCTCACTAAGCTAAAACATCCTGTACATGTCTTAGTTTGGATCACAGCTAAGCTTCAATCCAAAAATAACAGAGAGTTTTTTCTCTCATCCCAGCCCATTTGTTGCACTTATATTTTCACAGAGAAGGGGAAAACAGAAAACTCATACTGCCGTCACTGTTGTGGAACCTCCTTCTATCTGTAGGCCATTTACTACAGTATGCCTTCTTTGTGTGACATTTGAGAATAAGTACCCTGAGTAGTCACAACAGTCATTGTATGATTTTTATACAAGTTATACAGAAAAATGTGTAGGTCACATGTAAATGCCCCCAAGGGCAGACCAGGTATCAAATCCTTCAGTCCTTATTTCTTTCTGAAAAGTCAGAATTAAATTTTTTGAGAATCAAAAGAACATTTCTATAGATTATTGATCACTGAAGAAAACTGCAAGTCTGTGGAATTTGTTTTTTCAGAAGTTTTATTGTATTTCTGAGGGTTGTAATTTTGAGGTTTTTTGCATAAGCCAGGTTAGTGCTGTGAAAGAAATGGTGTATTCTCTTGTTCCCACCTTTCCCCAAATAAGTAGTTTTAGATGTGAAATTGGACCAATGGACATCTGGCTTCAAAAATAATCATTAACTGTTTGAACTTACTGAAATATTATTTTTATATTCCAAAAGTACATGGTGACATATCCTCAGCAAGAGTGTGGGAAGTAGAAGAGAAGTTCTGAAGTTATGAGAGTGTAAGACTGAGTACAAAACAAAAGAATGGCAAGTCTCTTGTTTCCTCACAAGAGAAGAGTTTGCAATATTTTAGGGGTTATCTACAGCTTTTTCTGAGTGCTCCTGGAAGGTCAAAAATCCTTTCTCTGAAAGATGACTTATTTCACCTTTGAAGATGATTCGCATGCTGTTCCTTCCTGAGCTGCATCTGTGCTCTCTTTGGGGGTTTTGTTTACTCACCTTGCCCTATGGTCAGATGCAGCAAGATAAAGCTGGTCTTGTAATTGAAGTTCCTTTTAGCCTGGTGTTATTCAGTGGTTGCAACAGCAGAGCTCAGGTAGAATATAGCACAGATAAAGGATTCCTTGGAGAAGAATGCAAAACTCACAGGTAGTAGACAAAACATTCTGATAGATGAAGTTAATGGTACATATTTTGGGTTTTGAATCTTGAGTTTATGATCTCTGCTCACCTCTTATTATGATGTAAACTAAAAATCTCTGCCCTGTTTTCTCCCATTCGTACCACAAATTTTGTCCACATGGAATATCAGGATACTTCAAAGTGAGTGTCTATTTTGATAAGCCATTTTCTTCAGAACATTAAGAATCATTAAGAATTCCACAGTGCAAGATATCCTTACAGCTCCAGAATTTCTCCTTGTCTAGACATCCAGGAAAAATTAGATAAGGATTGTGAATTTGCATTGTTTTATTCACAGCTCCTAATCTCTTGCAGTCTGCCCATCTCTAACCATCCAGCAAAAGACTTCAGCAAGAACTAAATCAGAAATATCTACTACACATTGATAATTCAGAGCTGGATCTGAGTTCATGGCACAGCTCTGTTTCAACAACATACTAGGCTGCCAAATCAAGAAGAACAGATGTTAATTTTCTAGGCTGAGAGAGTATGCTTGAAGTTTTGTATGAGAAAAATATTTTATAAGTGTTAGAAAAAGCAATGTTGTAAAGAACAAGAAAACACCCACAAATATCTTCTGTGGATAAATAAATGACCCAATAGTAGAACTAGAAGTTCATAAAGAAAAAACCCCTCCCCACAGCCACTGTTGTTTCCTACTGAGATTGTTTTTCTTTGTTCTAAGACATGCAAGGTTACAAGTGTGTAAATATAACATGGACTGAAAGGGTTAATGGAGTTTAATCTACTTCTTTTATACTCACAGGAAAATGACTTAGGTCAATTTCCTGTCTGATAGAGAGCTTTATCATACCATGAAACACTCAGCTGACAGTTTTATGGCAAGAAATGGAAGGAGAAGCTCTGTGAGATCTTCAAAGAGAATAATGTGGGTGGGGAATTTTTACAAGCTACACACAAGTTCAAAAATTTCTGAAGAAGTCACTCTTCAATCAATGATCTTTCTTTCTGTAAAGTACATGGGATTTTGTGCTTTTTTCTCAGTGATGAATATTTTCGTCCCAGGATACCCTTAATGACAACATTGGTTGGTACTACAGAGACATGAGATTAATGAAAGAAAAAAGATTACCTGGTAATATGGTAGTAAGTATATTTGTGTCAAAAGGAGATGCTGAATGAAAAATTCCATGTTTAGATGTATTCTATGCTCTTCTCTGTTCCTAGGAAAACTGAATAACTTTATGAATTGTTTCACAATTGCATTTTCTCTTTAAATGTTAGTAAGGTCTATTAATGAACATCAGTAAGGTTTATTAATAAAGTAGCAGTAGCAATAATAAGAAACCGAATAATTTTAAAACTCATTTACTGAATCACAGCCATTAAAAATTTTCATTAGATACAAGCACTCTGCATTCAAGAAATGGGTGAGTAGGTAAGTTAAACAAAAGCAACACATAAACAAGTGGAGAGGGGTGGTTTCAGGAGGTAACACATCTCTGAGAAAGATTTTCAGGCAGGAGAATTTCACACTTAAGTTGTAGCTGGGAGCAGAAACTCATTGGGTAGGGAAGATGCCACTGTAACCAATATCACTGTAACTACACTTCTATTAAGCTTTTTAAAAGAAAGGAAAAATGGCATCTACCTTTTCTGGGCTGGCACCCTGGACGCTCATGGCTGCAGGGTGAACAGGGTGTTTCAGTGCCATGAGGAGCTCTAGGGCTCCTAATCACAGCCTTCTCTAAGTGGCAGGGGCAGAGCTGGAATAATCAAGCCTTGAGGGTATAACAGCATGTGGTGCCAGCATCAGGTTGCCTTGTGAAACCAGCTAGCAATTATGTACCTAAAAATCATGTTATTGCATCACATCTAACATGGCCTTCAAAGGAGAGGCAGTAGACTTCAGTGGGGCCATCACTTTTATTTTGAGTCATAGCCTCAACAGATTTCTTCTCTGTTGGAGGGAGGGGTGAAGGAATATGTCTTGTTTGAAAGAGAGCAACAAATCTCTGCACTGAGAAAAGTTACAGCTGCATGCATCAGCATGGTCTCTTTAAAAAAGACATGGTAGCACTGACGACTGTGACATGAGAGCCCCTCCTCACACTGTGTTGGGTTAAACACTTATGTGTGTTAATGGTAGGATCTGGATTATCTACATTTCTGCAACTAGAGAAAAACAAATTAAAATACCCCAGACCAGAGCTTGCCTCAACACATATGAGCAGGGAAGTAGCATTATACCTAATAAACTGGCTGACAGTGTGACAGTGTGGCAGAGTATCTATCTATCTATCTATCTATCTATCTATCTATCTATCTA
>JANRMJ010000054.1:13576631-13624707 GCA_025584955.1 Alethe diademata | reverse complement strand
TCCCTACCAGTTCTTGATTCAGCCTTACTTTCTTATCGACCTATATTAAGATGCAATTAATTACCCTGTGGGTGAGACTGTATGACACAAATTTTCTATCAATAAATGCTTGTTGGGCACTTGGTCAACTATTACTGCATACATTTTAATTTGCATTTCTTCCTGTCTCTTTTAAGAGAAAACAAAAAAGAAACTTGGTCCTACTATGCATTTCCATTAGGCAGCTTGAGTAAGATGCCAGGCCCTGCTGAGTGCCTGGTGCTTTAACTGTGGACAGGGATGTCACACATATGATATCCACATTTCTGCAGTAATAACTCTTGGCTGAAGGTGTCACAGGAAGGTCTCTTGAATCTGCAAAATGTGCTATCAATGCTTCTACTGGGGATTTCCAAGCACCTTGCATCTCTTATGACAAGGTGTGAGCAATGCATCCAGATCTAGTAACCACAGTGAATCTATTTCCTGCACAGTCTAATCAGTAGTACTGTAGCCTGCACCCCTAATATTCAGTATTCCTATATTTTCTTAACCCAAAGGATTTGTTTTTCTTCCTATACTGATACTACCAGTGCATTTCAACTGTATAAATTACTGATAATTTTTCAAGTATCATTAGCTAAATTGCTTTAAAACATTTTTGAGTATAAAAGCCCCCTGCAGAACTACACATGTGCTCATAGCTCTGCTCCATACACTAAAGAAGAATAATTTGAGGGCATCTCTGATTAAATATTTTTGGGGAGAAAAGCTCTGTACCAAAATGTCAGGATTGCTCACAGAGTATAATTTTTAAAAGCAGAAAATGCAGAAGCAGATGCAGATGATGCTTCTTGCCTGTGAAGGGTCACTTTTCAGCTCCTCTTAGGATTGTCTGTTCCACATACTCAGATTTATCTTCTTTCTCATCTTTAATAATTCAACAGTATCTTTTCTTTCCAAGCTTAGCATTCCTCTTTAGTGTCTGGCTATTGAAACAGAATTCTCTTGCTCAGGTGCTTCCCTGTTGAAAGTCACTGGTATAGCATCTCCCCAGAATTTTTAAATAGATTGAGTTTTGATGATTTTTCTTGCTGAGAAAAATATTGCTTTTTCACAATTAAAAAATGGGACCTCCCTTTTAGCAAAACACAAAAAAGTTGGCAGTTTTGTTCCATATAGTAAGTCATCACCTATTGTGAAAAACATCCTCACAATTTTAGTCATAAAATTTCAGTTTATTTTCTTATAATGTTGTCAGTCTATGATCAATAAAAACAAAATTTTGCAAGTTGGTCATCTTCCATCGAAAAGTTTTATTTTGGTTAATTATGCTAGTAAGTGGCCATGAAGATGCATCAGTGGTATTTGAGGACAGCTTTAAGAAGTGAACCTGTGATAACTGGTCTGAAAGCTTACATTTGGATCACAGGGCTAGATTAATTTTGGAATGAGATGGATATTTCTGGTGAGTCCTCCACTGTTCTTTTGAATGTTCAGTAATCAGTGTAGGAAGGATTTCCCCCATAGTAATTAGTAATTTGAAAAAAGAAAAAAGTGTCTGGACCACAGGAGCAGCCTTTTCAATAAAATTTCCCTTCAAATGCTAAACAGTCTGTACAGCAAGTGAGTAAAGACTTAATCATAAGTAAAGTATCACTAAAAAGCAGTTTGGGGAGCTGGATTGGAGCCAATCTGTCACAGAAAGGCACACCACATATAGTTCTGGTATATGACAGATTATTTTTGAACCTGAAAGTCTTTTGCCTTTTTCATAAGCTGATGAAAATTCAGTCTCAAAAAAATCAACTTCTGGTGTTATTAGTACACAAATTAACCACAAAGCTACAGTCAGTCTTTCTTGGAGCTCAACATAGACATGGTCACATAAATACAAATTTCTACCTCTGGTTTACCCACTGCAACTGTCTTTGTATCTGAGTGATGACTTTTGTCTGCTGAAATACACACTAGCAACAGCCAAGTTTCCATGAAAATAAAGCAATACACTTCATTTTTTTGCTGATTGGTGCTGGTAGTCTATCCTAGTGATGGGAGCTTTAAAATGTAACAATCTTGTGAGACAAAAAAATGCTGATCCAAATGGAGTGATTTATTTGGAACTCTTATAGTTATGAGGTGTTACTGATAAGCTGCAGTTGTGAGTTTTCGCTATTCTAGAGCTGAAGAAAAAGTTTCAAATTTGATGCCAATATCATTGTAAAAATATGCTGATTATTACAAAGCTGTCAAAACTATCCTGTATTTGTAATTCAGTCAGTAACTAGATTGAAGGGGATAATCTGAAATTTAAATACTAAAAATCTAATGTCTTTTACGTAGAAAGGAACCTGCTGCAAGGTCAAGTATCTTGAGCATAAAAGAAGAAAAAATTAAGGTTTTCTGTGTGTGAAAACTTACTGCTGAGCAAGAACCTTATGCATATATTCTTTGAGGTATTCTGTTTATTTCTTATTGTTTCAAATATATGCCTACTTAGTGAGAAGCTATTTAATGTTTTATTGTATCACAGTGTGATTCACTGCAATATTTACTCTAATTAGCCTTCTTTGAAGACAAAATAATAACTTGTGATCTTGATTATTAACTATGATAAATTTGTTTAGTATACTGCATGTCTAGAGATGTAAAAATATCAACTTGTTTTTACAGAGGGGAAACTGAGGTACAATATGATTTTAGGTCTAAAGTGTTTCAATCTTGCCAGTTACAGGTTGTCTGGAGCTTGATTTTTATTCAGGCATTTAATGAGAAACTCATTTATAAACATCTGGGAAAATAATTTAAAAGCTTTTCTGATCCGCTGATAAGTCTCTGTGACAGAGGCAGGGATAAAATGTGATTCAGCGGGATACTTTTAAGGTGTCTTACTCAGAATAGTGTCACAGTATTACCTGTCAAATATTTTAGGTGAGCTATTCTTCAGAAACCTGAAGACACCATATATTAACCTTCTAGATATTTTTGAACAAAGACTTGAAAACTGCATCTCTCTGATAATCATCAGTAATTTTTTTTATCAGCATATGCAAAAAAATATTTTATAGTATTAATATCAAGTTTCAAGATATAATTCCTAACTGAACTGAGATTCCAGGGACAGAAAGGCTGCACAAAAATGGTTTGCACTCTGATTGCTCAACTTCAGGATTCTTAGACACCAACCAGAATCTGCTATCTGCTATGGTAGCCAGCTGGTGAAATATAGATTGGATAGTGAAAACACAGGGTGGGTGGATGCAGAGGGGCCTTGTCAGACTGGTGAAATGATGGAACCGTCATCCAGGTGCTGGGTTTCTGACTGCCAGGAAAGGGATTCACAAGTTGAACGTGAATGAGCAAAGTGCAATGAGGGAAAGAACTGCCCAAATCCACTGTACTGGCAAAAGTGTAGTCAGCAGGCTCAGAGAAGGGATTGTGGTCATTCCCTTCTGTTTAGCATTTGGGCTGGACTCCTGTGGCCTGTTTGGGGCTTCCCCAGTACAAGAAAGATACAGGCACACTGGAGAAAGTTCCCTAGAGGGCAACTGGAATGAAGAGTGGGCTGGGACGTGTGGTGTACCAAGTGCTGGCTTTGTTCTGTGTGGAGATAAAAAGGCTGAGATGGGGATTTTAATTGCTGCTTTCAGATAGTGAATGAGCAAGTATAATGAGCATGGAGTCAGTGTCTTATTTCAGTTAACAGTGAAGGGCTGAGAGATAAAGGGCATAAAGAGCAGTACAGGAAACTCCAATGAGATACTAGAATTTCTTTGGTTTTTTGCAATAAGTTTATTCAAATAATAGAGCAGAAGTTCTAAAGAGATTGTGTAATCTCCAGCCTTGGAGGTGTCCATAGTTCAGCTAAGCAACCAGCTCTGAGTTCATCCTTTGAGCAGCCTCCAGAGGTCTTTTACAAGTTATACAGATCTATAATCTCTAAAAAAGTCTCTTTGCCTGAGCATGACACACTTTTAAATTAAAGACTTTTTTTTTTTTTTTTAAACTAACAATCATCTCTTGGTGCTGAGGGTTACAATATAGTAAAGTTTGTACACTGACCACTTGTGAGTGCAAAGCAGTTTGTTGATAATATATTTCACAGTCATTTTTGGGGGGATAGCACATCTTTGATATGATCATAAAAAGGGACTAAAATTTTCCAGTCCCAGGCAGCTGCTGTGTTAAAATGATAGTGGAATGGGAGTCTTTGATCTGTATTTTCCCATCACGAGTCAGTACAGTCCCTGTGTTGGGACTGTTTTCACTGTTGGTAAAGCACTCCTGTACAGAATCAAGGAGTCAAATGGGTTTTTCAATTTCCATTTTAACCACTCATCCCAGCTGTGTGTGAGAAATTGTCACAGTTGCTAACTATTTGTGCCACTTGGCACCAAAGAATATTCAGTGAACCAGCAATATCTTCTCAGTGAACAGCTATAATTTCTTCACCATGGTAAAAATTCTTGAATGGTATTATGAGTTATGGTCTCCCGAAGATACTGATTCAATCTTTTCTCTCCAAATATAGTTCTCCTTTTCCATCAGGAAGAGAAAGGGCTATCTATAGCTAAGTGGTCTTGGCAGTGCCCTAATATGCCAGTCCTTTTGCATAAAAATTAAGAACATTTAAAGTATTGTCATAGGATATGGCCAGGATGGAATGGCAAGCACTTTACTGCTTCTCAGAAGGAATTTCATGGTCCTTCTTTGTAGGGTACTATCTGCTAAATTCCCATATCATGGCCTCTTTTCAAGAAGTGGTGGGGGGACCCCAAGAACCTGGCCACCCGTTTCTCACACTCTCATTTCTTTCTGTTTTTTGTGTGGGTGTGTGTATTAGCTCTATGGAACTGGTGACAGATGAACTATGTAAGCCTTGGTTTCATGTGGTCAGGCTTGAAGTTCTCAAGGTCAGGCTTGAAATTTCTCAGGACAGAGAAAAAAATGCTGGTTTCTATGTTTGGGCTACAAGGTAAAACGAAGGAAGCCAGCAGTTTCTGTTCATACTGAACAGATCTGCTGGTGGCTTTTAATTAGATCTGATTAAGGCTTTCTAATGTAAACTGAGCGTGACCACAATGAGATGAACAAAACAAAGTCTGCAAAATTTATATTTTCAGTGCTTAGGTTTCAATTCTGTTGCAATGTTTTGATTTCCAATTGGGAAAACAAGCTCAACAATTCATTTCAGACTGAATCTATCTGAATGGAAACATGGGGGTTTGTTGAATTGAGTTAAATGGTTTACATTCAGGTCAGATTGTCTGAGTTGATGTGGCAGCTCCTGGAAGCAGCACTTGAGAGGAAACTAATCATATGTCTTGATTCTCTAAGGAAAAAGTGAAATTGAAATAAGTAAAGTTTTATGTACTTTATCTTCTGACATCTTCAGGACCAACTAAGAATCACAGATATTTAAATGCATACATTTTGAATGGTACATATATGTACAAATGTATGCATTTCTAGGAGAAAATACATTGAAATACTTTTATGTATAGGTAAATGTATATATTAGTTATACTCATGTTTCTATAAATATAATAAAATGTATTTTTCTTTCCTTTGGGAAAGCATGGCTAGAGCCCAGAGTAGTAAAGAAGTCTACAAAGTAAGAATTTCTCTCTCTTTCCAGGTATGTTGTCCTGATACACAGTGTTTTTTATTTTTATATATGACTGCTTTATCTGAACTGTTCATATGTGCACAGCTGCTACTGGCAATCCTGTTCCACAGACAGGGACTAGGAGAGCTAATACTGGGACTTAATTGAAGTATAGAGAAAAATAAGTCTATGTTCTTAGGACTCTGTGCAACAGAGCCACAAGATGGCAGGAGTACAACATCAGTTTCTTTTCACAGCACTTCCTTTCCATTTTCCCTGTTTTCTTGTATTGCATTGCAATTTACACAGTTTTGATGATTTTAGAAGCCAACTCAGTTCAACAGCAAGTAATTTTAAAGGTTTCAGGTCTCTTACTATGTATGCCAGAATCCAGAGTAAGTGTAATAGCAGCATTAAAAGCTGAAGTGTTGTTCTAATGGAAGAATGAGCAATTTTTAACATCCAAATGCATAATATTTTCTTTATTTAGAAAATAAATTGTATCTCCATCATATTTTCAACTCCTGTGGAAATTAACTTTTTCTTTCTTGACCAAGTTCATGATATTAAAAACTTTTAATGGACTGAAAAAACTATCCCAATATATTCCTCACATTAGAATTTTGGGGAAAAAAAAGTACAAACAGCTCCTTAACCAAATTAATTAGAAACTAGCATAATCTTTGTGCTACTGGAGGAAAGTCCACCAGGTGCAGAGCTATCAAAGTCTCACATAGAGCTAGTGTAGATATGGAATGTTGCCCAAAATTTGACAGGTAAAAACAGTTTTGGAAGGCTTCAGCAAAACAAAATTAGCTTTTAAATCCCCCACACTCTTAAAAATATTAAGCAGTTATTTGTAAGGCACCTCTGGCATATCTGATTTGAAGAAGTGTTGAAAATAGGAATCAACAGAATCAACAATTTTCACCATCTCTAGGAAATGGGCTCATATTTGAGCATATGATTAGCCTAGGTGTTTGTCATTGTACAAGTACCTGGCAGAACTCTATTAAGAGCTTGGAAATTTCAGTATTTGCTGAGTCTTCTTTCCTAAGTGTATTGGAAGTACTTCACAGGTTTTTCCTGTGTATGTGGGTACCCACAACATCCAACTGGACAATCTGTGCATCAGCCCATCTGGGCTCCAGGGACAGAGCAGCCTTTCCTTTCCCTGCAGTTGTGGATGCTCCCTCCCCTTCTACTCAGTTCACTGTGTGAGACCCAGGTCCTGCAGGACAGACAGCATGTGCCCAGACTGCCAGCAGAGACTGCACAGAAAGGTTTTGTAGGTGGTGCAGAGAGAACAAAAACTGAAGTGGAAGGAAACCACACTCGTGTGAAAGAGAAAGGAATATGATGGGGCTGTTTTGGGGTTTTTTATTAGAAGGATTAGTAAGCAAAAAGATGAATTTTAAAAGAGAATGCAGAAAATAATGTGTTACACTGCCTAATAAAGCAGAAGAAAAAAATGCATGAGACATTTGCAAGTGTGGACTGATGGAGCCAACGTAGAAATGTCATTGCATGCAGCATCCTAAGAGTCTTTGGGGCCTCACTGCTCCTGTGTAACAGAGCCCATCTGCCTTGGATGCTAAGGATATCACTCACAAGTGCAGGTATAAGTACAGGGGTATTTAGGAGGTTTCTTTCCTTAATAGGTGAAAGTAATTTTATATGCACAAAAATGATCCCTTTACTGCAGATCATGGATGTGAGAGGCACATTGGCAGCTTACCATTTGCTGAAACCACTGGGCTGGAAGAAATATCCTTGCCTTCTTCTTCCTCCTCAGTGCTTCTCAGAAGATGTGGACTGGTGGAGGGAGCCTGATGGATCTCCCTGCAGTGATATGCTGTCTCCTGGAGATACTGATGTTTTTTACACAGCCCCAACTCAGTACTCCCTGGAGCAAAACCTTTGCTCAGGCAGGGAGCAGCAAGACAAAGCCAGGGTGATTCCCCCTTCCATGGCATGTGTAGGCAGGGTCTGCATCTGACTCGTTTTTGTATTAAGGTTTTGTTTTCAGTTTCTTAGAAGATTTCACAGCTTAAAATGTTCTCTGTGAAAATGCCCATGCAGGGTGTCATTTTTTAATTGGTTAGACAATTTCCCAGAATGTAAATAGGGGGAAGTACAATTGCCCTTCAAAAAGATCTTAAATGTTTCACTGAGATGAACTGGCACTTCTGGGTTTGGAAACATCTCATGTGGGACTTGTTTCTGAATAAGGGCATCGCCTTTTCTTTATGAAAAGGAGATGACAATTGATTAAATTGTCATTGATAAACTAAATGATGCATAAGAAAATCTTGTAGTACACATGGTACTCCATGTACATAAAGGTAGACCTGGTAAGCCAGGTTGACCACATCTACTGCTATTTAGTGTTATACAGGCTGGTAGCTGCTGCTGGAAAGGAGGTAGCTGCTTCCTAGCAGCAATCCTCAAGGAGTGACACTGAAGGATCTGTAAATTTTGACTCTAAATTGTCTCCTCCCTTGTCTTTTACCCTCACCCATCTGTCTGCCCCTCTGCCCCTCTGTGTCCTGTTTCTGTTTTGACAGGGTCAGCAAAATTAAACTTATATTTCTGAGAAGCTATGAGCTAGCTCAGACTAGTTCCCAGATGGCAAATCAGAGGATTGCTTTAACATGAAACATCTGAGGAAGCTCTATTTAACAGAGGTCCGAGAGAATTTAAAGTACTAGGATAATCAGCATAACACCTACAGATAGCACCACTTCCTATGGAAACATAACTAATTTGACAGGAAATCTTAAGTTTTACATTTATACTCTTAGAGGCCTCACACAGTAGCTTTTTTTGACCTTTGATGCAAGTAAGGCATGTGCATGTACATAAAATATAAGTGTTTGTCTACTGCAATCTATTTATCTAGCCATCCAGTTCTCTTGGTGTGAATAAAAATCTATTCTAATACAAACCCACAGCTTTGTATTTCTTTGTAAAGTGGAAAATATAAGTGGTAATTTTGCCAGCAGAGAAAATCTATTTGAAGGTTTTCTCTTGATGGCAGTTGCTTCTTGAATTTTTATCTTCTTTAACACAATGTGGGATGCTAAAGTACACACCGACCCAGAGGGATCATAATCCATTTTACCTGTTCAAACAACATCATGCTATTAAAGGACTTTTGATTTCAGAGCCTTCTCACTGTACTGGACTTTCTTATTTTACTGCAGCAGTATATTTTGTCTCATTCTAGTCCATTTTATACCCTCTGTTTTTGTAATCTCATATTATTTACTGTGAGTGTTGCATATAATAATCTGCAATTTGTATTGTTACATTTATTTAACATATTTTAGAACCAATACCTAGATAAACACTAAAGAGAAAGCAAAAATTGATCTGCTCCCTTCTGTCCTCATCTCAATCACTTATCTTCTAGTGTTTCAAAAAGAAAAACAATTTGGAAATTGAGGGATTAACTTTTTCACCTTTATCAAATGAAGGCTCCTGTTTGTGAAACCTGTTGTGTGATTCAGCTCTTTATTGAACTCCCAGTGCTATTTATGCAACATATACCCATGGTGTGGCTGCTGCAGGCATCTCAATTGTGTTGTTCTGAGTAGGTGGCCTAGAAGAAATCCAATTAGAAACACAAATATCTGTGAACACATTTGAACTTGTTACTTTACTAAGAATTTGAAGGAAGAAAGAGATAGTGTATACTTTTACTGCCTGCAGTGTAGTTATAATCCCAAAATGCATACAGAAAACTATATAGCATTAACTGTAAAATGGAATTATTTCCATCACTGAACAGGATAATGTACCAGGCATTATTCTTTGAGTCTTCCTCTATACTTGGTTTGTCATGTCATGCTTTGATAAGCCTCCAGAATTACAATGTATCTTTTGTGTGTGTGTGTGTGAAGAATTTTAAATAATTTGAATTTAGTTTTTTGAAAGATTACAGTCTTTTCCTGAAATTTTAGTAAGCGGAATAGTAAATACAAAACTACTGAATAACAGCTCCTCTCAGCACCTCCTTAATCCTTATGGAGACTCATGGGAGTTTGTGCTAAATATAATGTTTCTTTCTGCTGCCTTTGCTTATGAAACCAGATTAAAATGTTTGTGAAAACATGAAGATGTATAGGGAGCTACAATTCAGACATTTTATGCCTTTATTTCTTTTATGTAGCTTGTGAAAGGCAATGTCAATGGCGTCTATGAAGGAAATTTCCAGGAAAAGGAGGACACACCTGTAATCTGTCACACTTAGTGATAACCTTTCCACAACACCTCCCTTTATACTGAAAGTTCTTTCCATAGGAAGTCTGAAAATACTGCACTCTGCCAGTCCACCCTGTGCACATCCTCTGGACTGGTGATCCCCAGTGCTTTACCCTGGAAAAAGAGACTGGAAAAGGTGAATTTGCAATTCCTTAGCTATGGAACAGTCAAAATGCCATCATACCGAACCAGTGTTTACATGGAAAAGAGAAACTGTTTTGGGGAACAGTGGGCAGTAACAGTAGTTAAGAGTGGTTAATTTTAAAACAATCTCTAAAATATGGGTTTTTTTCCAAATAAGAAAAGACAGTTTGTTAGTTGCAGTTGAAAATTTGTCCATGTTGTAGAAAAGCACTGATGAGTAACCGAATATATAATTTTATTTGTGTTTGACCTTTAAAAAGGAAAGAAGAAGACTCCTTCACAAGCTATTAAGAAGATAAGACCTTGCTTGTTAGGCAAATGAAATGAAATAACATCTCTATAAATGATATTTCCAGTTACAATGAAATGTTAGACATCAACTCATTTATTTTCCCTTCGGTATCTAGCTTGTAAAATATTTTTCATGAAACCAATGGGAACAGTTCATGAGAAGAATCAGATTGCAAGAAGATTCAATCTCAGTTTTCCACTAAACGAATCTATGGCTTTTCATTTAAAATGCTTTTTCCAGGTATTCATAAAAATATCTCTTTTGTTATTATCATAATTTTCCAGTCTGCATTGTTAGAAATAAATATCATGGTGACTGACAAGGAACCATTTTGCCCTTTAACATTTGCTGAAAAGAATAGAAATTAGGTTTCACTGATGCGTTGGACTCAATCATGATAATGAGAGAAAACAATTCTCTAATAAGGGTTGCTCAGATAAACATTTACATGCATCAACATACATTTTTCAGGGATACATTTTCAGAGCATAATACTGAGGGATAAAACCTTATCATTAACATTAAACCCTGCATTTTCCTTATTAGGAAAATACGAGATGACTGATATGTGAGCACATTTAGAAGCATTATTAAAACAGAAATGAAATATTTAGTTTTGTGTACTCAGATTTTGTACAGAAATGTATGGTACTTAGTTACATTAATACAGAAATTTATGGAACTAAAGGTTTTGATTTTTTAGGGTGTTTGTTTTTCAGCAGGGTAATGTTTTGACTGCATTACTTGAGAGTACAGCTGGACCAAAATATTAATTTCTTGATCAGTGAATATTTTCTTATAACCTGTATCCACCCCCAAAACTCCTGTGCCTCAAATTACATGGAAGATTCATAACCCTAATTCAAAACCTCCCACAACCTAAATCCCATCTGTAGTAGTGTTAATGATGTTGTGATTAATTTGAAACATAATATCCTGACATAAACATTTTTTATTTTTTTTTTTACATTTTAAGCATTTGTTTAGATCCATAGGGCAACTTCCCTCTTGGTGTGGTGAGGATGTGCCATGGATGCTCCTCCAGCAGCTCAGAACGCAGAAGGAATGGGAAGTTGGAGCTGTGAGAGTGTGCTATCACTGCATCGGTAACAGAGCTGATGCAGCCCTTGAGGCCAGCAGTTATAAACTGAGAAATGGAGATCTGGAGTGCAAATAATTGTGCTAATAATTAGAATAATAGGAATTGCTAATAATCGTGCAATTTACCTGCTCTTGCACATGATATAAGAAAGACCTAATAAATTGAGACTTCTAATAAACTGAGATGTTCTAGGGCAAGAACTACCTTGAACAGCATAATCTGTTGTGTTTTTCAGTGATTAAAGATTTGGAAAGGTAATATTGCAAGACCATGGACCTGATGTTACTCTGGGGCTGATCCTCGCTCAAGTCAAGTAAGTGGAATGCTTTTCACCAATATGAGGGAGAGTAGTCCATATTTAAGAAGGCAGCTTCATGAATACCAGATGGTATTTCCAAAACAACTGACTTACCTCTTCATTGGCATTTTCTGCTACAATGTACCAGTTTGAGAGCAAACCAGTGGGAGATTCCAAGTCAGAACCACAATTTAATAGGAAAATTAAAATAAAGGTAATAGTACAGAAACACAGGCTTAAACTGATAAAGTCTGAATATGACCTGACACCCTGTTGGTCAGGGTGGTGGTAGCAGTCCTGCTGGAGTGAAGGATGTGGTTTTGTCTAAGTGGCGATCCTGGAGAAAGGTCTGGTCCTTCTCTGGAGGTCCAGTGGTGGTTATCAAGCTCTTGTCCTCTGAGAATCCAGTGGCAGTGCCACGTGGTGTTCCAAGCCTCAGATTATATACAGGTAGGAATGCTTGGTTCCTCCCCCTGGGCAGATCATCTCACAATGGGATGATGTAATTCTGTGAGTCGTGCAGTGAGACCTTGATGGCCTGTAATGGAGCTGGCCCCCCACAAAGTGGCTGCTGCTTCCCCAGAGGGTGTTATCAGGGCTGAGTCATGGAGAAGATCAAGAACACTGCCCCACCTATTTTAACATCTTATCTATATGGTAATAGAATACGTATTTTTGGTTACATCTTATATTGTAACCCAAGACATACAGTCACCTTGAACAATGGGAAAAATAATCTGATATTAAACATTTAGGACTGCAATTGCCCAAGACCTGAAAATAAAGGAAATGTAGGAGAAGAACTAACATTTTCAGACTGGAAGATGAAAAATTCTGGGGTTCTTTCAAACCATGATGTATAGTTATAGATTGGGAGCTCCACTTTTTTGTTAGCCAATAAATCCAAAACTTCTCTTGCTCTGTTTCCCACATGAGATTGGACTGAATGAAAATCAGAGGGTCTTTCCTCTTCCTTGTGCCTCTCATGTCCAGCTCTCCATTTTCTGTGAGAATGCTAGTTTGTCCTAAATCCTTTTAGATTTTGCCTCCCCTTCTGTCCATGGTTCTCCTGATGAGCAGGTGCTTAACATCCACAACATTCTGCACCATCCACAAACAATGAGTCACATAATTTGGTGAAGAAAATGCAAAACTGCTTGTTAAACCTGTTGATTTTTAATTGTTTTTTTATATAGTTGAATGATCACTTTTCATAAAATCACAGGATTTAGTTGCTGTTTCCTGCTTACCTCAGTCATCAGTACTGTGATAAGCAACAAATTTGCTGCTATATAAGTAATAATAATGATATTAATAATACAATGTAATAATCTCTTAAAATCGCTTCAGATATTTGTCTCTATTAAATAATGCAATTATAGCCAACACTCATCACTTGTAAACCTCAGAAAGTGCAAAAAACATTCCAGAATCGTGTTGCTTAATGCCTTTTTCCACTTATTTCTCTATTTACTGGTATTAGTCCGCAGCATGCTGCAAAGCTAAAATTAATTCTGCATAGAATTATTCATGTCCTTGTTCATATGTCACAATAGAGAAAAACACATGTGCTTACAGAGTGGTGTTGTCCCTGTAAAAATACCATTTACTAGTAAGAAAATCACTCAAGTATTCTAACAGGCATTGCTCAAACTGAGTGAGGCTGGTGAACAATGACTGTGTGTGCTGTACAGCAGTGTTTTATTACATTATAAATTCTCAAGGCAGTGACATCAATATTCATCTTCTCTAGTACAATATAGAAGTCATTGCAATTATGAACAAAGTCTTCCACAAGTGATTGTTGTACTGGATTGTGTGTAAAAAAATCAATATTAACAATTTAAAAGAAAAATGCTAAATAAAAAGGGTAGTTGCTAATGCAATATAAGAAAATCTTTCAAAATGTGCCACATCCTTTTCCCCCCTCTTATTTCAGTTCAAAGGGGAACAAGGCAATGACATTATAAAGAAAATGTTACCTCAGTAGCCCCCTATGCCATTCAAATTTTAGATGCTCATTTTCAGGCCTCTGTGGATTTTGATTGAATTAGTTGCTTGGAAGTATCAGTTATCTGCTTTTTTTTGAAACCCATATGTTCTTCTTATATAACCTTTGTTTTTACAGGACTATAGTATACAGCACCTCAAAAGTGCCTGGTCTCCTCTAATGGGAAACAAAACATGAAGATTAGCAAAACCTGACTTCCTCCAAAATCTAATGTTAAATATATTCCTTATTACAATTAATTATAGCTATACAATTAATTATAAGTGTAAAAAAAGAAAATATTATAATTTTCTGTGTCTTCCAATGTCACAAACAAGTTCTTCTATTGCATCTTTATCTGACTGTTTTGACCTAGTTTATATGGGCTGTGAAACAAGGAAGAGGAAAGTTGTGGTGGAAATTATATGTGGAAATTATATGAATTTTAGAAGGTGTAAGAGCAACAAAGGAAACCAGTAGATCATTGTTACTGAGGCAATAGGTAGAATGGTTTACTCTCTGAGAAGTTGTAGAGACTATTTGTTGCTGATTTTTATGTTGGACTCTTTTAGGGCAAGGCAAATTGTCCTGGATTTTTCTTGCTCCATAATCTTTCATCATCTAATGGCCTTTAAGATCAGGGGATTCTGGCTTGGCAGTTCAGAAAAAAAGTGCTGGAAATTTCTTAACTGCTTTATTTCTGTTTATGGTAAAATAATATTTAGAATGGAGAGATGGCTGAGATGTTAATCTCCAAAGTGAGCAACACATCTGTGGTACATGATATGATTCCTTAAGCAAAGACTGTGGATGGCACAGAAGAAAATGAGCTATTCTCTTGTGGTAATACACATTCTTCTGAAATGAATGTGCAGTGTTAATCTGCATTCTCCCTCTCTCTGTTTCTCTGTTTCTCTCTCTCCCAAATGAACAGTGAAACATTTTTACCTGTAATAATTTTCTGTCTCTTAAAAAACCTTTTTTTTTTTTAATGATAACCCCTGAAGATTGACTAAAATAAGAAGGTAATTTGTGACCACACAGAGTCAAAACCAAACCAATCACCCACTGTCCTATTGTATTACTATGGAGTTGAACTCAATAGTCACAAATTTAAGGTAAAATCTATGAAACAGGTATGATTACCACATATACCTTACAGCAAGTATTTTGAAGTCTGCTTAAAGCACACAACCTAGATTCTGAAAAAAGTTGTAAGTCATTAAATAAATATAGAAGGACATTCAAGCAACTTCAGCACTCAGCACTTCCTTGTATGTTTTCCAGTTCTTGGGGAAAGTTTAGTACCTTATCTGAGAAATCACACTTGCCATTCTCTTCCTACCAGTACACAGTTATGTCCCTAGAAAGTATATCCCCTTTCTAAACAAATTTCTGGGAGCTGCAGGTCTGAGTGTCTGATTGCTGATTGCTACAGGCTACACATTATTTCTTTTCATCTAGTAAGGACTCCAAAGTTTATGCACTGTTTTCCTTTCCCTTATTCTTGTGGAAACATTCACTAGCTCAGCCACTGTTCTATAGTGCACAGCAGTAGGATTAGCTGAGAAGCCATATTTTATGAAATTTGCAACACCTGTACAGCTGTCAGAGAGCTTTTTTAAACCTATGGATAAATGTGTACAATTCTGCCTGCTACAGAGAGGATATGTGCCTTCTCACATGTTTTTCAGGACTAGCATATGAGCTTAAATAATTTCATCTCTTATGATCTTAAATAATTTCATCTCTGGAGCTTCAGAGTGAATTAGACATGGGCTTTGTATGGATTTCTTCTCTGTAATTCTGCTGACAGTGTCATTTGAGGGTGTCTTAACATTCTGTTTAGGTAGCTCTTAGATGAGTGCATCTCCTAAGAGTTCTTCAGGAGTGACATTTGCATTCTTCACACTTCCTGCCCTTATCAGTTAGTCTTAGTAAAAAAATTCCTGTTAATGATTTCTCCACTGGTTTTCTGAAGTAACAGTGGTGAGGAAGAGACAGCAGGGTTTTCATGTAAATGAGCTGAATTCTGGTGAGATAATAGAGGTCCTGTGGGAAACATTATGTTAGATGTGCTCCTGATTACATCAGGTGCTGATGAGTGTCTGAGATGCTCAACACACATCATGTTTAAATCTCCAGAGAGAAATTTATTGAGAATCCTCGTTCTTGATCAGATCCCCGATTTTAGAGTTCCTTGATGACAGGCTCAACCTGTGATGTGTAGTTATTCTGGAAAATAGAAGTACTTACAGGTAGTTAGTAGTATTTCAAGTTGAAAAGAGGCAACAAAACCAGTACTGTGGTGAATGCAAAGAAAGTAAAATTATTTCTAACCACTTAAAGAGATTTTTTTAAATGAGGGCAGTAAATATATGACTCTCTTGTGGTGGGCTGGTGAGTCAGAAAACTGGATGGAGTCACCTCTTTTCTGAACTTATCTGTATCAGCTTCTAATGTGCCAAACGACCACTCAGGTTATGCTCTCTTCCCAAGTTTAGTTTTACTTTTCTAGCAGTTTCTCTGCAAGATTTCTTCAATGTACAGTTTAGCAAACTGTGTGCCCAGTGTGTATTGACAGTTATGGTGACTGTACTAGTACTGATAATGATATTAATAGTAGAGTATATATAACTCCAGGATTTTTCCACACTTTTCTGGGAAAGATTTCAATAAGGGATTATACATGAACTTGAGATATCATTCTGAAATGTGTGTTTGAATGTGTGTTAAACCTCATTTTGAGGAAGCAAAAGAGATGTAAGGAATTTTCTATGAGGGTACTAAATTGGATGTATTGTTTTCATACATCTATGATGCCTCAGTTAGGGTTTGAGGTTTTATCATGCAGACTTCAAAGAACAATCTCTACAGAGTGAGCTCACTGACAAGCAGTGTCTATTTTAACTAAAGCAGGATGTGAAGATACTGACCATAGATAACTGGAATATCAATGAGTCTAAAGGAAAGATTGAGAGGTGATGAGTGGATTTTTGTTCTCTGTTCCCCCACTTGTTTAAGGATGGTGTCCTTTGGGTCTGTGGCTCTGTGGATGTGATGAGGGTGAAAGAAAGGAGAGCAATGGAAGGAGTGGGAAGCTAAGTCTGGGTGACATTAAACCCAGGGAGGAATTATGCAGACTAGAGACACATTGCAGAACTCTCTATTATTTCATCAACTAGTAGAATTTATCAAAGACTTGGAATTAAAGAGGGGGAAAAAGATCTTCCATAAACACAAGCCTATATGAGGACAACAATGAGCTTTACTTCTCATGAGTGCTGTTCAAGGACTCCAAAAATGATGGCAGCTCCAAAACTGAGAAGACATGACCTGTCTCTGTTTCAAGGTGTTATTTCATTTATTAATGGCAGTTTGGCAGCGAATTTAGCAGAATAAATTCTATTGTACTCCTGGTACCTAGCCTCTACCATACCCAAAGACACACAGGACTTTGATATGTATGTAGTATTTGTGTTAATAAAAGAATTTTTTGCCTTTTAAAAACCCATACCTCTGATTTAACTGAGATATAAACTGACCTATATGATCAATTTCCTCCATTGTATTGGCATAGTAGACATAAATACCTTAATTTTACACTAATTGAAGCTGGTACCTTGGAGTGCTGAAGCAGCAGATGTGCACTTGCTAACAATGAAAACACAGAATCCCTGGCAAACAAATTATAATCCATCATAAACAACATAAAATGGAATATGCTTCCCTGATGTGTCACTTTGAATCACACATTGACTCATTTAGAATAAGAATTTTCCTCAGGGCTTCTGCAATTTGTAGGTCTTGCTGACTATTCATACACTGCTAATGTCCATTCTCTCTTTTTACAGGGTATTTAAATGAATAGTGTTCATTAATGTTAATAGAAAAGCTTCAGATTAATTCTTTTAAAACAATATTCAGGAAAAGATGCTGTTTGGTTTTGACACAGAATATCTGCTCATAAGCTGTTTTCCACTACCCCAACTGAACAAGACAACTGTGTATTTGTGAAAAAATACACCTTTCAACAGAAAAATGCATCTGATCTGAAAGTGAGTTGCTTGGAGAGCAACTCAAAACTCATCCATTTTAGCATGGGGAAATTCTGACACCGTGAAAATGCTTACACTGTGCTACAGCACAGCATTTGGAATCCACTTTGCGAGCAAAGAGCTGAAGAAAGTTTTGGGTTAGTTTTGAAATATTCATCTTCTGCTTTTTCTGGGGAAAACCAGAATACATAGCTGTGATTTTAAAGATTTCCTTGCTTCCATCAGTAGGGGAAGGAGGTGGGAAGGCCTGAAACCCTTACTCTGATTGGAGTCCCAATGCTGCTGAGATGTAAGGATTAGATGTGGCAGAGGTGCAGATGCTAAAATGTCCTGGGCTGGACTGCTTGGGTCCTGGCATCTTTAGGCAGGACCTTGATCTAGGAAGCAGTCTAGTAGGAGGGGGAGCAGAGATATGTCAAAATACTGAGATGTTTTTCATAAGTGTTAATTAAGCTGTTTCTATGGAAAGTAACTGAATAATGAGGATTTTCAGGATTGTAACTCTTATGTAAACTCTGCCAAGAGCTTCTCTCTCAAACATGCATGTTTTTTCTGTTCTCCTAGCCACTGATTTTTCTAATCCAACTTTGTAATCCAGTGTTGCTAGAGGCAGTAGTGCTCTGAATGATGATATCTGCTCAAATTATATTCTTACACTCTGTTGCATTTCCAGGCAAATGGAGTACCCACTTTTATGTGATGAAGGACCTGTAATTCACTGCTATTAGCTAGTAAATTTCTATTGTTTTGGTGTTTGTTCTGCCCCACTGTCATATCTTAGTTGATGAATGTACTAATTCCCATTCATACTGTGGTCAAGTGACAGGTTATACAGTTATTAACCTGAATAGCACCTTCAAGGTTTTATCTGGAAAAAAAATACTTTTTTATCTTATATTTGCTTGGATTTTGGCAGCTAAAGCCTTTGGGTGGAAGAGCTGCTTTTTCTGTATCTGTGGGAGGGAAGTTATTTTCAGTGTCTCCCCTGGTTTTGACACTGTTAGTTGTGACATTACTTTTAGGGTAAGTTCTCCCCAGTTTTACTTGCTTTCCTTTACTTTTGTTTAGATGTCTTGTTACTTAACACTTATTTGATCAGTGCATAATGTGCTCATGACTTTGAGGTCTTTCTGTATTTCTTGTCTTCAAAATTTGACCTACTGACAATAAGGATTTTTGCTGTTCTAGATCAATCTGATTGGGATTTAATTGTCTGATCACCATTCTGTTTGCTTTTTGTTAAGAATTATGTCTCTGTGCAGGACAAAAACATTTTTTCATAATTTTCTTAATTAAAACATGCTACTTTATTTTTAAACATAGATGTAAAAGGCATCCTCCACAATTTTTAAATAATAATAATTATTATGCTTATATTCAAAGTTAGTATTCCATACAGAATATTCAGTGTCTCTTTAACTTTGTTTATGCTTTTATTAAACCGTAGCTTTAGGTGCCAAAAGGGTGACACAGCTGGGGAGGAAAAGTCTGGAGGGCAAGTGTGATGCGGTGTACCTGAGGGAGCTGGAGGTGTTTGACCTGGGGAAAAGGAGGCTCAAATGAAACCTTGTCACTCTCTACAACCACCTGACAAGGAGGGGTAGCTGTTGATGAGGGTTGGGCTGTTCTCCCAATTAACAAGTGATTGGACAAGAGGAAATGGCCTCTAGCTACACCAGGGGAGGTTTAGTTCAGATATCAGGAAAAATTGCCTCACTGAAAGGGTGGACAAGCACTGGAACAGGTGCCTCAGGGAAACAGTGAAAGAACTGTCCCTGGAAGGGTTCAAAACCTGTGTAGTTATTCTGCTGAGGGACATGGCATAGTGATGGACTTGGCAGTACTGAGTTAATGGTTGACTCCTTTATCTCAGAGGACTTTTCCAAACTTAATGATTCGATGCCTATTCTGGTGGCACCTTTTCTCTTTTTTGTCATAATACAATGAAGTAGGTCCTATTACAAATTCAGATGTGTTTGGAGGTTTTATTCAGTACTTGTGCATTGTCTGGTGGCTAATTTACAACTGTGGGTATTTTTTTCTTACAGACATTGATGGAATATTTCAGGCAGACTTTTTTGAACATATATGCTGTTCATCATCTGTTTACTTTAAATTATCCACCTGTCCAAACAACTTGTTCAGTCACTCTGTGTTTCTCTGAGGTCCATGTTCCTATGTAGACCTCTGAAATTTGCTCCACACATTTATTACTCAATTATTCTCTAGGTTTATGCATCTCTCATTTAAAGAGAGTCCCACCTGAAGCAAACCTAGGGTAAGGGAATTTAAGCTTAATTACAAATGAGATGAAGGACTAAAAAACTTCTTTACTAAGCTTATATAATAGTGAATTCACAGATGTATGAAATGAAAAAAAAACACTGTCAAAATTTTAAAAAATGTTGCCAATAAGAAGATTCAAGATACAGTATTACAGTATTTGTCAAGTTACAGAACATGTCAATGAAACAAGGTGTTTATTAAGACAGTGGTGATTGAGCTTCAAGGAAGTTATTCTTACATCTCTTTGACTCTTTGCTCTGCTGAAAAATTCGAATTTTATTGCTTGCTATTAAGGTCTGATTTTTGGCTAATGGCAAATACTATGCACCTTCATCAAAATCAATCCAGCAGAAAATATTTTTGCATGCACTTGTCCTTCTGCTGCCACTGTTAGACAAGAGCAAAACAAGGGTTAATACACATACAGTTTTACTAAGTAAGCAACGAAAATACATTTAAATTTACAATGTTCTGGGTCGTTGAAAGAAAGATTATATCTTCTGCTCAGACTTGGAAATGCAGTGTCTTTTCACACCCTCCATGACCCACATTGAAAGAGCATTTGGTCTCCTCTCTCTGAAACTGTGATAGGAGCTTTAGCAGCTGACTGGGGATGCTGAAGATCACTGAAGGCAGCACATAGAGCCACAATCTCTCGCACACTCTCCAAAGTCTTTTCAGAAAGTTGTTTGGTCAGATCAGTGCAAGATGAGGGATCAGAAGACAAAAGTGAGTGGAAAACCCAAAGGTCCATATGTTACATTGTTTTCCCTTATTTATCCCATCTCCTCCCTTTTTCCTTGCCTCTCCCTCTCTCTTTCCTCCTCCCCACCCCACTCTATCAAGAGTCCTTCAGACTGCCCTTCCCACAATCTTTTTAACTCCGTTCTTTCTCTCTTTCCATTTGCCTCATTCCTCACCTTTCAATAGTGTTTCAATTTTTGTTTCCCTCTTCTCTATGCATTGCCACAGTTTAGTCAATTTTTCGATTCTTCCCTTTGGGCCTTCCTTCAGCTAAAATCTGATATTTGCTTTTATGGTTCCTTAGGATTCATAGGTTCCATTTGTTTGTCTCCAGAGCATAGAACCCCTTTAAAAACAAAGATACATGGCTTTCTGTTTGACTGGAAATAAAAGATATTGGCTTTTAGAGAAAGTCTGATCTATCCTGTGATGAGTTAGAGTGGCTTGGCCAAATGCCAAGCTTCTCTTTGTAGCACTAAATGATTGCTTGGCCTCACTGATTATCACATAGCTGGAGGAAGGGTACTGTCAAGATAACATCTTAGTTTCTCCTTTCTTTTCCCTTTCCTGCCTCGATAAACTAGAGGTAATCATCTGGCCAGGACTTTTTTTTTAAATTTTTCTTTTTTTCTTCTTTCTCCCTTCTCTCTGTATTTCCACTTCCCTGGAGATCATTCTTGGAGACTTTTTTCTAACTTCTGTCTAATATATTGTTTCTTTGATAGTTCTGGGGTTTATTCCTTCTGGACTGTTTTCCCTTTCCTTGTAGCCTCTCTTATACAATGGAAAAATTCAAAAGGACCTATTGTAGTATATCATCACATTGTCAGTTATGACTGGTTTTTCAGTTTTGGAGTGCCTCAACAACTCTTAAAATAAATAATATGTGTTATTTATTCAGGAAAAAAGAAATATACTTCAGTTACAAGTGGTTTTAGCATAAGAAGACAAAAATCTCAGGACAACCCCTATTACATATCTTTCTTCTGCCTAGTTTTAAAATTGCATGTGGGCTAATTACACTTGACTTTCTGTCTCTCTCATGGTTTAACTTGATCTCTTTATAGATGCTGTCTGTAGCAACACCATATTTTCAGTTTTTTTTTTCAATTTCTTTTCATGTTCTTCTATTCTTACTATTCAAATTATTAGCAGTAGCAGTAATTCTGTGGCCCACTTCTATCAAGTATCCTTCAGAGAATGTTACATTTTTCTTTGGCTAGCCAGGCTGTCTGAATCCAGAGATAGTAAATCCACCCTTTAGGAAATAATCTGGTTTTTATGATACAGAAGGAAACAAGCTTGTTTTGAATTTATGAATTTGTTCTCCTATCTGTTATGATATTCAATAGTAAATCACAATATCCTCTACTTTCTACCCATAATATACAGTATATTCTTCTACCTCTGACACTAATTTCTTTCAGCTATGTTTTATATAAATTTTCTTGAGAAGCCTTGGAGAAGGATGATTCAAAAAGCCAATAAAGGGCAGATAAATTCTATGTGTACAGCAAGCATTCTAATTATCTTCTGAGAATTTCTCAAAAGAATAAAAAAAATTCTTGAGAACTGTGAAATGTGACAAAACAAGCATCTCCATGAAATGAATATTTGTCCTCAATCTTTTTGAGGAGTTGATTACCTGCTGCAACACCCCTACAAAGAAATATAAACTCTTTAAATGAGCTTCCTAAATTAACTCCCTGTTAGGAGTAAAAGCTTTCTTTCTCTAAAAAGGTGGTATTTTGCACCTTTGTGGAGCGTTTGTGTCATTGGCTTGCTAGATGCATTCCTTATGTAGACAGTATGCTTTTCTTTTTAAGCTGCAAATTTGTCGTGACTCAATAAACTTTCTCTTCTTCTTAGTCAGCTTCCTTGCCCTCTTCCTCCCTACCCTTGGAACACATGGAAAATGCCTTATAATTTGGTAAGTAACCCACTATATAAGTGTTTATTCATTGTTAGTTATACAAGAAAACATGACACACTTTTTTTTATTGGCTTGATCTTAAAATAAACATGCTTTCCCCCCTGTATTTCCCTCTAACTTTCTGCTAGATTGGGTTAATACATCAATCTATACAGTGCGATGAGCTAGGAAACATGTTTTAAATCTGAAATCTTGTATTCTGCCGAATGTAACAATCATCATTAAAAGAGCACCAAATGTTCAGAATATGTCAGTTTTAAGCACACATGCACTGTGAATAGTCCTACCAGGAACTCAAAAATGGCAGAATGCAGATATGAATCTTAGGAAAATTATCTTTCAATGTAGAGTATGGTCATTAATGTGACACCCCAGCATAGTAATTATGTACAGTGCATTATGTTCCTGGCTTTTCCTGTGATGATATTGTTTAACACACTCAACCATTTTCATTATTTTTATCTTATATTTTCTCGAAGTGTGTTTCCTATAATATTCAGAAGCTATTATTGTACTCTGCAATGTGATTGCCATAGCCTGGGAACCTCAGAGATCCAGTGGTGAGCCAGAACAGTGCCAATGAGTGTTGTGGTAGGAGGACAGAACTTTGGCAGAAAATAACCCCCCTTGCTTTCCAGCTGGTCCTCAGATTTCAGAGGTGCTCACTGCAGCTGGGCTGAATTTCCAATACCACACATGGCACTATAAATATGGTTGCACATAATGAGATCCCAGAAGAACCAATAATGAGGGTCACACTCTGTCTGATCTCATTCATGATCACAGATTCACCAATAGTGTGGTTTGTTACAAGCAACAGATTCCAGATTCTAATTATTGCAGCGATAAATTGTTCTAGATAATGTGATAAATGCACTAGATCTGCAAAATATCAGTGTCTAGCTCTCTGTAGAACAGTCCACAAGTTAAAAGGACACAAATCTTACCAGAGGTGTCACTGTTTTATGTAAGAGAGAGAAGCAAACATGTTAATTTATCTGCAAGGGAATATTTCCTCCTCCACCATGGAGGATTTCAAATGTCAGTTTATACTTTTGGGAGAAGTGGAGGTGAGACTGTAATCAAATATCCTGTTACTGATGTCATAAATGGGGAGTTAGAACATTATATGTAAATGACAATTACAAAGAGAGAGAATACAAAGTCTGTGGGTCTCGTGCAGGGGCAGAATAGAACTGTGACATGTCGGTGACACTCCCTATTCCAAGTGGCTGATGGCAGTGATCATGGTCTGATAACTTATAACCCCATCAGCCAGCCTTTGGGAAATCCCTTCACTGCTTATCTCAGGACATATGTCATGGAGATCCCTCCACTACACACATATCTCACAGCTACAAGGCTCATTCCTGCAATGAGATCTTTGAAATTTGATCACTGCTGAGAAATTTAAATTCATCTTAATAAGCAAGACAATAAATATATTCTTTGATCTCCAGAATTTGGCTGTATATGTTTCAGTGTCTATTCTATGTGATGCCTGCATAACCAGAATACTTTTTAAATGCTTTTTATATTACAGTCTTTTTCTTTCTTGTTGGTCTGTCATCCAGTCCTTGATTTCTGAAGTATGTGTATTTTGGATAGCAAAGAACTGTTTCTTTAAAGCCAAGGGCTGAGCATAACTAGCACTTTCTTGGAATAGCTAAAGAGTTTTATGTTTTCTACAGTGGTGATTTAGTCTTTACAGCCAAGTTCTGATAATTTCTATGCTTGTCTGGGTGTACAGGTCAGTCTCTTTTGATAGCGAGTTTACTGACACTCTTTAAAGAAGCAAACACTGAATTGCTGAAGAAATGAACACCAAAATGTTAAGGAACAAGTAAAAAGAATCTAAATGAGAGATCAGGAAAGAAGAATAGGGAATTATGCAGTCAGGTGTGTCAGGTATTGTGTTGCAGTGACTTGCAAGTTTAACATGCTGAGAAAACCTGATTTGGGGACTGCTGGAGGGTACAAATGAGTCTTGCTGTTAAATTTGTTTATGTGCTTCTTTTCAAATCAAAACGGATTTAACTCTTATAAAATACCCCATAAAAAGCATTTAGCAATTGTTTTATTGGTTACTAACCTTCTGGTTTAATAAATATTACAATGATGTAAACATTTTAATTAGTGTTTTGGAACTTTGACTGCTAGGAAAACCACGCGTGTTCTTTGAAATTTCAGGGAGTCATAAAAGAGGATGCTCACAGGAAAAAAGGTGTTACAGCACCATAGGTATGTGATTCATTCAGAGTTCCTACTGAATTTATTATGGATTGAGCAAAACTTTTAGTTAGTCACTTTCAAAATAAATGATGTACAAAAAAGTAAAATCATCAAAGAAATGTGCAACCCTTGCACATTGCAATGTTGCATTCATTGCAATGGTGATGAGATTTTCTTCCTCAAAGTCAGGTTCATTACATCACAAACAATTTGAAATCCATTACTCCTCTAAAAAAAAATCCAGAATCTACCTTTCAAAGTTATGCTGCCTTCCTGAGATTCTCATGTGGTGAGACAAGAACTTATGGGATATTTTAATGATGACTTCTACAAAAAGCTGAGTAACCATAGTAACATCCGTATTTTCACAAGTCAAGTTGACTTAATATTTCTTGTTTAATCCTTATAATTTGCCCAGGGATATTTCTATTCAGCACCAAATCAATCTTGCATAAGTCTGAAATGCCCTAGAGGGAGATACGGTTACTCAAAACAGGCAAGCCAGGCAAATAATTATAAAAGGAATATGTGTGTTTGCATTTTATTCTAACTAAAAGGCAAGACATTAAGCAAGAGTAGAATATTTTTAGTAATTTCATAGTGAGTTTGCCCTTCTGTTCCTTTTGGGTTCATGTAGACACAAAGTATTAATATATAACAAAGGCACCTATGAGAAAAGGAGATCATTAGACCTAGAATATGCTTAGGCAAAAAAAAATCAGAGAAAGTATGTGATGAGTAGAAGTATGGAGCTTCCAAATTTATTGTTGGTCTTTTGGAGCTTATTTCCAAACACTATATTTTAGTCATTAGTTTTCAAATCTGTCCTTTTTTCCCCTTTCTTGACTATCTTCTTGCAGTTAGAGTAGTGCAACATTTTTAGTAACTTTTTTATACATAATAAAGGTGTTTTCTGACTGTTTCTAAGATGAAACATAATACCAGGAATACTGAATCTTGGCTTCCAGGGTTTGACTGGGAGACTGCAGAGAGCAAGGTCTATAAGGCTGTGGGAAACTGACTCCACGGAGGAATAGCAGTTGAGTCAAAAAGACTTTCAGAAGTCATTTAAGTCACTTTTCATGTATCACAAAGAGGAGCACAGGGTATAAACAAAAGCATTTCATTTTACTTTGTCAATATGTGTGCCTGGAGGTAACTATTATTTTGGAAGACCATTACCCATCTGTTGGAAGTTTCATAAACAAATATCAGTAATGACAGAATAATTTGCGAGCTCGTGAATCACTGCTGGAAGTGGCACAGGAGGAAGAAAACACTGGAATAACAGAGAGTGGGCATGACAAATGCTGTTATCTGGGATGAAATGAGTTGTGTGGGAAGGAAAAAAGGAAGAGCATCAAACAGCAGGAAGACTGGAAGGATGGAGGAGTTAATGGATGAAAATTGTGTATGCAGTGAGGTGTGATGATCTGCCCCAAAGAGCAGCTTATGTCATGAACTGAGTTCCTGTTGTAGCAGTCAAGCATTTTTCAGAGCCTGTAATTTTCTTTATAACAAGTCTGGCTCATGTGGCTTCCTTTGGGGCCAAGTTCCCTGTTTTCCACTGGTGCAATGAAAAGAGGAGACTAGAGCACATTCTAGATCCTTTTGGAATAATGTCATCGGCCTTGCCCCTTGCTCCTTGAATTTGGTCAGCCTAAGTTTCCTTACTGTGTCTAACATTTCTGTGGCCCCTCAGTGGCCTGGGGTGTTCCTGTGAGAAAAAAAAAAAGTATTTTGAACCTTTAAAGCAGGATGAATTCCCCTGGAAGGAGTTAAGAGAATGGGAAGCCTTAGTTGGAAATGTTTAAAAGAGAAAACATGAAAAAATGCAAACCAAACCACCAGCTTTGGTATTTTTGAGTTTTGTGTGTAAAGAACTTCTATTCTTGGTGTTTTCTGTACACAGGAAGCAATAAAATTAATTCTCATTGGTTAGAGAACCAAATGCATGCAGAATTTACTTTGGTGCAGAAATGGAATGGTATTATGGCTGGTAGATCAACAAGAACTATTTGTCAGTGACTTACTGCAAGTGTTGGGGGTTGGTAACCTAAATAAGTGTCCCTTAAAAAGCCTAGCTAACTTTCTTGAGGTATTTTTTCAAAGGAATATTAAAACTATCTTTTTACACTTAATGACAGTGCTGTAATGAGGAAAAATAGTGGCTTCAATAGTCCCAAGGGCAAAGACAAAACAGGAACTGAATGAGTGAAGCTGAAACTTTAAATAAATTCAAATGAAGCATTTAAAAAGTGCAATCACACTGGCAGCTTCCATCTTGCTGCTAATTAATTCTGATTTTTGCAATCCTTGTATAATGTGCATCATCCTTGAATAAATGAAGAAATGCATATGAAATGCTGTCTGTTCAAAACTGATACAAGAAGAAGAAAGGAATTGTGTACCCCAAGAACATATTTTATTTTTTTAAAAAAGTGGTAATTGCTCTGCTAACAGTTTTGAAGACAGAGCTTTTCAGTTGGCTTATTTAGTCTTATCAGGAAACAAATGCAAGAGAGATACAAACTATGATTTGTGAGCACATGAGAGAGCAGTTGTTAAATTCATTCCAAAATTGAATCATTGTGCATTAAGGATACCCTATAGCAGAATAGAAACATACGTCAGTGTTTTCATTTTTCAAGAAGGTATTTTCAAAATATGCTGTTTTACCACCTTGTGTGTGTATTCTATGTGTGTGTGTATTTATGTATGTATTTATTAATTTTTTAATTTTGAATTAAACCTTTATGATTTGCCAATTCCAAGAATGGCTAGTAAACATGATTTCAGTGTGTGCTGAGGGAATTTTATGAAAAAAAAAGTTATGCTAGAGGATCTACAGTTTCAGCAAGCAATCTAGAGATGTGTGAAAGAGCTGATGAAGTAAATCATTATTTAATCTTGCTTATCATAAGGCTTTTGCTCATGAGACATGCAAGCAACCTCAGCATACTAATGCATGATAGCTTTATGGGCTTGGTCCTTAAAATGGAGTGGACAGATGTGTGGTAATTATGAAAATTAAACAAGTAATACAAAACTGAAGCATTTAAACTTGTCTAAAATGCATGCATGGCCTTTTATATTTTGATTATGCTAAACAAATTTAAAAATAAATGAAGACATTTATAGGCTGCTATAAGTGATAGATCATGACATGAGTGCATGCTACCTTGATTATGCATTTAGAAATTATCTGATGAGAACAGTTTACACTCTCAGCAGTGGAAAATCAAAGTGCAGTTGATTGATGGGCTCCATTTAGAGATATCTGGGAAATAGTCACAGCACTGTAGAGTACAGTAGATAATTGCTTTTCCCTGCAAGTCAAAAATTTATATAGGAAAGGTGAAACTCTACAAAAAGGTTAGTGTAAAAGTAACATAGCTGCATATGCACTTTTCCAGAATTGATTCAACTTCCTAGGAGTGGAAGAGGGCAACAGTCTTGAGACCTGAAGCAGCATGTTTTGAGATAGCTTGAGTGTCTCTGTAGAAAATTGAAATGTAGATTGAGACATAGATTGTAAAAATTACTCACTATAAAAATCAGGATTCAGAAAGACAGTAGCAAAGAGTGATCAGTCTTACTGATTTTCATCATACAGATGGCTCCTCTTTCATCTGGAGTGTAAGTTAAGAACACACCTGAAGAAGAGGGGACAATCTGAGGGAAGAGGAGGAGAGTGTCATTTTCTTTCTGAGCAGAGAATCACAGCTTGAACCAGTTTCAGGATGGACATGGACAGGGATAAAAAGGCAACATGTATGGAGTTAGGAATATATGGCTCTGTTGGAGACTTAGGGACTGAAGAGAACAGGGAACATAAAGCATGAGAGGTGACAGAAAGAGAAACACTGTGAGAATTGGCAGGGAGTCTTCTAAACTTGCTGAAACCATCAGATACTGAACGACCTAGGTGAAACTATTAGCTATGGAGTGTCCCTCCAGGCACCCTTAACTTTGTAACTAAAGACAGCAGTCTCAGTATGCTAAATAAATCTGCAGGGTTTAAAAAAAAAAAAAAGTAACAAAGAAAGAAAGAAAGGAAAAAACCCCAAACACTGTGTTCCTCTTCCAGACTACCAAGTGTTCATTTACATTTATACCACCTGTAGCATGACATTTCTGGAACCACTGATGAACTTCCCGTGTGAAATTTCTGTTTTTCTCCACCATTCTCAAGGAAAGCATAGTTTCTGGTTGTTATTTTTTCTTGTCATTTGTTTGAAAGTTCAGTGTACTTTCAAAAAAATTACTACATTGCTTAAAATAATTTCCCTTTCACTTCAGTTAGTCTCAGTATTTGAGTTCTGGTACAAATCTGGAAGGTTAAGAGTGAGACATTGCTCTGGTGTCTTGAGTTTGGACTGTACCCCCAGTATCCAATATCAGAGAATTTATTTTGGAATGAGCTGATTTATGGGTCTGGGAATAAAACACATACTCTTCAGGTTTTTTTTTTTGTTTTTTTTTTGAGTCTGAGCTTTGTGGGTAACTCAAAATGTTCATATATTCATTTATAATGGAAAGAGGAAGTCGAACTTCAGCTAACCACAGAGGAGAAATCACTTGTTTCATACCACAAACATATTATTTCAGTCTCTGTCTTTCTTTTCAGACCTCAGAACCTTTTCTCATCAATGTGTTACTGCCTCCCTCCAACTGATTGCTATTTCCACTATGTCACTGTCATACCCTCTTTATGGGATTCCCTTAATTGATACTTCTGACTCTTTTTTCTTTCCTCTTTTTTTGTAGCCCATGTGTTTGGACATGGGGCTGTGTGTGTTGCCACGTTCCAGACACAGGGCAACATTTCTCCATCTGTGTGGAAATACAAAGAAAACAGCAGGTCTTGGGGAATTCCTGGAATTTGTTTTAATCATTTGAATTGTTTTTGTCTATTTCAATCCTGTTTACTCTGGTTTCAATCTGACTTGTGAGCAAATGTCCACTGACTTTTTAATCTATTTATTGTTTATGAATTTACGAAAAGGATAATGCTCTGAATAGGGGATTAATATTCTAAATCTTGTTCTAGTTCTTATGTATGCTGCTATTCCAACCTAGTATGGTAATCCAGCTGTTTTCTCAGAGGCTGTCAAAATGCAGTATGTGGGTGTGTGTATATGTATATATACATATGGTAGAAGAACAAATCAAGAAATTGTTATATCAATTTAAGACCAAATTATGGCTGTAAACTATCCATATTCAACTGGGATTTCAACCACTGTTTTGGAATGCAGTATGTTCCAGGATAAAAATGAAGTTAGTGACTCTTGGTTATCATGACACTAGAACACTCAGACATCAAAATTTTCTAGTTTTTCTCTCCACAAGACGTAATAAGCTGACACTTAATCCACTTATAGTTTTGTATGTTTTTCTTTCCTTCAAGGTGAATAATGGGATGATTTACATTTTTTTGGTGCAGATCTTACCTGCTTCCAAATATTCCAAAAAATATTTTACCCTTTGGAATTGTTTTTAATATCAATCCTTTCAGGAAGCAGCTGCCTGAGCATTTGACACATCTGGGAAAATATCTTGCAGAACATTGATTATCATCCTACCCGATTTTCAGCACCACAATATAAAAAAGATATAAAGCTATTAGAGGGCATCCAAAGGACAGTTGTGAAGTTGATGAAGGGCCTTAAGGGGAAGCTGTAAGAGGAGTGGCTGAGGTCACTTGGTCTGTTCAGCCTGGAGAAGAGAAGACTGAGGGAGACCTCACTGTGGTTACAAATTCCCCTTGCACATGAGGGGAAGTGGAGGGGCAGACTATCTGATCTAAGGCAAAGGTCTGAATTTGTGTCAGGGAAGGTTTAAGTGTGATATTAGGAAAGAGTTCTTCCCCCAGAGGGCGGTCAGGCACGAACAGCCTTCCCAGGGAATGGTCACAGCCCTAAGGCTGCCAGAGCTCAAGAAGTGTTTGGACACTGCTCTCAGGCACAGGGTGAGATTGTTGAGCTGTCCTGTGCAGGGCCAGGAACTGGACTTTGATGGTTCTTGTGGGTCCCTTCCAACTCAGCTTATTCTATGGTTCTATGACCTAGTGAGGCCATGATGGTGGCTTGAAGCCCATGATGGTGGCTGAAGACTTTTGTGGAGCTGGTAAAAGTAGTATCCTGAATTATCTGCTCAAGGAGGACTTTCCCAGTGAGGTCAATTTCTGTGACTCAGGCTTGTCCCTTCAGATGTGGCTCAGTGCCCTTCTGCAGTCCCTGCTCAGTGTAGGGATTCCCAGGACCACAACAGCTGGGTGTGGGTGCAGCAGTCCAGGTGAGCTGGGACCTGAGCCCAAACACCCTTCTGGCACATCTGTCTGTGCCGATAGGAGACTTTACCACAGCAAGCAAATACTTCTGATCCAGTGACTAAGTTATATTCATCTCATATCAGCTTGTAGTTGCCAAGAATTGTGAGCAGATTTCCTGCTAGTCAAAGAATATATTGCATGTAGCAGTATATACATATATTTGTTTTACTTTTCAAATTATTTTACTACTGCACCTGCAGGTATTTTTAGACTTCTGCTGCATGCAGCTGCAATTTTTTGTTCCCATCACATAAGGCCTTTTAAAGGAAAAGCTTTTTTGTGTGTCCTTTCTCTCACTTCTTTCCTTTCCTTTTGCCTTCTGCAAAAATACCCCAGAATTATAAACAAACATTCACTGTTGGAACTTTGCATACGGAAAATACTGTTCATATTTTTTTTTCATAGAACTATGGAATGGCTTAGATTGGAAAGGACCTTCAAGATGATCTCATTCCAACACCTTGCCATGGGGAGGTGCCTGCCACAGGGTGGTCCAAACCTTGTGCAACATGGCCTTGAACAATTCCAGGGATGGGGCATCCACAGCTGCTCTGGGAAACCTGTGCCAGAGCATTACCACGCTCACATAAAAGAGCATTACCAGGCTCTCATAAAAGAGCTTTTTTCTAATATCTAATATAAACTAATATATAATAATCATATTGCATAACAAAGTAGATATCATAAAATATAAAAATGCAATACATATATTTTCTATTAATACAATAACTATACATTACTATAAGAAATAGAACAATATGTAATATTGCATATAATATATAATAATAAGCTATACAATAATAATTGAAAACAATGATAATAATATGTAATAGAAACTAAGACTTTGTTCCATCTTACCTATTATGCCTACACAGTAAGTCCATGTCAGTCAATGTAAAAAGCGGATATAAATGTGATGTGCTAACTCTTTATTTATTTCCCCAAATGACTTAATATTGAAAACACAAATCCAATAATTTTCAGGAACAGGAAGCCTTTGGTAAATGTTTTCCCTCTCTGAACTGGTGCGTCTTAATCAGCTGATCAAGCAGATAATTCTCTTTTTCATACTGATTACATGGTGTTCTGGATTTGAGCAGAGGTGGATGATGGCAGCCATTCATTTAGGTAATGTGGTAGCTTCCCAAAATACCTGATGCCCATGGAAATTTCCTCCTCCACCACTATTCCTTCTGTTACTCTCATATTAATTTTCAATACAGCTGAAAAGAAACAGTTGGCTCAGGTTCAGGGTTCATGTTGCAAATGAATCTGCTTGTCAGAACAGCGACCTAAAGAGGAAATTTGTAAGTAGCAAAATCTTGCCTTTACAATAAGCAATCACCAGGCAATTATCACTTTATCACAATGATGAGGAAAATGAGTAGTTAAAGGAACAGTAATTTGCTTTAATGTTATCTACCCTTGATGTCATTGAGCCTTAAAGAAAATATTCAATCTTCTATTAGAAAAGAAGAATGGTAACTATTAAATATGGTGATTTTTTTCCAAGTTGCTTGGTGTCTGTGAGCTGGGATATCAAACCTTTGATTATATCCTTGCAACAACCCTAACAATGGAACGTGTTTTTTCTTCCTGCTTAATATAAAAATCCCAGCATGAGGTCTTACTTTCAAAGGCATTTGATAAAGGAGCCCACTCATGGAGCTGAGAGGAAATCAATTGAACTTTTTCATTTCATGGGGCTGTGATGCTTAAGTCCTATGGTATAATGCATTGCTTTTATGGGATTTTTCTGACAGTGTTCTTTCTTCCGGCATACTCTGCCTTTTGTCTCATGCTCACATTTATTTTTGGCAAGTCTGCTTGTAATTTTAGGCTGTGAAATCTAGGATATGACATCTCACTATGCTGGCACACTCTAACGAGATTTTAAATATTTTTGTATGTAGAACCTATCAGTGAGAGCTGAATAACACTGTTATCACTAAAGGAGCTCAAGAAGGAAATCTTCTGTGGCCCTAATACGTATTCTCCCATATCTTCAAACTTGAAAACGTACATTAGAAAGAAAACAATCCCTACTGCTCATTTGAAATTCCTGGCCTAAGATAGGAATGACCTATGGTATTTATCTTTCTCTCCTCTCCCTGGGAGCAATGCATATAATTTAACCTGGAGGTTGCAAGGCACTGATGAGCCAGGGTGAGCATGCAGATCCCCATTTGGCTGCTGATGGATTTTGGAGTGTTTGTGGAGTGGGCTGTGCACAGCCAGTGGCTCCACAGAGCTGGTGCAGGTGCAGATGCAGGCCCAGGAGCTGCTTGGTTTGCTGGCATGGCATTTGGAGGCAGGTTCATGTCTTGGCTGTGCTGTACAGGTGTGTATCGTGTCAGTTCTCTTATGCTCTCAGCACATATGAAAGGAGGGCTCTGGATTCTATTCCTGTCTTCCCTGATCAGGGAAGTTTACTGAAGAATAATGAAAGGGTGAAGTTGGGACTCAATGAAGGTGATATGCAATTGGACACAGCTTGGAGTTGTAAGCAAAAAAAATTAAAACCTACTATGCATTCACAGATCCACAGAATCACAGATTCATGGAATCACAGAAACACAGAATAAGCTTATTTGGAAGGGACCCTCTAGAACCATCGAGTCCAGCTCTTGGAACTGCACAGGACCATTCCCAAGGGTCACACCAAATGCCTGAGACTATTGTCCAAATGCTTCCTGAACTCTGTCAGGCTTGAGGCTGTGACTGCTGCCCTGGGGAGCTGTTCCCAGTGCCCAACCACCCCCTGAGTGAAGAACTTTTTCTTGGTATCCAGCTTAATCTTCCCTGACACAACTTCTGGGCATTCCCTCAGGTGCTGTCAAGGGGCACCACAGAGAAGAGATCAGTGCCTGTCCCTCCTCTTGCCCTCATGAGGAAGTTGTATTTAGAGTCCTCATTTGTGCACACAAAGGCTGAGCAGCTTTTTGCTGGAGTCTGGTCCAACATTCAAGATCAAGGCTTGCCTTGGCTTTTTCTCACCTCCTCCTGGGTGTCCTTGTCTCCAAATTAGGAAGTCTGTACTTTTGTCTGATCACATAAAACGTACATTCCTTGGAGAGGATTTTCAGGAGAGAAGGTGTCCTACTGCTCTTTGCCTGTTTGGATTTTGGACAGTTGCACAGCCTGACGTTGCCATAACCTCCTTCCTGGGCAGGGTGTCCTGCCTGGTCACCTACAGCCACACCCTGTGCCATGGGCTCCCCACTGGCATGGCTGTCCCTTCTCCTGTTATTTGGTGTGTTGTTTGTGGTGTGGGGAAAAGAGGGGCCTTCTGATACACAGCTTAGATTTTACCCAGATTTTACACTTTTTTATCCCTGTGTCTGTCACTTTCTAGTGGCTCTAGCACAGGTTCTCACTTTAATTCCTGAATTGCTTTCCTAGCTGCCCCTGTTATGAATTGTTAGCTTTGGATGGACTAGAAGGAGAACAGAGAAACATTTTGCAGAATGTGATTAATTTACTTATAGTCAAGAGACACTGAAATGATGGAAGACAAGTGAAAAAACTATACTTTCTGTTTTGGATGCATTTTTGTTTAATTTCATTATGTTGAATAAATTTTACATTTTAAAGCTGTGGGACACACAGGAAAGCCTCCAGCTTGCTTGGAAGTCTATGTTGACAGAAAAGGAACAACTGTGGGGAGATAACAGTACAATCTCTAAGATCCATAGGACTTAGGCAACTGCTAATAACTGCTTTAATTCAGTCAAGTCTCATTCTGGTTTAAAGAAGAAAAAGAATAGAGAAAAAAAGCTGGAACATACATACAGAGAAGAATTTATAGTTAGAAGATCACCACAGTGAGAAGATACAGGAAAACAGCTGAAGAATCATAGAATCACTGACAGCGTGAGAAGAGATCTGAAAGATTATCTAGTTCCAGCTCCCTGCCATGGGCAGAGACACAAAATAACCTGCTTTTGACTTTGATTTAACACAGGATAGGTTCTGTTTGTTTAAAAGCAGAGCAATAAGGTGGAGAAAGGTCAAGGAAGAGCAGCTAGAGAAAGGTACCGAAAAATCTGTGTCACCATTGTTCTGTTTATACTGTGCAGATGGTTTATGTTGCTGTACTTTTTCTCCCCTTGGATGCTATTATTTTCCTTTCCTGATAGACTGAAGGGAAATAAAAAAAAAAAAGTCCTAGGGTCTGCTTATTGATTTAGAGCTGTCAAATTCTTCTGATGGGCCATTCTAACAGATAATTTTGTGTAATCAAAAGTATCCATTTGGGAGCTGAAACACCCTGTTTTGCTTCTCAGCTTTTTGATCTGAAATAACTCTGTGAGCTGTTCCTAGGGCGGAAGCTAACTACGGAGATGTGTGTCCCTAATTTCCTCCTCTCACTGGCCCCAGCTGTGCTAGCCCTTTTAGCTCCTTTTAACTAACTGTCATTAAAAGTATAGTAGTTGGCTTTGGATGCTTCTATTCGTCAAAACTCAAAATTAGATCTTGAAGCATGTTTTCTGCTCAAAATTCCACTTTCCATCTTCAATGAAGAAATAGACATTGTATTTAACTCTGTAGAAAAAAAAATATCAAGCCTTTGTATCTCATTCATGTTTCCAACTGTCTTTCTAGCCTGTGTGAGAAACATCATGATTTAAAGGCTACATCAAGTTAAAAAATACATTTCTTTTCCAAACCAGGCTGTCTCTTTCTTCTGCCTTCAAGTACCTCAGAATTGTCATAACTTTATTTAAATGAATTCATCCAATACACATCTAAGAAGAATGAGACTTTTAATGCTCTTGAAATAATTTCCCAAATTTAAAGTATATTTATATATTTTTGCCTACATATACAAGGTAAAAAGTATGGTATTATTTAAAAAAATCCAACTTCAGAAGTGGGCACCTGCTTCATTAGTCTGTTTCTGGAAGTATGAAGTCAGGCAAAGCAAGTATCTAATCCTATGACATTTTTGTTTTTATCAGTATTGGGCCCTGTCACAGGTATTGCTCCTTCTTTCCCACAACAGTGTTCCATGTCAGTGCACTCTTTTTGTCATTAAATTGCTATCATTTACATTTTTGCAGTGTTTAGCTGTGCTAGTCTGAGGTTTGAGTCTTTTTAACAGAGTTTGCTTTCCAGATGTGAGTTTTCCTTGTAGAATCTAATGGCATTAACAACTTCAGGATGGCAAATATTTTAAATCTCGGTTAGATCCTTACCCTGTGTCCACCCCTTTCCAGATGCAGGAGGTGGGAACCTTGGCTTGAAGGTGCCCAGGACAAGCCTGCAATGCCAGTGGGCTGGAATTTTTCATCCTAACATAACACAAAAATGCCTACTTACACTGGCTCTTAGATATCCTGCTGTCTTCTCCAGAACTTCTGCAAGGTCAGCACTGTAAGTATTCACTTGCAAATTCAGAAAATTCTGTATTATAGGATAAATGAATGCATAAGGGTTTCGCCTGGCAATCTCCATGCCATTACTTTTGTGCTCTGTAATGAAACTGGTTTTAAAATGAGGTTTAAAAAATTAATAATTAAAGTTCTCATTTTTTTTTTTATTTTTTTTTTTTTTTCTTTTTTTTTTTTTTTTTTTTTTTTAAATTTAAGTACTTTGATTTCCTATTTCCAGGTTTCTGGAAGAGCGGTAGCAGGTTAAAATTACACTTTTCAAAACTGAAATAAGATTCTGAAGCCCTTGTGATTTCAGATGCCAACTGTTAAGAAACAAACATCCTCAGATGCATGATAAAATGATGAAAGATGGAAGTACTGCAACTAAAAAGTTCAGCTGTGAGCATTCAATCTCAGAAAAAGATAAGAGAGTTTTCACAGAACATCATTTTCAAATGAAACTGGAGGAGCTACTTTTAAATGCAATGTTGAGATTCCTGTTCAAAATGAATTATCATCTCGTTATACAGACATTCTGCAAAAATCACCAAACTCTTTTAGTGCTAGACCTCCAAATACTAGAGTTGTCAGAATTTTCTATAAAAAGGTAGAAAATTACAACAAATACTTTCCTATAGGATAAAAACATGCAAGAGATAAAAAACTCTTTTCTAGTTTAGAAATAGATTACTGCAGTTTTAGGCACAGGCTCAGAAACAACTTAAAGAGCCCATGAATGATTCAGCCATAACATTAGTTAATGTGTCATCCAAAAGTCCCTCCATATACTCTTGATTTGAAAGGTCAAGTTTCACTAAAAAGAACAGGAAGGTCCCAGGAGGTTTAATCTGTCATGAACAACTGAGTTGCATGAGACAAGATACACAGTGGGCAGAAAATCCAGCTGGCCCTCAGCAGTGGAAAGGCAGCAAGATCTGTGGGAGTCAGAACAAGGGCAAACACTTTTTCTTTTCACTCCTTTCCCTCTCTATTAGAAAATGTTCTGCCCAGGACTCAGTGGGTGACATCAGGTGTGTCACAGAACACAAATGTCCCTCACTGAAGGACAATAGAGTGTCTTGACCTTGGCGAGGTGTTTTGAAGATAGATTTGTGTTCAGTAAATTGGCTGTCTGAAATTATTTGACTATATAAATGCTAAAGGTGCTGATCAGAAGCAGTGTTTCCCCCTTTGATGTAATTTCTGGTGTGTAGAACAGTCTGCCTTCTTTGGCTGGAAATTCCATTGGGAAGTTTACTGTGAGTAAGGAAGAGCTCAATCTCTGCAGGTGGGATCCCACTGTGAATCCTAGTCTGTCCAATCAAGTTTTTCTGGGCTTTATGTGCTCATGTTCCACCAGACAGAGCAAGGTAAGGACAGAACACCAATGCATAAGTGAAGAGAGACTCCACTATCCTGCTTGGCATTTTAAAATAAAAATTGTTGCTGTCTTGATGCCTTAGATTTCAGCTTTCATATTTTCTAGATTCTGTACTGCATTAGTACATAACCCTGAACTTCACATAAAGTTCTCTTCACAGTTTAATTAGACCAAACAATTCTTTTCCAACCTGAGAACCAGGGACACTGTTGCAACTTCAGGCCCAAAAAGTATAAACAACAGTGAACTAAGGAGAGCAATCTGGTAGGATGGAACTTCATAACCTGAAGCTGTAATTGAACAATTAACCCCAATATATAAATGCACCAAAACTTATAAAAGTGTGAAAACTTGTGACACACTGTCCATCTTGGGTCCATCTTGGGCAGAGCCCAGGCAGGCTCTTGAACTGCCCAGGGTGTATCCTTTAAAGGCCTTTTAAAAATACCTACTTTATTCCTTTAACTCTGTCTAGCCTCTGTTCCAAGCAGCCTCTCTAGGCATCAGTCTCCTTGGGTGGAAAGACTTAAGTGGGCTTAATTTGTGAAGCTGATAGATTAAAACAACATAAAGATTCGCTTGTTCAAACATTTTTCACAGCGGTATGATCAAAAGACTAGAGCAAATAGCAACTTAACAATGTCAACTGCATTAGTTGAAAAGCTGAGCACATTATATAAACACAACTTTAAAAATGTGTGTTTCTTAAAAAACTACATTTAATTAAAAAACTCAAACATGGACAAGCCAAATACTGAAAAGCTAATGAATTCTTTTTTTCTAGAGGCCATTTCCTTCAAGAAGTCATGCTTTTCACTGTATCTGCCGAGGAGAGCAGTGACTAGGAGCTCCTGTGGTGTAACTGCCTTCACTTTTCATGATGGGAGATAGGAAGAATATTCTGAATATGATGTACCATTTTTGGAGAGGAATGGGAGTCTGAGGACTGTATAATGTCAACATTTCCTATGAAAATTTTAAGGGTTTCTTTTTTTTTTTTTTTGTTTTTGCTTTTGTTTTTTTTTTTCATATTTCCTCTGTAAAAATGAGACTTTATTTATCCCTTGCAGTGTATAGTCATAATGAGGTTCTATGGCTTATCACAATCATCTTTAAATTCATTTTAATTATTTACTTTTGCTGTCATGTATCTGTTGGGCCAATATCTTTGTATATTAGTGTGCCAAAGATATTTGGAGTTATATTTGCCCTTCACATCTGAAAATCATGTGTTTTTCTCGGAATTGTTCTAAATAATAGAACGGGTTTGTCAGTCATGGAGATCTGAAAACTTGCTCTATCTACTGCTTTATATAACCATTATGTGACAGTATCACCAACCTGCTTAGAAGACCTGCATGATTTAAAGAACAAATGCTTTGATTCAACATACTTATATTTACAAAATCTGGGTCGCCTGGAATCTCTGTGTTTACACCATAATGAATTGATTTTTCAAATACTCTGTAAGTGAATCAAATTAATGCAAATCTGTGATAGGATATTCCCTACCAAAACAAAAACTGAATCAGTGCTTAATCTGTTTAATTCTTAGGCTTCTTGCTCTTGCAGTGCTTGTTAGGCTATTAATATTAGTCCATGCAATGTTACCCACTGGCTTTTTGAATGCCATTCATAAATATTTGTATGTGAATTCTGATAACAAATGTCTTACAGAAACATATTTGTGCACGATGTGCTTTGCCTATTCTTCAAAGTTATGAACTGTATAACACAGCACAAGTTCCCTTGCACAGAGGCAGGATTTCATCCTGGAATGTGTGGATTAATGCTCATCTCAGAATTTTTTATCAAATATATCTGTCTGTGTCTTGTTGCATGACTGGATCTGCGCCAAGGGTGTGAGTGTCAACAGCACCTCCTCGTGTTGAAAATTTACCTGTTTAAGTATTCCTGACTGCCTTACTGACATACATTTTAACAAAGAATTAAAAATACTTCTCTGCTTCACAGAAGAGCCCATTTCTGTGGCTATTAGTAAAAATATGTGAACATTGCTAATGAAAACGTTAAAGACTAATGGTCTTTATGTCAAGAAATGCTACCACATACTTTTCAAGCAATGTATTCCATCATCAGCACTTCCTGCTCCATGATGCCCAGTCTGTTTTTCTGCAACTGGTTTGGATGCTGACACATGTACGTGGTTTGTTACATGCCAGTCTAGATTACAGGAGCAGGTATTACATTTAGGGCTTAGAAATGTTTCAAATGCTCTTGTAAATAGTTGGGGAAAACTCCCAACATTTGCTTTACTTTATGTGTGACAGTATGTGCCTTTATTGACAATAGTACAAATTAATTTTGTCAATGGCAAAGGCACACTGGAATATGCCAACAGTTCCCTTGTGATTTGTGATTCTGCCAGAATTCTGTGCTTCATAAATGCAGAACATGTGGCAATTTAAGACCTGTACTTTTTTGCTGGATAGAAAGTCTGTATTATAGATCTTTAATTTTTTTTTTAATTGTTATTGAGTGACTTTAGGGAAACAAATACTGTAATCTAGTTAAAATATATTTTGACTTTTTCTCCGCTTACCCATGCTGTTAGGCAAAATTCTTCAAGGCAAACATGTATGGAGGAAGGTGATTAGTACTTATCAATGTTAGATTATTACAAATAATTTTCCAGCGATGAGCTCTGCAGAGGAGGGCTGAGTAGCAGATATTGTCTGTCTTGATATTCTGCTTCCCATGGCATCTTTTAGCCAGTTTGGGTGTGACAGGCTGGATGAGCACACGACTCAAGAGGTGGTAAAGTGATTGGCCTTAGGGCAGCACTTATGGTGTCATACTGTACCTTGAGACCAACTGTAAGTGAAGATCCTGAGAGATCTGTCCTGAGACTGGTCCTATTTAATTTACCTATTGGATTTACCAAAGCCATTGCCCTTGTCAAGTCTGCAGATCATAGCAACTTCTAAGACTCTATCCAAATTCTCAAAAAAATAGAGTGACCATTTAAAATGAGCCACACACACTGGAGGAATGATCCAGTAGGAATTTAAATTCCACTAGGAATTTAAACAAGAGCAAACACAAAGTACTGTACCAGAGATGGGATAACTCTCTGGAATGCCACTGACAGGCTGAGGACCAGCCCTGTGGAAAAGGACCTGGGCATGCTGGTGCACAGGAAGCTAAACAGGAACCAGCTTGGAAAAGAGACACATGATGAATCATCAGAGAAGTCATCAGGTGGACACAGCAAGGATTTCTGCAGCCATGTGTGGAAAGACAAGAAGATGACAATGGGAATAAAAAGGGGCTGCCTTTCCCTAGTCCTAAAATCCTGAACCAGACACAGTTAGTTGATAAAATACAGTTACTTTTATGAGGATCCCTTATGGGGAGCCTTTATGGTGCACAACATGCCGACAATCCGCCAAAGAGGCACACTGTAACATAAAGTGGGCACAATATTAGATGTTTAGCAAATTAGCATAAGTGACAAGAATCCTCAATTAGAGACACGTGATGAGGCAATTATCTTCTGCTTTGACCCTTTTTTGAGACCTACCTTTTAGATACTAACTAAACTTAGTTTATGAGGAAGTGTCTCAAGAAGCCACTTTAACCTTGGTCCCCCAGGGTTGGAGTCTTTAGGGAATTTATTTTGTCTTTCTGTCTAACAGAGTGGGTGAAATGCTAGCTATGAATCTCAGTAGTTATACAATAATAGGCTACAGAGCTACAAATATATATGTAGAATGTAAAGAACATGTGTAAAAGCAAAAAGGCAAAAATCAGTTTGGCATCAGGAGAAGAGACAGATGATGAGTCATCAGAGAAGTCATCAGGAGTACACAGACAAGTTTTTGTAGCCTTGTGTGGAAGGACAAGAAGATGGGAGATTTATAACAGACAGAGGGGAAAATTTCTCTCCATGAGGACAGCCAAGCAAAGAAGCAGATTGCCCAGTGGTTTTGTGGTTTTGCAGGCTCCATCCTTCAAAGTTTCAAGGAGGAAGCCCTGAACAACATGGTGCTTGAGATGAACTGCTTTGGACAGGAGCTTGGGCTGTTATATACTTCTCTCTGCTTTTTTGAGATTCCTAATATTCTCAGATGTTTTGTGCAAGGCAGCCAGAAATGCAACTTGGGTAGTCAAAGTATAGAGTAGGAATTTGCAGAGAAATGTATTCTTGTGCAAAAGTAGGCAGTTCCAATCCTGTATTTAGAGAGCCCACACCTTCTCCTCACCTTTCCTTCCCTCCCTCTTGATACCCATGCCCTTGAATAGCTCAGGTATCGAAAGCCTTGAATTAATTTTCATCCCAGTTGTGACATCCTGTCTGAAATTCTCTCATGCATGAATGTGAGGGGCTAAACAGGGAAACTGGGATGATATGGCATGGTCTCCTATGAAGATAAGAGTGTCATGTTAGTCCTTAACACTTTGGTCTTTCAGGTTAAAGAATTGTATGTTACATCCAACTTAGCTTCCAGAGAATTTCGCTCTGATTCTATAGAAAACTGACAGAATTTGACAGGGTTAAAAGAAGAAGCAAAGTAACAGTCAAATTTAGAATAATCCCTACCAGAGCATATTTTTCTGCAACTAGGAGTAACTGGTGGGAGTAGGAAGAAAAGGAAGAAATTATTAAATAAAAGGATAAGGCAGAGTAGATCACAAAAATTATATATAGTTCTGCACTAAAATAGCATCAGTGAGGGTGAACTATATGACAGATGACAGAGCAGAGAACCTATCCATGGAGCAAAACAGAAGTGTCAAAAGTACTTGACTGTCCTGTTTTCAAAAACTACTGGTATGTCTATGGAGCCTGGAATCTGACCAACACCACTGAAACTCAAGCAATCAAAGGACATAAAAGCAGATTTGTTGAAATCTGTGGGAACTAAGCACCTACCTGTTTATCCATCAAAAATTCCTATCAAGCATTCATCTGCAACAATTATCACTTTAGTAACTTTCAAAAATTGACCACTTTTCTAAAAGAGCTCTGGCTTAAAAATGGGTTAGAGTTCTTGAAAATATTATCCATAAGGATATTTTTTACCAACTGGTAGATAACCACCCTACTTGGCTTTGACTACCAGAATTGTCTGCTATTAGGATAATAGTGGTAACTATATTGTTAGAAACTTCATTTGTATGATGTGTCATTCTGAATGCCCAGCTTTTGTGAAAAATATTGCCTTTTATTAGTTGTTTGTCACACCTAAATAGGTTAAGTTAGTTGAAGAATACATTTTCTCATGTAGCTATGTAATGTCTCTCCACAACGGCAACAAATTTGTCTTGTCTGAAGACAGGTTCAGATTTCTTAATTCTCATTTGGGTGACTTCAATCATAACATCGTGCTTTTCTCTCCTCTTCTGGGACATTTGTATTACCTAAATGTGCAGTTAGGTTGCAGGTCTCCATCTGTAAAGTGTTTCTTTTCCTTCCCTGGAATTTGGCTTGGATTCCAGTCCTAAATTTAAAAGGAACTCTATTTTCCTTGTCCAATAACCACTGAGTAATCAGGCTTCTACACAGAAAAAGAATTATCTAAAGAAATGTGTTCCTATAAATGACATTTTGAGCAGTGTAGGTATATGCTTCCTCTGCCAGGTTACCTGCAGTGTACAGAAAGAAATCTTAAAGATACTGATGTATTTATACATATCCAGTCCCAGTAAGTTGTAATACTTCCATCATTTGTGTATCTACTTTCTTTATATTACTGGAAAATATTCTACTTTCTAAAAGTAACATTTCTTTCTAGTGGAGTGGGGCATTTAAAGATTCACATAACAATATCTTCACAGAAAATGCAGCTATATAGCTCAATGGGACTTTGTCCTTGTCTTCCCCTCTCCTTATTCTACTGCAAATGGTACCTGGATGGAGGCAGATCTGATTGTTAGCAATTGTTTCCTCTGTCTTACTCAGATTTGTTTCTGTCTTATTTATGTTATTGGTCAAATTTGTGGGCTGGTATTTGGAATGAGCTCTATCTAAAGTTCTGATGTGGTGTTGTATAGTGCTGTATATCTTAATATGTTTTTCAGACTGTGGACCGAATAATTTGTAGTAATTCCAGGGAGGATTCCACCACTGGAAGTGTGTCTGCACTGCAGTGGATTATGGAGATTGCTATTCAGCTTGGTTATTGCAGACACATGGTTCAAACAGGTCTTTGAATATTTGATGGTGTTTGGTTGTCCCTAGCCTGGATCCCACAGCTCAGAATCCTACAGTGAAACATTCCAGTGGCTGCTCCCATCTCTAATTGATCTCCCCAGCTGGTGCTGCACAGATCTGCAGTGCCTCATTTCCCATATCAGTGTCACCATCCAGCAAGACTCTGGTGTGTTTTTGGCTTCATTTAGTGTTTCCCTCAGCCTGGGTCCAGCTCCCATCCTGCTCTCATGAGTAGACAAGATGACTGACTTTGGTGCTTCAGAACATGTCCAGCTGGAACATACAGATAATTATTCATGTTGGACTGAGTTCACTCTGAACAAACTCAGCAAAATCAGCAAAGATCAACTATTTTAAAGTATTTGACCTAGCTTTGACCATTTCACATGAGAAAGCCTGGAAAGCACCCGCATGGGCAGCTCAGCTGCCAGATCAGAGAGAATGGCCCTTCCTAGGAGAGAAGGTGTGATGATCCTGTGGAAGAGGCAGTTTCATCCATAAGCAAATGCAGGTAAGGAAAGTTCATGTCTAGATGGTCAAATTGTAGCTTTCACCAGGCAACTGGCAGTAATCTTAAAGCATATTGTTTTATAGGATATAGAACTAGAGGAGAATGACTTCTTATTTGTCTGTGATTTGTGTCTCTCTCCACTCCCTGGGAAATAGTATTCCCATCTTCCTGTCACAAGGCACAGTCACTCTGTGGCACTGGCATGTTGCCTGGCCAGCCAGCCTGTGGCTGCTGATTTTCCATCTAAATGTGTGAATTGATGGGAGATTGCTGTCTTCCTTCAGGAGCTCCCTCTCTGCTACCTACAATCTTTGGAGAGACTTGAGGTCCTTGAGCCCCTGCCCCTGTGTCAAATTGAAAATTGATCAGTAGCTTCAGAGGCCTCTGGGAGATACAGGGCTGAGGACCCAAAAATTATGTGACTGTGTGTGCTTCATTTCCTTTGCAAGCTGGGAGAGCAAGCATTTTCAAATCCGTTTTTCATTAACCTATCTCTCAAGCTAAAGATTAGAAGCAGCAGCAAGAGGATTGTATGATATACAGCATAAATTTTCAGAATATGTGAACAAATCAAGGCAAATGTCACACAAACTGATAGTGGTGGCCTCTTGGGCTAAGGCAGTTCAAGACCAAATGCCATAAAAATCTTCATAATACCGTTAGCTATAAACAACTCTTTATTTTTAACCATCCTGCTGCTTGTTTCCATGTCATTTTTCATGAAAATCTGAATGCTTTTCCTTTCAAATATTGATGAAGGCTTTAAAAAAGGTTTAAAAAGAGGTTATCAGTGCCTGAGTTCTTTGTAGTCAGTAATTCCCAAGGCAGATGTGTATTGGGAAAAGCAAACAGCACTTGCCAAATGTATCTTGGAGATAAAACCCCAGACAAAAGCTCCTTTCCTGCAGATATGTGTTTGGTGGGTGTGAACCATAGAAAAACTCAATCGTGGCTAAATTATTTTCCATTCTTTGGAAAGGAACAGAAAATGAGTCAGGAGCAGCTTTTATCAATCCAAAAATTCAGAGTATGTGTGTGTGAAGCACCAGCAGAGGGCATCAGTAGCCCATGAAGACAGTACTGAAGGAGTAATAAATTATGAAATGTATTTGCTTTAGAATTAAAGCTGTAAGAGCTGGAAACTCTATGCTTTTGCATCGGTGTATTTGCCTGTTTTTAACCCTTAATGTGTAGGTTCATTCAGCTATTTTCATTTGACTGGCAATACGTAAAGCTTCTGAAATTTTTCATATACTTAATTTGAAAAGTAGTTTGCAACCCATCCAGTATTCAAATGTTGTGCTGTTTTCTCTTTCTGACAAACATGGAGTAATCAGGCTTTTCAATAAACAAGCAATTACTTAATAAATGACCTTCTGCAAAAGGCTGCAGTAAAATGAATTAAAAGGCAGATTTAGCACAAATGATGGCCAAACAACAAGGTGTAGGAACAAAAGAGAAGCTTTGCAAAACCAATCTGCTTCAGAAGCTTTAGAAAAAATGAAAATGTTTGCTAATGATGTCATTGTAAGTCTGATTCTGTGTGTGTATTCTTAAACACAAAATAAGATAGGTTTCTTATCATACTGGCCAATAAATCCCTTGAAATTATAGTTACAACTGGAAGGAAGCATGATTACTTTTCACAGGACACATCACATATGTGTATTCTGACACCCTTTCATCATCTATCCCTTCAAAAATTTTGCCATCTGCCTCTGAAAGCCAAATAAAACAAAACATTCCACTTAGTGTTCCTCTAGAATCAATCTTAATGTTTGAGGGATACTTTCAGGAAACAAAATCTTTTTTTTTCCTCAACATTGAAAAAAACTGCAGTTGTGAGAAAACATTTCAGCCATGGAATCCTGCAAATATTTGAAAAGTTAATTTAGAACTTTTCAAGATGTAAGGAGAAGAAGAATTGTGAGAGTGTTTTGGGCCCTTGGCATTTCCTGAGGCAAAACCTGACTATTTTTCTCAGCATGTCAGCAGTCCCTAGGATATGTCTTAGGCTCATCTACTCCTGTTTGATCAGATGTGTCACAAACAGGTATGGCTCAAGAGCTGGATTTTTATTTGGTGTACAGGTCTGCTGATTTGCTTTTTCTGACTCTTTCCAGAATCCCTGATCACAGAACATTTAGAAGTGATATGAAAATCCAGCCTTCACTGAAAATGTCAGGGCCTTTTCCACTACTGTATGTGAAAGGGAAAGAAACCAGAGGCCAGTATTCTCACTGCTTAATTCCCAGCTCCTACTTCAGATAAATTAGGAGCCAATTTTCATTAAATTGTTGCAGAAAGGCTCCTCCTGAGGGTACTTCAGAACAAAGGACTATGTTAGGCCCTCTGTCAGTGTAGTTTTACTTCTCCCATTATATTTTTCAAGCAGCAATTGTGCATTTTTTTAAAAAATAAAGTGGTATGCGAAAAAAAATACTACTACCTCTTTTTTTATTGGATTGCTGAGGTCAATTGCTAAATGAAAGCTTGAAATATTTCCCTCTCTCCAATATATTCTAATATGAAGCACAGATCCAGGCCATTGCAGAAGATAAAGAACACTATACATTGCTTTTAGGTGTAGTTTGTTTTCTCAAAGCACAAATAAAAGGCTGTTGTTTGTATCTCTGATGAGTAGTCTCCAAGACTTCTCTGATCCTTAGATATTGCAGGACCTGTAGTGTATTTTAATACACTCTTTGGTTCAGGGTTATCCTAGAAATTGACAAATTATGCCCAACATTTTGGAGCAACACTCTGCCATCTAAACCTTTTTAGATACCTATAGCTGAGAATACAGAAAAATATATTATGAAATTCAAATGCATCTTACAGAATATTTTGGTTTGTAGGGCTTTTTAGTAAGACATTGGTAATCATTAAGATAACAGCCAGATTTTCCTGTGCTAAAAAGCTTCTTAATGTTGGCACAACCAAGTCATTTAGGCACTGGTGATGATTTATAGGGAGAGACAGAGAGAATAGGAATGTGCTACAAAATGCAGTGATGGTCAGCTGGCATTAGTTTAATTCTTATATTTCTGCTTACCTTGTGTGTTGCTTTTTTATTAAGAGGTCTTATAAGAATGTATGTTTCCCCAGACATGTATACCATGATACAACAGGTTGGGTATTAGACAGCAATGAATGGCCTTTCTGGGGTTCTCCACACCCAGTACCAGAAAATAAATGGACCTCTGTCTTCATAGAGATGCACTAGTTTAAAAATAAATTTAGAAACATTATTATTATTATGCATTTAGAAATATTTAGAAATACTGCTGGAGAGTCATTGCACCTACATTTTTGCTGTTATCCTGAAATTATTTGATTTCAACTGGCCTTTCTTCATTCAC
>JANRMJ010000054.1:13536794-13567579 GCA_025584955.1 Alethe diademata | reverse complement strand
TACTGAGCACATATAATATATATATATATATATATATATATGTCTCTGTGTGTTTATATACACGTGTGTCTATATGTGTGTATATATATATATATACACACACACACATATATATATGTATATATATACACACATATATATATATGTATATATATATATATAACCCTGATTTGTCTTTATTCCATTCCCGTAAAAGTAATTTGTACATATTGGGACTACAATTATTGGGAACGTGAGGGAAAAAATAGGAGAAAAATTTGCATTGTGTTTGTCCCTGCCTTTATCTTGTGCTTGTGCTCAGAAGTGAGCAAATCTCATAGCCTTCATCTGCACTCTGGAAAGGTGGCTGTATTTGATTTCTTTGTGCTCTGCATTTACTGTTGGATTAAATAACTCACCTCTTCCATTGACATATACATATTCTCTTCCTTCGCATGAGCATTCCTGTTGTGCATCCTCAGTGCTGGATGCTCTCTGGTGTTTCAGTGTAATCGGTTGGTATTTCCGTAGCTTTAAATATTTTTCAAACTAGCAAAATCGTAATAATTTTTCTAATGCAAAGATTTAAAACTGCAAACTGTTTGTCAAGAAATGTTTTGAAGCTAGGTTGCCTGCTAGACTATGTAATAGACTCTATATGATTGGCCTAATTCTGCACTCTTAACAATTTTGAGTCTTTATTGATGTTTTGTACAGTGCTCACACAATAAAAATTAAGCATTTTTCTCTCCAGTTTAGAGAAAAATAACTCATGGCTGCTAATACTTTCACCCTATCTATTTATTAGAAATAAATTAAAATGGATGGTTAGTGAGATTTCATCTTGCACTGGCCTGGCAGTCTCTGTAAATAGGATAGAAACTTTTCGAGTACTTCCCGTCTCCCTCACTTGAGACTTACTGCTGTCAAACCCAGAAAAGGCGAGCCAGGCTTATGAGCTGGAAAGTGCCATGAAAGGTACTGAAGCAACACAAGAGCCTGTCAAATCAAGTGGCTCTTCCTTTCAATCACTTGAGGTTCCAGGCCTGGAAAATAAGAGCAGTGTGATTTCTGAGAGTTAATTGGAAACCTCCTTTTTTTTTTCCTGCTGACTCTTGGCCTTGAGGACCTGTCAGGCTGGAAGGACAGATGTCTTGTCCATTTCCCTGCTGAGACCACTATCAACTATAACTGTGTTTTTCCTGGTAGATATTTATCCAGCGTTTTCTTAAAATCCTCTGGTAAGGCTAAGTCTGTGGTCTTCAAGAATCAGTGTACAATGGCTTTTCAGGGAAAGAGAAACAAAAATAAATTATTTGAAATGATGGTTTCCAGCATCAATGCATTTGAGAATTTAAGCCATCAACACCACTAGTCACCATTTCTAGGAATGATTAGAGTGACAGGGGAGACTGTCTGGAAATACAATGGAATTGGTTGCCAGTACTATAAAATGACATTTTAGAATTATGTTGACAGCTTAGAGAAATGGGATAGATGAAATGTTGCCTGACATTGCACTCTTAACAAAATAGTTTACAGAGTCAAGATAGGGATTAATTTACAAAGGTTCTGTGGAGCAAGAATTTGAGATTACAATGAATAGCTTCATAAAAAACTTGTTAAAAACCCCACCAATATCACGCTAAGTTTGTGAATATACAAAAGGCATGAGAAACCATGAGAGAAACACCTCACCAATGTGACTGGGAGTGTATCTGAGGGTAACATATGACAAAAGCAGGGCAAGTTGAGCCTAGAAATGAGAAGAGTTGGACTGAGGTGGAGAAAAGGTCAAGTATTTCCCTAAGGAAAGACTTTTATTTGTCTTCCTTTCCCCTCCCGGCCCCAATACCCAGATCAGCAATTACGTTTATATTAATTGGCAATAAAATAATTGAATAAAATTGGTATAGCTGAAACTTTTGCCAATAACAATGTGACAAGTACTGAGCTCAAATTAGACATTGTGACAAACTTTCTAATGTCAAGGGTGTCTAAGAAATGTAATAGCTTGTCCTAGATTCTAGCCTTGAAGGTTTGGATGTCATTTTAATACAATTGCTAAGTAGAGATCACCCAATTCATGGGATTGATTTTTTGATCTCATTATCCATGCTTAGGGATCAACACCTTCCTCCATTTCCCTGCTATATCTTGCAGCTCTTATTCAATTAATTTATAATTCTTAGAACCCTCTAACTTTCAGTCTCATGCCCCATTTTACATTTCCTTAAATTTTTGCTCCTAGGTTAATTTTAGTCCCTGATCTTGATTATACGCAGACACATTTTATTCACCATCAGCAGACTGTATTAGTCCCATTCTTTCTTCTCTGTCTGCCTGGTCTGAATTCCCTCATCTGAGGTGTAACCATGGAGTTCAGTACTTCCTCACTTTGATCAATGTATAGATAACTCCAGAGTAATACTGGGTGACTTGGTAATAGCAATGATTTGATTGCTAGCCTGAGAATTAGGTTTGTGAGTACACTAAATGATTGGGCAAACCCTTTAGAATATTGTGTATTCCTGGCAGAAGATAATTAATACTATCCAATTAGAATTCAGAATTCTGCACACATGGGACCTAATGGAGCATATAATTATCCAAGAAGCATGTACAAATTCATCAGCAACTAAAAATATTAAACTCACAGTAAAGACTATGGCTTTTTGAAGATCACATAAAATACTGACTTTCCAGATAGCAAGCTGAGTATTTTAAAGATTTCCTATGGACATATTTCATACAAAACTTTCATTTTTAGGAAGGATTGCATGTCTCTAATTCTTTTTTAAGCATCAGATTTCCCAGTGGTAATACACAAAATATGGCTCAGAAATGACTGGGCATGGCACTTGGTTCTCTGCTTTAGTTCATTAATCTGGTGTGGTGGTGACTGGTCACAGGTTGGACTCAATGAACTTGGGGATCTTTTCCAACTTCAATGATTCTATGATTCTAAAATAATATTTTGTCTTCTTGTACCTGGCTCTTCCCTATTTGAGACTGTTCACAGTTTTTGGGAACTGATCACTTTTTGTTTGTGATGAAGGTGTGGGAGTAATACTTTATAACTGTTGAGCCCCAGAATATTTAACAATATTCTCAATTGTGTGAAACCATCAACAGCACCAATATGTAGACTGAGGGTGACAAAGTCTGGACACTCAATTCTGATAAGAGATGCTTGTGCAGTCACATCCTGCTCTGAAATGCAGTGCTTAGTCCTTTCTGTGATATTTTACTCCTCCACCTCTACTTTGGGCTGTAGATTGTTGCTGATTTACATCACCTGCCACATAGCATGACCCCACAGCAAATTCAGAGCACACAGGAGAGAACTGAGAGGAAAGCAGAGTTGTAAGGCAGACCCTGGCCTCTGCAATGTAGTGGTCTGGGTCACAAAGTCACACCAGCCCCACACAAGAGAATCTTAGCTATACATCTATGAAGGCCACAGATTAAATTTTGCATTGTTTTTGTTTCATGAAGTTTGGAAATAGGTTGCTACTATAACTCTATGCAATCATAAGAAAAAATATTTATCTTCTCTACTCTGATGCAGCCTATATTCAGACTGTGGGGCTGCTTAAAAGCACTCTAATATTTTAACTTTGCTATGGGTGGATGAATAGACTGGATAATGGGTTTGTAGTCTTAATTTAACAGTAACTGGTGCAGAATATAAAACACACTGAGATGGAAAGCAGTATTTTTTAGTGCACCATAAGTATCTCATACTTTATATAACAACTATAATTGGAAATATTCCATTTAAATTGTGTAATTCAAATTGCATTTATATGAGTACTTGAAGTTCCACATCCTGATAATTTGGGTTTTCTCTCATCATGTTAATGATAATTCATTTTCTCAGCACTAAGAAGAACAGGTACAAAGAAAAGAAAGAATTTCAGAATATATGTTTTTCACTGTGAGTTACATGACATTAATATTGAAGAAGCAACCACACCTTCAACCAAAAATAAACTCAACTTTCATTCCATTCAATCATAATTACCTTGTTTGTATTGCATGTACATATTGAGGTTTGTGAGTAAGAGATAGTAAATCCTAAATCCTCTGAACACAGTAATTGCAAACTTTTGTAACAGTTTTTAGAAGGCAGAATTGTCTGTTGCAGTTGTTTGTAGAAAAAAAATCAGCCAAGGTGGAAATCTCAACATCTCTTGTGTTCTTTTTCTGTTGTTGGACATATCTAATAAGCCTAAGAATAACGCAAAAGGGAATTTTTTCATAGCAAGTCATAAAAAATCCCAAACTTCTGCAAATTTTTGTGTTTGCACCACTTGCTTTTGAGATTTGTATTGAAATATAATTTCTTTAATTTAATTTTAGGTAGATTTTCCCATTATAATTTAATAAAAATATATAGTAGATAAATTAGGAGATCTTACTCTTTGCCAGTAACACACCCAAATTTGTCTATTCTTTTCATAGCACATCTTTCCACTAAGTGAAATATTTTATAGAATCTGGGATGTGTTAGAAGAAAGGTCAAATCAGCTAGCATTATTACTCACCACTCTGCAATTATATAATAAAAATCTTATCCATTTTAATGCATATATGCAAAATGTCAGAAACAGGATATTTCTGTGAAAATTGTAACTACAGTTTTAAAGTTTTATTTCACAGAATCTTCAGCTTAATTTTACTGAGCACTGAATATGCATATCACATATATGTGTATATATCCTTTACAGAACTACAGGTTACTTTAGTAACATTAAGTATAAAAATAACTTAGATTTTGTTAGAGGTGAATGCTGTAGAAGTAGAGAATTCAGAATGAGTGAAAATTTGCCTAACATATTTGAGTGCCTCTTTTTCTCTTCACTGTATCTTAACCAGTCCCCCATTTAGCCAAAGCACTTAAATATGTGCTTTATATGAGAGACACTTGTTCTGCTGACAGAAATTGGGTCATCTCTAGTTAGCTTAAAGGTGGTCTGTGCATGAAGTTCATATATAGACACTGGGGTTATTTATAATCATCAAGCTGTCTAATGAGCTTGCCAGAACCAACAAAAAAAAACTCATTTTCATCATCAGCTAGTGGGAAACAATTGACTTGTGTGGTGTGCAGGCAGTGCTTACCAATATTTCCATTTTTAAGCTAAACATGAGAAGACTTGGGGTGAACTTCCTTCTTTGATCAGATACAATATAGTTCAGTGCTCAAAAAGCCTTAAAATTGATTATTGATTGTGTACTAAGGAGGCATGAAAAACTCTTGTTCTTCCTTATTTGACCTTACTCCCACCTTGTAGCTGTAATTTGCCAAAATACTTCCAGTAAGAGAAATTAAACCAAATACTTTAAAGAATAAGAGTCACATTTTCATCTGGGGTAAATCAGACAAGCTCCATTAAATCAATGAAAATATAATAGCTTTCAATGATAAAATGTCAAGTTGCTGCTTGTTAATTTTGTATATCTGCACTATACACTGCCTGCATAACTCAATTTATAACAGGTTTTCTGTGCTGTTTTCTTTAATTTTACTTTCTTGATGTCCATAAGAGGAAGAGTCAAACTGTATAATCCTAGATCAAGAAAAATCTGATGTTTTAATAAGTTATTCTATTTGTACTTTGCTCTGAGTTCATTATTAATATGAAAGCACACTTTAAAATGTTGCTGTGCTTCTGTAGAACACCTTCTTGCTTATCTTCTGATCCTTCAGGTCTTCACCCTTCTTGAATTGGGGTATTACAGCTTCTGCTCATGTTAGTTTTTGGTAGCCATATTTGCTTAGCTTTCAATTGTCAGCCTGAGGTGTTCAAAATGTGAGGTGTTCTGTTTCTTTGGTTGAAATGGGCTGTTACTATGGCAATAAGATTAGTATGGCAGCCTTATTTTTCCATCTTTGCACACTTTCTACTCTTAACAGGTCTCAGTCACCCCTTGGTTTTTTCTGGTGGTGATTTATGTCTTTGCTTGTTTTTACTGCTTTATTCTTTAGAGAAAGAATCTTAAAAATAGAGATGGACCCCGTGTTTTCATGAAATTCCTAACATCACCTGCTGCTATTTTTAAAAAAAAATTAATCTAGAGTAGTATAAATTCATAGTGCTTATTTGGTAATGCTCGAATTAAAAATTCAGAATCTATGAATTTGATGATGATTGACAATTTACAGAAGGTCTGAGAATTCCGTGTAGTGTGCAGAGGCATTTAGCACTGATGCTAAGACAACTTCTTGGATAAATCTTGACAGTAAAGAAAATCTGGTCTGTGATTTTTAGTTGATGGCTCAATGATTATACTAGTTTTTTTCTTTTTTCTTTTTTTTAAAAAACTTTTGAATAAATTAAATGTTTTTGAAGCATTTAAATACACTTGATAAATGGCAGAGAAAACTCTGAAGAACCTTAAGAGAGAAATTGCAGTTTTTCTACATATATAGTTAAGCACAATGAAGTTTAGATGAATTTTGCTATTACTAATCCAAAATATTAAAAGGAGATTAAAAAGGAAAAATTCAAAGAGCTCAAAGTCACACACATGCATATATAAAAATTAAATATTAAAAATATTAGAATAATCTTGGTTTTAATTTTAAGCATTTTCAGATGTACTTTACTCACATACTTGCTGTCTTAAAGCTTGGAATAATCATTAAATCCATATTTCCCCTTTTAATTTTCTTGCTTACAGCACCGAGTATTTTGAGAAAACATCCTCCTGACAAAAACCTCATGGTAAAATTGCTAGAAATTACAACATGGAGTCCCACATCCAACTCCTTCAAAGAGGAAAATGCAGCACTTGATGGCAGGGCATGGTTAGCATAGTATTGCAATCCAACAACGACAATGACAACACCACCACCACCACCACCACCACCACCACCACCAACAACAACAACAACATAATAATAATAATAATAATAATAATAATAATAATAATAATAGTACATACTACTGAGAAAATAATTGCAAGATGTTCTGCACCAGCACAGGGAGAGCTGCTGATCTCATGAGGAAGATCCAATATCCCAGTTCTTTTCCAGGCTTGTCTGGCTGACCAGAGCAGAATTTGTGGCTCCTGGGCTGCAGTTGCATGACAGTGGTCCAGACACAAGGCCATTTACAGCCAAAGATTAAGATGAAGATTGGTAAACAAAAATAAAAAATATGTAGGCAAAGTCAATTCTCAAAATTTATTTTTATTTTAATTGGGATTTTCATGATTGGTCCCTAACATTTATTAAAAATCTCAATGATTTATAATAACCTGTTTTTCGAACTTAGCTTTCTCTGAAATACACAAGACTAATATTCAGTTCCTCTGTGTGAAAATGACATAAATAGTCCTAATTGTAAATATGTCTGAAAAGATATATTTTTTCTTTAATTAATATGAAAGCATTTTAAAAGATTTTTTATTAGTAATTTGTAATTTTTTTTGGCAAAAAAATGATGTCTATGAGAACTGCACAGAAGTTCTGTATCTGATTCCACACTTTTTCTCTTACACCTTTCTAAATCTTTAATGAGTCGATGAAAACTAAAGGCAATTAGTCTCTAGCCAGCAACTGTGGGCAGATTTCAGATTTTAAATTGGTGCTCTGGACTGCAGAAGAAACTAGTTTCTTAAAAAACCTACCTCAAATTTCTACTAACTTAAAGATTAAAGTGAAAAGAAAATATGATGTGCTATCTAGCTATTAAAACAGGCAAGCCTAAGTGCTGAAAACAGTAACATCTGGGACACAAGGTACTAAGGAATTCAAAAGAGTTTCATCAGCTTTTTTTTTCTGGCTCAGAGTTAATAAATCAGTTGCTTTTGCTGAAATAATTTTGGATTTCAGTACACATTTTTTTAGACACAGTATAATAAAGAAGAATATCTTACAGTCAGAGTCTCAAAGCTTTTAGTCAAAAGGATAGATTTAGCAATAAGCAGTGTCTGTCTCTTCATTTTTTATGGCCACATGATATGTCAAAGCTTTTCACTGTCTTCTGTTTGATATGTAACATAAGACTCTGACTGAAGCTAAGAAGCAAACTCAGATGATGCAGTTCAGTGAGGACATTTGGAATATTTCTGTAAGAAATATAAAAGGTAGCCCTAGATGAGAAATAAATCTAGTACACCCAAATGACTGATCTGGTAAAGAATGTAAGTAATCATTTTCTTATGAGGCAGAAAACAAAAATACTTCCTTTCTGATTCCACCCCCAGACCCCTCCTTCTTTGGCATGTTTTTGAGAATCCCAATTGCATTAACAACTATGTTCCATATCCATCTTTCAGTAATGAGAAATTTAATACAAAGAGAAACAGAGCATGACCTTGTTTTTTGCAACACTGAATGTCTCTGTACTGAAATTCTGTATACATGAGCCACCCAGAGGAATCTGAAACCCTTTGATTGCTGTTATGGGAGTTTTGAGGGAATATTTGCTTGCCTAAATTCTCAGTTGCCTCCAGCTCTTCCTGAAACTGCAGAGGAAGCACTTGAGGGAGTCATAGATGTGGAGCAATAAGCAGATTAATTTGAATAAGTTAGTGAACACATTGACTGACTCAGTATGTGACAACGCTTGGTTTCTTTCACAATGTACAAAGCTAACTAGGAAAATCAAGGCTAACTAGGAAAACCTTGCAGCACGATGGGAGTGCCCTAAGACCATGCAATGCAGCTTAGTAGATCATAGAAAACACATTTATGAATCTGAACATTTTATTTTCAAACTGGGAATAGATGTTCTTAGATGGCTTCACACTTTTCAAAGCTTCAATTTATCTGTATTTTTGCACTTTTGTTCTGATAGGCTAGAACACAGAAAAAGTTCTGTACTGATCTGACCTTTCTTCGCAACATTTTGACTGACATGAAGAGGAATGCTCCAATTTGTAAATACTTGCAGCAGGAAATATGCTGATCTGGAAAGCAGCAGCAGCAGCCCTGTGGCACATCCAGCCCAAAAGGCTGCTCTGCTCTCCTGCCTTCACACCTCTGTTTCCCCAAACAGTCCATCTCCACTGGGAGGAGAGCTGCTGGGGAAACCTGCCCTGGTGCCAGCAGTGAGAGAACATCTGCCCCTGGGTGGGAAAAGCTCCATCCAGGCTTGGTAGGGGCTGGCACAAGGCAGAGAGATGAGGGGTTGGGCTGGGATGGGCATCTATCTATGCCCCTTTGGAGGCTGTCTCCAGCATGGAAGGGAGGAGAGAGAGCAGGAGAGGAAGCCTTGGTGTGTTTTGCACCAGGCTGGGTGTCACCATGGGGCGTGTTGGACTGTGTGAAACAGACCCAAAACAATCCCAACAGGAGGGACACGATGTCCTGCTGTAATGCCTGGGGGAGGAGGTGATGTGTCCAAAAACCCAGACACCTCCTAATGCTTTCCACTTGACATAACATGGATTAGCAGAGAGTATCTGGCAGAAATGGGGAAGGTGAAGGAGTTTTCCGGGGTCATCAGCGCTGGTGACATTTGAGAGGCTTAACTCCTATGAGAATGTCTTGATTTCACTTCCTAAAATAATTTAGTTTTGGCATTTCTGGTTAAGATCATCTACCTATTGAACAAGAATATCTGGAACTTTGTGGTTATGCTTGTTTGCTCCTTCATTTTACTTGTGTGGAGTCGCTTCAACATCTTGGAGAATTTTGTATATGTGGCTTAAAATGTTTTTTTCAGAGTTTACGAACATTATTTGTTTTCATTGGAATCCATTCAAGCCTTGACAAAACATTCCTGTGGTTTACAATAGAGGTACCTTCATTGCAGTGCAGTTACAGCAGAATTGCTCTGCAAGCTCCATTTCAATAGACCTAATTAACATTACTGAGTAATTCACAACATATGTATATTATTCATTGTCTTTTCTCATTGTAATACTTTTACTGAGTGCATTAATGTTACAAATTAACTCTGTTGTAATTACACCATAATCAGGCATGCAATAATACAATCGAGAAATTAGTGGTAACTACAAATAACAAAAAATGTTACTACACTACAATTGTACTTGTAATTACCAAATAGCTGTGCTTTAGCTATGTAATTTGAAGGGATGCCAAAAAATAAATCCTTCCACCTCTATCTGAAAGAGGATTTGTACATGCTCATATATTCAATAGATATTAAGTATATTAATCAACAAATTTTTAATACAACATAAATAAGGCTAACTTTATGTCTCACTGTAGTTACATATGTAACATATGCCCGTTCACTAAAGAACCACCCTTATTTATCTCTTATTGTCATGATAGAACTCATTTCTATTTTTCATTTTAGATTTCCTTATGCTAGCATTCAGTATCAGGTATGGATAAACTGTTTTTAGGTTATTTGTTAAAATATTCTCTATGTGATAATCAAACAGGACTCTGGAAAAGAGCTATGAGAGCTGATGTGATGAGTCCATATAGCTATCTAGATGAGTCCAAAACTCCTGCAATCAGATTTCTATGACTCCCTGAGGCTCTGTTGCTAAATGTAAACTCAAACATGTCATTTATGTTCCTGGCTTTACTGATGCTCCTGAGCAGATTCATGATTTTCCAACTTTACTAAAACAGTTTGAACCCCATTAGTAGATGGTGCTTGGATTTTATTTCAGAAATTCTGGAAGTTATATGTGAAAGTAGAATACAGAGATTTCCATGCCATCTTCTGACTCTTACCAGGATGTGTCCCCAGCATCACAACAGCATAAAAGCACAGAAAGCCAGTTTTGGTTTATGAACCAGAAGAAACTACACGGAGATCAAGGAGAAGCCAGGTTAAGTTCCCTTAAAGATTATATCCCATGATATTCATATACAGGGAGCTCATTGATTTACTGGGGTTGATAGTATGATCCTATAAACTGATTGTAAGAGTAGTTTTGTGTTCTGCTTCCTGTCATGTCTTTTATACTCTGATAAATTTAGTGTTCTAGAAAATATTGAATGAGAAACAAATCTCCAAGGCTTTCTTTCTAGCAGTTAGCAGGGAGTTTGTGAATTAGAGGTTAATTTTGTACAGAAAGGAATATTTTACTGATTGGAAAATACTTTTCAGTCTTCACACATCTGCCTATTGAGTCTCAACAGTATGCATTTTGAAAAATACAATGAAAAGGAGAGAATGATGATGCTATGTCCTGATTTCCTATGTTCTGCAACAGCAACAGGGTTAGTGCAAGAGGGGAAGAGTAACTGGTTACACACACCTTGTCAGAAATTTAAAACATACATATTGATTTAATATAAGTTATAGCCTAGGAAATGTGAATCACTAATTAAACATTTTGCAAATGTAATAGTTCTGAACCATTTACTAGTTGCAAGGGCAGCCTAGAACATCATACGGATGGGTTAGATGTGCTCATACTAAAGCACTAGACAAAAGATGAGAAATTATAATCCTCTAAAGTTCTCTGAAAATATTGTCAGTTACTTAAAATCCTTCATAATTAGTAAAATATTTCATTTCTCAGCATTATTTGCCAAGAACCCTGCATGATATGCATTATTTTGGTGTTCTCTCTATTTTTCTGCCAAACTCTAGCTGAATTTATACCTTTAGCATTTTAGCACAGTAATTCATATGCCCAGAGCTGTAATAAAAATTAAATTCACAGCAGAAGCTCAACTCATGTAGGATACTTGCTGCTTAGCATTTAGTGTTGAAATGTAGGTGGTTGGAGATTTTTCTAAAACAGATAATTCTGAACCCTGCCAAGCAAACACTGTGATAAATATGTTTATTTTATAATACAGCTAAGGACATAGCAAATAATTTTTCTAATGCCATAGGATGGATAACGAAATGGGAATGTGTTGATACTATATGATTGGAAGACACTAAATGATGACATAGCTATGGTTGTTAAAATAAGGATTAATTACAAGAATTTCAGTAGGAACTGGAGTGGTTATTGAAAAAATGTTGGGCAGAAAAATGATAGCTTATATAATGTTCCAAGTCTACATCACCAGTGTTATGTGACATGGGGAAGAAGACAAATTCAAAAGAGCCAAGTGCAGAAAATGAAGGACAAATGCAAAATCTGTATGGATGAAATATGGAAAATAGTAATATTTTGTAAAAGGTGCTGCTAGATTAATCTAGAGTGCTGTGGACAATTCTGTTCATCCATGTTCAAGGGCAGTGTAATCAAACTACAAACACAAATAGTGGGTATGAATATTTAGGAAAGAGACCCTGAGGGTGCTAGGAGAGTTTGGCAAAATGAAATCTGAGACGAGATGTTTATCTTTTAAAGGTGCATGAAAGGCAAAGATTCCTGAAGCAGGAAGCATTTAAACTAAAGCTCATTGTTAGTGCAAGAAGTGAGTGGAAAACTTATGGCCTTGATTCAAACATCCATTTGGAATTCAATGGAAGTTTACGTATCTCAGAGGAATTCTGTTTCGAAGTAATCTTCGTATATTGGGGGATGGTGACTGAATTATGGTTAGTAGCTTGGTACCTGATGCATCTATGGAGAGAACTGCAATAAGGTGATCCCTGTAACATCAGCGAATGAGACACAGTGGCTTGGGAAACTGTCCCAGTTCTAAGTTGTGCATGCACAAACTGTGCCAGTTCACTCTTAGCTTAGACTCTCCTGACTATCCTGACACAGGTTGTCTGACATCAGAATATGGTTTTGCGTTAGTTTAACACAATCAGACTTTTAGAGGGGGCAGAAGAAACCACAGAGGCTGCTTCTGAGAGAAAAGCTCCTTGAAACTTCTGCACTGTCCAGCAGAGCCAATCCCTAAAGGCTCTGCCAATGGATATACTGGCTGGCCCAGTTAGTTAGCAACACCTCTGTGATGACATATTTAAGAAGGAAAAACAGGTGTGCAATTATTCTTTCTTCCTCCTCTCCGAGGGGTGGGGAGGGGTCCGCCAGGGCCCTTTCCCAGTGCAGCCACTGGGGTCATTCTGCTAGGGGGGGTTATCCCAGGAATGCCCACGTGGCCAGGGCCAGCACCAGGAATGCCCATGAGGCCAGGAGTGGCTGCATGGCCAAGATCAGCATGGCTATCTCAGCAGGGCTCGCAATGAACTTTATTTACTTAGCAGCTTTCAGCCAGCCATGCTGCCAACAGAAGGGCAAAAGCAGTGACAGCAGAACCTTTTCTCCTTCTCAGCACCCCAAATGAAGAGAGGCGCTGAGTAAAGCATGAGCTCAACATTTCAGCACTGCAGAACTCTATAAAAACTTTTCAAATGACAGAACTTGAGAACAAACGAACCTATAGACACCAACTCTCTCCTGAATCAGAGAAAAGGTGAAGACATGAGGAGAACAACATGGCAACACTAGAGTCGGTGCAAAAGACCAAGGAGGGGGAAGAGGAAGTGCTCTGAGCATCAGAGCTGAAATCCTTCTGCAAGCCATGGTGAGTTCCCCTGTAAGTCATGAAGTGCATGGGGGGATGTAAAAGTCTACTGCAGCCTGTGAGAAAAGATGCTCACGCTGGAGTATGTGGATGCTGAAAAGCTGTAATCTAAGAAACTTGAACAGAGAGAGAAGACCCTTGCTTCCAAGGATAGAAGAAGATCCTTACTTCCAAACTAGAACAGCTCAACCTTAAAGGACTATACCCCATGAACTAAAATGACCCATTCCATGTAGTTTGGGAAAACTGTTTTTCCCGTAGGAGGGATTCACATTGCAGCAGGTTTGGGTGGGACAACTACTTGTGAAAATTAAACCCTGCTGGAGGACTTTATAGAGAACTATCTCCCATAGGAAGGATCCCATGGCATAGCATAAAAAGGCTCCTTTTCCTAAGTGAACTGAAGATAATTTTTTAGAACTGACAAACTGACTAAAAACCCCATGTTCTGTCTTCTTCATGTGCTGTTGGTGGGAAGGAAAAAAGGGCTGGGGGGAGAAAGCGTTCTAAAGGTATATTTTAGTTCTCATTATCCCCTTGTAATTATGTTAATAAATTCTTCTTTATACTTTTTAAATTTTGAGCCTATTTTGTCCTTAAAGTGTCTCTTTCCAATCCTTACTTCAACTGATGAACCCCTTTGGTCTTTTCTTTCCCCATCCTCTGCTCAGCTATAGCAGAGGAAAATGAGTAAATGGTTTTTCATGAGTACCTAGCCTGTATCAAACCCCCAACAGGTTTGTTCCCCTGCTTGATTTTAATGCTTTGACAAATGTGCTGTCTAGTAGCTGAGCATCTCGTAGACATTTCTGGAGGTGTTTGATTGTGAGGGCAACTGTTACAAAATCTGCAATACTGCAATTGCCAAATGTATATGAAAATATTTTTAATAGGTTTCCCAAGGCTAGCCAGAGAAGGTTTTGATATTTGGGATTGATGATGCTGTGACTCTTATTAATGACAAATGGCAATAATACAGTTCTTGCAAGCAATTTTCAAGCCAAGCACAATGCACAAAAGCCTAGCAGAAGATTTGACAGCAAATGATGAGTTTACATTACAAACTTTGGATTACACTTAATGGTTCACATATAGATTGGGGAATAATAATAGAAGGTAAACACAACCTTGCATTGTAGGGATCTTCTGCCTTTTGGAGAACCTTGAAAATTGATGAAGACATGGATAAACAGGAAAATCCTGACTGAGATCAAATTAAAAAGAGGCACTACAGAGAAGGTGGAAGCAGGGATGGGCTTTCTAGGAGGAATATAAAGACATTGCTGCAGTGTAATGGAATGGACAGTCAAAGCTTAGCCTGCACTTGAAGAGCAACAAAAGTGACAGCTGTAAAACTGAGGGCATGAAGGAAACTGAGGCACACGGGGCTTGTTCTGCTCACTGGTGAGGCCTGACAGCTCTCCAGGCTGACCCAGAAGCTGGGGGGATGCAGCACTGCTCCTGTGCAGGAAGAGGGTTTAGGTAGTACATAAACCAGTGTATTGGCTGTAGGTAGGCAGGTTTTTGTATTAGGGGGCTGTTGGGGCCCCACTGTGAGGATCATTCAGGGGTGCTCTGCTGGATGCTGCTGCTTCCAGCCATTTCCAGCTGATCCACTGCAGGGCATGGCTGAGCCCCACAGCCCATGGCAGTGCCTTGGGAACAGCAGGGATGAGGGAGGGCAGAATGGTGAAGGGAACTGTGAGAGAGACAGCCCTGAGAGCCCCAAGGGGAGTGGCAGACAATGGGGTGCTACATGGTGATGGAGAAAATATTTACTGTGGCTTGTGGCAAACCAATGCTAGGGCAGATGGATGTTCCTGAAGGAACTGCAGATCCCATGGGGACCCCACACTGGAGAGGGAAAGTGGGAGAAGAAAGGAGCAGAGAGAAACAGCTTTGTACTGATGGTAGCCAATGTCCTCCACCTTGTAAGGACTTAAAGAGCACAATTGCCTGCCTGAAACACTGCCAAGGCCACAGAAGAAACTTGCTGTGAGATCAGCCCCTGAAGCATGAACTTGACATAAGCACAGAAAGGAGGAATCTGTGACAGGAGGGAGCTAATTCCTGGCCTAGTAAGGCAAGCTATGGCTTGGTGCAGCTTGGTTAATACATCTGGACAAAAATTCTGTGGCAAACTAGGAGAAGAAGCACTGTGGGAAAGAAGCAACTTCTCTCACATGTATCATCTCAAATTATGTGATGGAATCTGTGACCACCCCATGGACACCCAGAACTCAGGCCATATAAAGTGGTGCCCCCAGATGAATGATCCTGGACCCCCAGAAACCCTGGGTGAAGAAGGACCAGCATGATGCCTCTGGATCCGTGGGTGGTGATGATCTTCTGCCTGATCTTTCTCGCTCTCTCTTTCTCCCCCAACCTCTCTCTCCCACCTCTATGTCTCCCCCCCCCTCGCTTCTTTTCTATTTTTTTTTCAATCTCTCTACATCACATTTACTGTTACATAAAATCCCTACTATTGACTTTGTCATATGGACTCATTTGCACCTTAATTTGGGCAGAGGCATCTCTTGCTAATTGGATCATAACACACCTCCTGCCTCTCCTCACCTTGCTGAAGGGACTGATTAACCTGTGGGGATAATAAGAGGGAAGGAGAGGACTTTGGAGCGATGGAATAGGAGCTGGGAAAACGTGGAGGACAGGTATTTCTTTTAAGTGCTTGAATACTTTCCCTCTTTGAATGTAAAATCCACATTTCCTTTACAGATGTAAAGGGGAGTGTCTCTGCTCTGCTGAATTGTTCAGCTCTCCTTGTGCACACAGCTGATCAATACCGAGTTTGTCCAGAAAAAATGCCTTTGTCTTGAAATACATGGGTAGTCTTTGAATTCTGAGGATCAACCTACTCCAGCAAACTGTATGATCATATATGTGCAGCTGAAGAACGAAGCATTCCCCAAATTCTATGGAGTTTTCAAGATGCTCAGTAACCATAAATAGAGCTATTAAAAATTTATCAGACTTGTGCCCATTCTGATATTTTGTGAATAGAAGAGGATGAACAAAAATATATTAATTTCTGGGTCTTCTGGTATGTTTACCTACTCTTAAAAGGTCTTAATCTTAGTGGGATCCTAATTCACAGTTTTGCTGATGCCATTGTTTAATCCAGTTTGTTCTGAGCAGAAATCAAGTGAAAGCTTAGTGAAAAACATACTGATTTTGAGCCGTGTTGAATAAGAAAACATTTTAAGAAAAAGAACAACTAAGCTTTCTGCATAGTATCTGTACTTCAGAAAATCCTGGAAAAATTATATATTAACATTCGTTAGTTCTGCTTTTTGTCACCTTGACAAATGTCAAATGTTTTTACTGAAAATAGCTTTTGCAGTATTGAAAATTTTAATGGAAATAGAGAAAACTTCCCTATTTTGACTTTATTAAAAAGTTGTATTTGTTATCAGTGGGCAAAATGAAACTGCAGTTCTTTCTATCCCCTTTCAGTTCCCTACTGCTGATTATTCTGCACATTGTCGTGGGCTTTTTATTTCCTCAGTTGGAGACAGGATGACTTAGAAAAATGAAAAACAGCTTTCAAACAATGAAAACACTTGGTGTGGGGAAAAAATATCAGCGAAAAGAAATTTTAAATAGTTTTTTTCAAAACTTTGAGTGAAATGATTGTTGAAAAAAATCTTGGGATACTACTTATATCTTTCTTATGAATAACTGACTGGACAAGTACTGTCCTGCGTACGTCCAACTGAACTTCATTGTGAGCTAGGGGAATTCAGTATTCTGTGTAGAATCCCACATCAAACTGTACCACTTTTCCTTTCTTGGGGAAGAGAAGCAAACCATTTTTTTTACAACTGAACAAACAAGCAAGGCTGTGGCTGTTGGATAGGCAGGTTGTTTTACCCTTCTGGAGCAATCTTTTGTTTTGATTCAACAGTTGCTTTCTTGGCTCTGAAGGTTTTGATTATTTTCTCATTCCAACGTTTTCCTAAAGATTAGGTCTATTTATGTTGGTGGTATTTTTCTTTTTTTTTTTTTTTTTTTTTTTTTTTTGTATATGAGTGTTTCTTGTTTGTGTTTGGTTTTGCTTTCATTTTTGTTTGGGTTTCTTTTGAGTTACAGTACAACATTTTGAGCAGAAACCTTTCTGAGTTTTATCATCTTAGAATTGGGAAGTGAGTTCTACTATTTTCTCTTTTTTCAGTCACGTTTCTGAATTATCCAGTGTCTATATTAAAACTGAAATTAAGGGGCAATTACTAAGCTTTCTTTTCTATACAAGGATAGTTATCATGTTGTGGCTGCTAGTTAAAAAGAGAGTAAACAACACTCCCAACAACCTCCCTTCAGAACTGACAAATACTCAGCTTGCACTCTTCTAAAGTCACTTTTGATTTATCTCGGATATTTATGCATTTCAAACCTTAGATTATTAACTTTCACTTTTCTTTTCTAAAATATCTCACCAAGAAATTATTAAAAATGAAACCACTGCCTCAGATTTTTTTCATATATGTTTTGAGCTCGTTTGCACTGCATGTGATTTCTCTTTCTGTGTCTTTGCTGTCCTTCCCTTTATTGAAAATAGCTGGTGAAGGAAAGACATGCAGTGTCTTCACAAGACTGTAGTGTAAATGAAAACAGCAGATGCTGAAATTTCTATGAAGATTTAAGTAATTTGTCTTCTTGTTTGCTATCTGATGTTTCAGTTTTAAAAATTGGCACCAATTTATGGTCTGTAGGTGTGTTCCTTTAGTTGAAATAATCAGCATACTCTCTTTTTCATTTCACTTGTTACAGAAAGACAAAAAATCAGAGGTTACACATGAATACAGATTCCTTTGTCTGTATTTTGGGAGCTTATTGATTCTGATTTTTTAATCTCTTTTTAATCTTTCTTCTCTTTCCACTACCCCCTGTATTCCAGGCTTTAAGCAAATCCTTAGTGTTACTTAACTGCAATTTGTATTTAATAGTAAAATTTTTCTAGGTTATCTGAACCCAGAGATTCGGAGAACTGCTCTAGTAGAGCTTCTAAGAGCTGAGGACTCAGAGAAAGCTCCAGGGTTCAGCAGCTCTGAAATTGTGCTGCTCAGCGTGGAAAATGGCAGCTTGGTTTCCATCAGCAGAAAAATCCTGATTTGAATAATTACATGCACTTTGTCTTAAAGCAATTGTGTTTAATGTAAGATAATACTTGGGAAAGATCAAACCATTACTCTGACTCAATTGCTCATTTAAACTAGATACTTCCAAAAGGCATTTGGAAGAAATTTCTAGAGAGGAAATGTAGAGACTGAGAAATTATTTTTTCCTTTTCCAGATCTGCTTTACATCCTCATCCTTCTCATATTAATATTGGTTCCATCTATGGTCAGTTACTTTGTTTTTTGATGGGTGCCAAAGTTTGTGAAACAAAAAGATCACTGACTTAGAAAGTCTGGCTTATAATAAGGATTTGCCCTATGGCTTTGGACAAAATACTTTTGACAGAAACACAGCCTTGACAGTCTCTGTTCTGGTGGCAATGTCCCTTGCAGTGAAGGGAAAGCACCAAGGTGAGTTATTCTACATTTTTATTCTACATTTACCATCACCACCAAACACCCGAGTGTGACACCTCACCCTGCCTGACCCTGTGGCACTTTTTAACTCTTCTCCTGCCCCAGAGCCCCATCAGATTTGTCTTGGTTTGTCCAAAGACTGCAACGAGCTTGGCAGCAAAAAAAAATATGGAAACAAAAGAAGTGAGAGGGAACATGAGAGCCCAGTTGGGTGTAAAATAGAAGGCACAGTGAAGAAAGATTGCCTAATAATTATCACACATTGAGCACTTGGTTGCTAGTGCTGTTGAAGGAGCAAGAACCTTTTTGTAATGACACCTTAATTTCTGTAACCTAACCTTTCCTGCCAGTGTGGACATTTTTCCGCACTGGGTATACACTTAGGCTGATTATTTTGGGATAATTTCAGCTAAAAAAGGATCAGCCATTTCAACAGAATAAGATAAAGGAAGAAACACCAAGAAATATACAACCCTTTAGTTGCCCAGTTCTAATGCACTTATGGGGTAAAGCAGAGATGCAACATTTGAGATGTAGGTTAGATTTATGACAAAATGTAATAAACTTTGCCTTTTTCTACTTTTTTTAAAAAAAATGTTTTTCCTCTTTATATAAATTATGTAGCTTTGGAAAAATATTGCTTTGCCCATGTTCTGTGGTAGGTAAATGCATTAGAATTCATATGCAGAGATCTTTCTCTGTATCATCCATGGTAGGTCAGAAAATTTTCTAGAGCTACTTTTCCTTATTTCCAGAGCTGTGCTGTGACTGAACAGAAATAAAAAGCAAGGAGAACTCATTTTTCTTATTTTTTCTTTTTCCGTTCTTCTTTTTTTTTCTCTCTCATAGGGGTTGCTCACCTCATTTATGGAACTGTGAAAAGTGGCATTGTTTTATTTGTTAACTGTGGGAGAGATTTTCCCGTTTTGCTGCCATATAATTTCTCCCCACCCTTGCAGCAGATATCTTGGATTTTTGAGGTGCTTGTGTAGCCAAAATATATAAAAGAGTGTTGTCAGTGTTTTGTCATGCTGAATAATATCTTGGGCCAGCCTGGTGACTATGATAAGTCATGGTAATTTCTTAATTCTGTGCACTACTAAAATCTCATATTCTATTTCTCAAATGTGGAAATAGAAGAAATGCAGCCACTGATTTACTGAAATATTTTTAGATTTTCAAGTCTATTATTCATGAAGTTGTATCCACAATTCTCTGAAAAATGCCATTTTTTTTCTTCCCCAATGTTGGATTTATGTTTTCCTTACCTATTTTCATGGGATTCAACAAATAAGAGCAAATCTAGGAGGCCAGCTATATCTGCCTTGCTTTTTGGTTTTTGATGGAACAGATACAATGACCTTTACCTAAACCATAGTTAAAACAGAAAATGTGCTCAGAACACTTTCAAGTTTTATTTTAAATGTGCTGTCCTGTTTTCTGAAAAGAAAAGCTTTTGAAGGCAGAGATTTTAAGGGTTAGTTAAACTTATCAATCTTGGACCATACATCACAGTCTTTGAAGAAGTTTGCTTAAGTTATTCTCAATAGCAGAGAGATATAACTAACTTGAGGACTTTCCATTATCTCGAGTTTTGAAAGAAGCATCTTGATTTCCTTCAACTGTAATTTAAACTCAGGAAAATGGAAATTCGTCCCATTGCTCCTTCTTCCTGTTTGAAACTTATTCCAAATTGCAACAATTTTACATCATTAAAATAAAAATCTACTTGTGAAGACACTGCTTTTTTATACTATGTGCCCTTTAAGAATATTTATGGGGTCATTCCTGCTTAGGCGCCCATGTAACTCCCATTAACTTCAATGGGCCTTTAGGTGTGTGCTTGCAGGAATGAAAATAGAGTTACTATGTTTGGAAGAAAGAAGACAAGTTCCTTATTCAGCTGAGATTTCATTAGAATTTCATATGCCAGTTTTTAAGGGTGGGCTCAGTGAATCTGTGTTTCATATTGTGCCCAGGGCAAAGTAATTGCTTAATATGGCTGCTGTGATTTATTTTCTTGATGGTGATATTCAAAATTGAAGCTGTGGTCGTACTACTGGTGCACTGAATATGTTCATTTTACTTTCTGGTATCTGGGGAAAACACCTGTTTCATTCTTGGCTTTTGGCTTTTTTTTTTTTTTTTTTTCTTTGACTGCTAATGTCATTATAAAATGTAAATGAATGCAGTGCAAGCCAAATCTGAATTACAAATGTCTGGAATTTTGTGTGAATACTATGCAAATTGTGTTCATTTTTAAAAGCTGTGGGCATGGATAGGATTTTGTAATATGGCATTTGCTAAAGTCTCCTAGTTTTCTTAAACTGAGAAGCTTCCCCATTTCAAATATGGAAAAACTCTATATATACACGTATGTGTATGTATTTAGGCATACATACGATATGTGTGTGTGTGTATGTGCATGGCAATAATTTACTGTAGTTCTTCTTTCATTCCAAAATCACCCAAGTTGGAACACTACACTTACACATTTGTGAGGCATAAGTTTTGTCAATACATATTATCAGAGAATTGTAGGGTACCCAGATGTGAGTTTGCCAAGAGTTTAACTAAACCTCTATTGTGAGGTTTCATGTAGCAGCTCCTAATTTAATATAGAGCAGCTCATAATTTTGTATGTGCATACATAAATCCTCCTTTGGGGAAGACACTTTAAACCTGTTATTGACAAACTCTGTGGTTCCTAAATTGTGACTATAACAACTATGCAGAGTCTGTCCTGCTTACCACAGAATGAAGGGTGGATGGCAGAAATACAGATCTTGCTCTTCTTCTACCCTGTACAGTAGCAGGGACTTCAGCTGTGTGATTTGGTACAGGGCTATTTTATAAACTAACAGTTAATCATACTCTGATTTAAAGTTTAAGAGTTTAAAGTGAGGTGGTGAATCTCTTTTGTTAATCATGTTCTTTCACTTGATTACTGTTTAGTTTGGTCTGAAACAGAAAAGAATTGATCAAAGTTGTACTCAGTACTGAAGAGTGGTTTAGTTTCAGCATCATGGTGTCTTGGAAAGGGCATCGGGAGACATCTGTCAGTTGTCATCTTGAACTCAGCAAAACTCCATATTCACATTCTGAGGATGATCAGAGACAGGTACACCTGGCACCTGTGCAATTGAAAACTTTTATTGGTCTGGTTGCTCAGCCCTGAGCAGCTGGTATTGTCATGTTAGCTCATGGTGATTGTGGTAGTGGGAGGTTTTGGTTTTATGAATTCTCTTTGTAACTTGAGCATTTTCATTGATGTTTAGATGATCTCCTAATTACAGACTACTTTGATAGTTGCTAGAATCTTCTAGAATAATTTAAAAGAACCTTGTGGCTGCTTACAGCAATCTGCCTGCTATTGTACCCATTGCAGTCCTTTCCAAGGTGGTTGAACCTCGTCACACAGCTCACAGGTACATAAATTCCTGCCTCAGATACATTTAACTTCTTAAATCTGCATTAATCTTCTAAACATTTTGTAATACTCATGAAATTCTTATATACATTCTTCAGGGGTAAGAATTTTTTCTAGATGCCTTATCAATGAGCTTACCGTTTTTCATGTGTTGCATTATTTAAGAGTTGTTTTGCATCTTAACACAGTGCAAAACATAAACATTGGTTTAACAACAATTTCAAGACTATGTAGATCATATTATGTATGTGGATTTATGTTTTCATGTTGTTTTCCCTGTGGATTTCACATGATTACAAAAGTGATAGAAAAAGCAGTTTTAGCATATCTGCCATTCTGCCTTCTGGGATCATCACATTTATGTTTTTTACAAAAGTTACATTTAATGGGAAAACAGAAACAAAAACAGCCCTTAAACTGATACTTTGAGATGCAAAACTGCCTTTCAGAGACTTCAGAAAATGAAGTAAAATCTGGCACATATACGATGCAGTGATGCAGATCAATCATCAAAACAGGAATTATAAACTGCCCAAAGCAGCTAATGAAGAAATTAAAAATAAGGTAATGAATTCTTCCAGTCTTTGAGTTGCTGTTTTTGTTGTTTTTTTGTTGTTTTTGTTTAGAAAACGTAGTAAAAAATTACTTTGGCACCAACTAAAGTGCTGCATTCAGCTCTTTGACATATTCGGACATCTTTTGCAGATCCATTAAAATGTGCGAGTGTGGAAAAAACAAAAATGAAGATGTCATTTTATCCTTAGTTTAGAATAAAAAGAAATGCATTTGAGGAAAAAGGTGAAAGAGAAATTAGTTGTTTGAACACAGTGAGCATAACTTTTATATGTAGAGAAAGTTGTCTGACACTACTCCACAAGATAAAATAAATGAACAAGTAGGCAGAAAGAATTTACACAATAGAGGAGGAGGAGTAGAATAATAAAACAATATGTATGGAATCCAAGCCATCAGCCAGAAAGAACCATGGATTTGGTTTAGAAATGAGAAATTAAAAAAAAAAAATCCTTAAAAAAAAGGAGAGAGATAAATTGACAAGTTACAGACATTTCTGAATGAAAAGTATATAAGCAGTCACTGTTAAAAATGTGTATACAAATTGGAAAGCTCAGTAGTTACTGTGAGAGCAATCGATAATGAAATATGAAGGAATTTTACTGAGTTCCTTCTCTCAGTTTTTTTAGAGTGTGTAACTGATGGAAATATGTGCTATTCTTATCTTCCTTGATTAACAAGGACCTTTAGAAATAGTAGATGAATGGGAAGATTTTTGATGTTTAGTAGGAGAGATTGATCTGCTGAATATCCAAATGTTCCTCCAGAATGCTAAGTAGTTAACAGAATGTTGCCAAAACCAAATATAAAACTACTTCTCTGAAAAAAGCGGAAGGTTCAGTTTTAAATATCAAGCAACAACAAAATATAAATTTTTCTCTTTTAGTCTACAAATAATGTGTGTGCTCTGAAACACTATAGATACATTTTTTTGTATTATTAGGTATCATGAGATGATATTTAACTTGAAGTATTAAAAAAATCAATACAATACAATACAATACAATATAATAAATAAATATATATTTTATGTTTTTCCCTAAAAGAAGATGCAGGTTATTTGAAAGGGTTCCGAAACAGACTGGAAGTGACTTGGAGAAAGAGCCTGAAGTAAAATATTACATATGTAGGTGGAAAAAGAGAAAGAGGGGAATTGGGAAAGTAGAAGCACTGTGGAAAGGACACCTTTAAATCATGATGAGGACTGAGCCTGCACAGTTAGATCATGGCCTTAGAACAACAAGCTTTTTTTGTATTAAATCTTGTTCAGTGCTGGTGTAGTCTGTTACCAATTTGTTGGCTTATCCTCAAAACCTAGTTGAAGTGGATTTCTTCAGTTCCCCCTCCATCAAATTATAACAGCACAGGGAAATTGCAAGCATAGTCTTGCGAGTCCATATTTTTGGTTTTGGTTCTGATTTTTATCACAAACTGCATGCAACTTGGAAATATTCCCAAACTCAAAGCTTCTAGGCAGCTGTGGGTGCCTTGGTTTCATTTTTGCTCTGAGACAGTTTACATATCTGTGCTTTATATAGAGACTTTATAGATTATTTTAATTTTACATAGTTTTGCAAGCTTTGAAATCCAAAAAAATCTCAAAAAATTAAGTTACTGTTTCCTGTCCAACTACAGAGGGCTGCAGAGTAAACACAAATAGGAACATTCTTATTTCCATGAAATAATTACAACAGGGAGATTACTAGAGCAAGCATATATAATTTTACACTGATACTCCAAGATGTTTTCTTGAGACCTCTAATACTTCATTAAAATCCACTGATTTCAGCTGAATGCTGTAATCTGTGGCATCAGATCCTAATGACAGAATCTGAACTAAATTATGCCTTAATAATTTGACTCCTTTTTATGGAAGTTTGTCACATTTCTTACAGTGAAATCTCTCCTAATGTATCTTTGTTTCTATTTTATGTGTGGGTGTATACGCACTTCGTGTGTGCATATAGGTTGATTTATTATATTTTTATACCAAAAATTCTTTTAAGGAGATATATTCAAATAGAAAACATTTTTTTTCATGAACACACAGCCTATGCATAAGCAAGAAGCAAAACAGTGAAACCTGTATCTTAAAGCCAAAGTTATTAATCTCTCCTCCTGCCACCAAGGCCCTTGAGAGATTTCTCTCCTGAGAATAAGATCTCTGGGGCCTATTAAGTCTGTATTCCTCTATATGTCCTCTTTATTCTGATTAGGTTGAAATAACTGTCATAAAAGCAAGTAACCTGATTTCAAACCATCCCAATAGCCAAGGAACTGTGGTTCCACAAAACAATGCACCAACCCATTTGCCCTTGCTATACATTAAAGAATCTTCAGGATTGCCTTCCCATGCAATAGACATTGATTCTACTTTATTTGCCTTGTAGATATGTCCATAGGAACTTTATAAAGCTCTAGAAGTTTTTGTTTTTAGGAATCATATTTACTTCCCTTCAAAAAATATAGTAATCCATCATAACTTCAAGTACATTTTAGAGCATGCAAGTTTCTTCAAAGCAATAGTTATGACTATTTTAAATTAAATGATGATACTGTAACATATTGCAAAGGGGCTGTTCTCTTTGGCCCACAGAGCTGCAGACTCAGGTGGGAAGGGCTGTTTAGAGATCACTTATTCAGCCTCCTGTCAAAGCAGGATCGAGCCAGGCTTCTCAGGACCATCTTCACCTGGGGCTTGAAAACCTCAAAAGATGGCACAGCCTTTCTGGGCTACCTATTCCTAGGTTTGTTTTTTGGTTTCTACCCGGTCTGACTATTTCTTGCCTTAGGTGCTTTGCCTCTTGTTCCCTGACACACACTGCTGTGAAGCTCTCAGCTCCCCACCTTAAATAACCACCTGTAACCTGTAAGCCCAGGCTGTTAGGGCTCCCCCAAAGCCCTTTTTATGCAGGCTGAATAAGCCCCAGTCCCCCAGCCTCTCCTTGTAGGGCAAGAGCTCCAGCCCCGCAGCAGGTTGATGGCAGCTGGCTGGCTTTGCTGTCAGGGCTGGCTCATGCTCCATGTGCTGTCAGCCCAGCTTTCCAGGCTCTTTTCCTCAGAGCTGCTTCCCATCCAATCAGCTCCCAGCCTGTACCACTGCCAGGAGCTCTTCCTGTGCAGAGGGACACACTTCCATTTGTCCTAATTTAATTTCATTAAGTTCTTGTTGGCCCAAATCCTCCAACCTCTCTGAATGGCATTAAACTAATGTGGGGGAAAGAAGCTATAAAAATTCTTTTGGTCTGTGTAAATAATTTGTACCAAAATTTCATTTTCTTCAAGGGTATCTCTATCTGCCATTATGTTTTCCCTGCACTTTTTCTCTTGTAAAAACATGGTACACTCCTCAGGAAGCTGACGGATGAAAACAGCTGTTAATTAAAAGATTAAGAATATTGCAAATTGGCCTGTGCATGGAATGTAGTGGCCATACGGTGACAAAAACAGCACATTTGTTATATGATTTTCTTATTGGTTATATGATCATGGATGGAAATTCGTGAGTTGAACTTAATAAGTCACACAAGTAAGTGCAATAATTCAGAGCATTTAAAACCCCCTTAGTTTGTAATTATTGTATCTTACTCCAAAAAATGTAGGTTACTGCCTCTAAATGAGTGAAATAGTTTCTCAATGATAAGATCAGGTTGCAACACTGCAGTGATGTTACCTGAGACCTCTTTTCCCCATTTACAGGGGTCTGTGCTTCTTTGGAATAACTGAGGTTTCTTCTGACTTAGTAGAAGGATGAGACTTACTGACTCTGGTGAGGGATAAAGGAGGTTGTATTGGCAAGGGAAGATATATGTGTCTACTACATATTTTAAATGACAGGGCAAATTGACTGTTGCCAGAATAAATCCTTACTCATTTTGTTTGTACACTCTTGAAAAGTTCTTGGGGATCCAAATTAAGAGGATGCTGTGTTAAAATACTTCCTGTACTTTTGTTCAAGCTACTTAGGATTGTCTTTTAGCACTTTGGGCACATTTTTCATGATGCATTTTCATTTTGCCTTCAGTTTTTCTGGCAAAGATTTGGAGTAGTATATCTCTGTTAAACAGAGGGTCTACTGTTCAAAGAGCTGGTCTCTGTAGTTTTGCCACTTTATTACCTCAGCAGCAGGATTTCATTTGGTTTGAGGGTGAAGAAGAGAAGATGTTGTGAAGGGACTTACAGCCTAGAAGTGCTGAAAAAGTGTATGTGCTTAAGGGACAAAGCCTTGTCCAGCCATTTCTGGCTATCTTTCCTTTCCCTTGCAATAAAACAGATTTTCCTCCAAAGAAAATGCTGGAGTCTTCCCCTTGAACAATCTTTCTTTATCTGACTGAGACTAAACAGCAACCTCAAAACCTGAGAAAAGTCAGGTTAATGCAGCTCTCTTGCATCTTGCTGAAAATAAATAGGAAATGTCTTCCCCTTTTCCTTCACAGGAAAGATCTTGATATCTTAATTTGCTTTCAACCTTAAAATCAGCAGCAATATTAACTTCATAGTGGTTATCTTTTCCTGGAGGATTCACTGGGGAGCCTAATGGGTTTTCCTTGGGGTAGAAGTGAGGTGTTGAAGTTTTTCAACAGAAAGACCTATCAGTTTAGAGTTTCTCATGCTTTTGAATGAAATTGTTGCTGATAAAAGCAATATTTTTGCTCGAAGCTCAAATGACTTCTCCCTTGTTACAGATGACATTGTAATTCCACTGTCTGTGTACCTGTCCTATAGGAATGTGCCTATCGGAGTCCTGTGGGCCAAATTCCTTGAGTACTCCAGGGAAGATTGCACAAGTTAACTACACTACAACCCTTATTGCATCCTCCAGCACATGCTCTGTCTGGGAACAGGCATTTTCCAAGGATATGCAAATATTTTCTAAACACATTCGAAGGATGCATGCACACCACAACTCCAAAAAGAACTCTGTGGTAAAGCTTACTTTGGTACTACACTAAAAATAGGCTCCTCCTAGAGGGGGTAGCCTCTCCCATGCAGAAATACCTGTCTGAAACTCTTTCTGGTGGAAGATGAGAACTGAAGTGAGAACCTGGTTTGCCCCCCCCGTGAAAAGAAGAAATCTGCTACAGCATCTGCAAGCCTCTGGCTTAATACCTTGTACAGAAAATTTGGTTGCCCACCTAGGATTTCTGCTCTGATGTTGCTGGCTGTGATCCAAGTCCAGTGTTGATAGATGCCCTGAATCTGCATAGCAACCATTTGTTTAGAGTCCAGGAGTCCATCATCAAGCACAGAGGCAATGTGGTGCAGACCTAATGTACAGAGCAGATGTCATTTTGTCCTTCAGCAGATGCTCTGTACATTAACTGTAGTTTCTGCCTGCTTGGCCATCCCTTTGCCAACACAAATCACACCTTTCCAAGCAAACTCTGGTGTTTACCACAGCCAAGACAAATGAACATGAAGAGAGAAAAAGAAATTATTTTTATTTAGTGAAAAAATGATGTCTAATGAAGACCAGACTGAAAAAGACTGTCTATTCCTGCCCCTCCCTTAGTGTGGCAATGCATAAATTGTTTTTTGGGTAGCATAATTATCAAAATCTGCTTAATTCTTCCAAGAGAATGACCCCAAGATGATGAATGTAATGTAGTCAGAAGAGAATAACTCACTCCACTGAAGCAGTTCCTAAGCAACATTGTTCCTATGTGGAATTGCTGGAACTCAGACAGTGTGAACAATTCTGAACAAACAACTGAAATGTATTTTTTGTTATTGTATTGTGCTAGTTTAACAGACAGGCATCTGCCAAGGAAAGTGGGAACCTTCCTGGATTAGAAAAAATGACATAATCCCTCCAAATTACTATAACTTTGGAATTATGGGGCTTTCAGGCAAAGATATGGGAAAAGGAATTACAGTTCTTTACTAGAATATATATACATAAGAAGACAAACAACAACAACAGCAACAACACAACCGAAAAGGAAAATTCCCACTAACAGCCTTTTCCTGCCCATCAAGTGTTTTCTTAATGCATAAGATTACACTGAGGTCCCACTTAAATCAGCTTGTTTGTAACATATTGCAGAGGCATCTGAGAAGGTACAGTGTATGTTTAAGTTTGCTCTTTGGAAATAACAGTTTTCATCTGCTTTTTACATTACAAGAGTGAAAAAAAAAAGAGAAACGAGCATTTATTTTATACTTCAGCTTGTTTCATAGAAAGTTCTCTCCTGTTTGGTGGGAGATAGATGTGAGAATGTGAAAAAAATAGCTGAAGTGAAAAATAAAAACAAAAATATAAAAATACTAACCTACATACAGTTTTTACTTCACATAGTCTTTTGAAAGGCTATTTAAACAGGGAATATGCATATAAGAAGTTAAAAAGGCTGAATATTTTTGGATTTCTTTCTCTTCCTTTTTTTTTTTGCCACTTCCAGGAGGGAAGTTGGAAGGAAGATTAGAGGGGAATGTTGGACTATCACCAGAGAAGTGATGGAATTTTGAATTTGTGTATGTTTTTTATCCTTATAAAAAAAGAGGAAACATTGAAAAAGTTAATACAAATTTTTTGTGTCCCAAAGGCAAGACCCTCACAAGTGGTTTGCTTGTTATGTAGGTTTTTAGAAATTGCCTAAGTAAAAGTAGAACTCTGCTGCATATTAGTCAGGGGTTAAAACACTTGAGGTTTGTATGCAGGCAGAGGAAGCTCTTTTAGTCTCCACAGAATTTGGAAATGATGCACTTATCATGTTTTGTGTTTATCTTAGCAATGTAATAAACCAATAACAAGTCAAATATCCCAATCTTTTGGATATGTTCAGCAGAAGGCAATCTTCCCTGTTTTCTTGGAATCTAGGGGGTCTTTAAAACATAGGAAATGACGAGTTCATCTGAAGTCTAATGCAGATATAATTTCCTCAATTGCTGGAACAGATTGCATGGAATAATCACAGATATCCAGTATCATCAGCAGCACTATATGTTATACACATGTCATTTGGAATCAGGTAACTCTTTTCTTTAAGGACAACTTTGGACCATAACAACTAAGACACTCAGAGTTATTCTATTCCCTTGGTAGCAGTTGGTATGAAAAGCTTCCGACTGAAATAGATCTGGCCAATAAAATGTTTTTATATAATATACTTATTATTAGTAGTAATTTTGATAAAAAGTCAAATATTTAGATAACAATAATTTGAACATGGAAATTAATAGGGCAATGATCACTGTTTTTTACAGTCATGTTTTCACTGGGATACAAAAATGTTGGATTAACAGTAATTTTGAGATTTCAGGAACAAAAATTCTGGGAATTCACATGCTTTCAGAATATTAATATTTCTGCCACTTATGTGACATAGTTCCTGGTGTATATGGTTGAAGAATTAAATCCAATTATTTACAGGCAACAAACCACTCCTTCCAGTTGTAATTTGGGAGTGTTACTTCCTTCGTGTAAGTTGTTTGATTCAAGTGACAAGATAAAAATGTTATACTCTCAAGGTTAGGCTTGGGTATCCTGATACACATTCCATTATTTTATTTATGGTCTCTTTTTCTTGGCAGTGAAGGAGATGAGATGTACTAAATTACTGTCTTCTCTGCCTTCTCCTCAGAAAAACTTCAGAACCTATTGACCAATTTGAAAGTGGGTGGCAGAATGTATCTGAGATAATTGCTTTTCTACATGCTTTATGAAAATCAGCTGCTGGATAGATGGAGATCCAAGTTACTGTCCCTGCTGAGGGGATGGCAGGAAAGAGCAGAGCTGTGTTCTCTGGCCTGTCATGACCACAGTTACATGCAATTGCAGCATCTTTTTTTCTTTTCCTTGATTCTGAAAATTAAGCCACAAACACCAGAGGTTTATGTCCAAAAAGGAGACAGAGGAGTC
>JANRMJ010000054.1:13519853-13536479 GCA_025584955.1 Alethe diademata | reverse complement strand
TTTTTCCATTCATCAATCAGTGGAATCCATCCCATTGTTTCTTTTATCTCTTAGTGCCAGTTTTATCTACCAGCAGACCCACAGCTTGTTTGTAAAGACGAATCCATCATTCCTCTCAATTCTATGGTGCAAAAGACCATATGCTGATTTTGTGGACAAAGGGCATCAAGTAAGGGAAATGCTAAGGGCATAAAGCTAGCAAATAATGGAACTGCCTGATTCTTTTATGAGGCTATTTAATTGTTAATGTGTTGACAGCAGTAATTTATTTAAAAAATTAAAGTATTATGGCTTGAAAACCAATAGGATTTGAGCATTGAAGACTTTGTAGTAAATCACACTTTAAATTCACAGAATCACAGAATAAGCTGAATTGGAAGGGATGCTCAAGGACCATCAAGTCCAGCTCCTGGCCCTGCATGAGACACCCCAAGAATCCCCCCACAGGCCTGAGAACATTGTCCAAATGCTTCTTGATCTCTGTCAGGCTTGGTGCTGTGACCACTTCCCTGGGAAGCCTGTTTCAGTGCCTGACCACCCTTTGGGTGACTTTTTTCTAATATTTAACCTAAACCTCCCCTGACACAACCTTCAGGCCATTCTCTTAGGTCCTGTCACCATAAAGTAGAGGTCAGCATCTGCTCCTCCTCTTCCCCTCACAAGAAAATTGTAACTGCAGTGAGATCTCCCCTCAGTCTCTTCTACTCCAGGCTGAGCAGACCAAGTAACCTCAGCCATGAAATTATCCATAATTTTAGCTCTTTGCATTATTTTGATGATTTTCTTCGAGAATGTCTTGCTTCCAGAGAACAAGAGGCTGTTGTTTAGACCCAACTGTAGAGGGTCACAAATATTTAGTGTTTCTGACTAGAATATTACTGACAGTTACATTTTTTATTGTGAACATTTATTATTGGGTTTCTGTCGACTGACTTGCTGTAGTATTTCCCACTGGTACAAACTGCTGCCTTCACAGCCTTTTCTTCAGCGCTAGGCATCACACAGAACTCAAATGGTGCACCCTCAGTATGGGCAGCTTGCATCAAAATCAATAATAGTGGCTAAAGAAGGAAAATAAGTACAGGTATTTCTTGAGGAATTTAATATCTGGGCTTTTTTGACTTCCAGGAAAATGCCTTGTAGATAGACACTTATCCAGGGTTCTGCTCAGGCTCAGTAGCTGCTTGAAGGTTTATCGAGAGATATTTTATCAAATATGGTTTTCCATTTCAGTTCCTTCAAGAGAAGGAAGTTTGTCCCTTCTTTTTGATCAATGTGGATGTTATTAGTGCCTTTACAGAGAAGATGAATAAAACTAGAGGAACTGGAAGTCCCTATGTATGAATTTTAATTTTTATCTGGTTTCTGTTTGGTTTCTGGACAAGAATGGCTGCTTCTAAAGATAACATACAAATCCTGCTTCCATGCTGCACAACATGTTGAAATTAACATATTTTTCAACTTTGCTTGGCTCAGAACTATCTAGACTATATATAGAATAATCATCATATGCAGATGTGACATATATATGATTCTCTATATAATCTGTAAAATAGCGTGAGATTAAAAATAAGTTTTACTAACAAGAGTAGCTTTTCAGAATAAAAGATCATAGAAATTATATCACCTATACTTATGATAAAATATGTGTACAATATCTAATGCAATTTTTTGTGAATTTTATTATGTTTTTAGTAGAAGTGGTCACATAAAATCCAGACATCTGAATGCTTAACTAAGGAAAATCCACAGAAGTGTGTCTTTAGGAAAGAAGAAATTAACTTAGTGCTGAGATATAAGAAAAAATTATACTTGTGTATTTCACAAATTTAATGTAGTTTCTGAAGAGCTCTGATTTTTCTCTTGGAAATGAGATTATGTGGATTTATGTATGATGTGTAGCCTTCTGGTACAGGATATCTCCAAAAGATTTACCAGAATTCCTATTGCAGTTGTGGAGGGACCTCTTTAAGCCAAGAACTCTGATTTGAAGTAGAATAACCCCATGCACTTTTGATTTTTGTGAATAAAACTATTGATTAGTAGCATCATGTGTTCTTAGCAGCATCCCATCTATCACCAGGGGAAGCAGTAGAATGGCAGTTATCCTTGATTAAATCTGAACTCAGAAGCTGTGATACTCTGAGATTCTTGTGATAGTTGTCTTTGTACTCACAAGTGTGGTAGGCAGACACTTAAATGCCTAATAATTCTGCAAAATATGCCATCATCACAGGATAATAATACTTCAGGAAATTCCTCTAGGGAAAGGGAACTAAAAAAAATTAACTAATTTTAAAATCTTCTAGTTTACTATTTGAAACTGGAAGATGAGGGGCAATGGGCAGAAACTGATGCATAGGAAATTCCACTTGAACATGAGGAAGATCTTTTTTATGTTGAGTGGATAAATTGCCCTGAGAGGATGTGGAGTGTCCCTCTCTGGAGATATTCCACAACTGTCTGTACACAATCCTGTGCCATGTGCTCTGGGGTGATGCTTGAGAGGAAAGTTGGACCAGATGCTCCACTGTGTTCCCTTCCAACCTCAACAAGTCTGTGATTCTGTGGAATGAACTTCACTGCATTAGTAGCAGCTGTATCAGTGTTGACATCAAAAGTAAATATGCTGTATTTCAAGTACTATATAATTCAGAATAGCATTATGCCTTCAGTAGTGCTGTATTTTAATAGAAATTTCCCAGTTTGTCAATCAAATTGCAGTATTCCAATATTGCACAGCTGGAGTCCTTCTGTTGAATTTGTATTATGTGGAAGAAAATGCCTGTTTTATTGCTATTCTGTTGACTGGAGCAATATCAGGTTAAGTGTGTTGACTTTTACCTGTCTGCTTTTACTACCAGCCAATACTTTTCTTTGGAAACTCCACACTTAGTCTTCTATGCATCTTTATATTCACTGATGGTTTTCCCCAGAGACAGATTATGAGCTTAGTTGATATGCTTTCCAAAATATTTTCTAAGATTTTTAATACTGGGATTAAATACTGGATTAAAACTGTATAAGAGATTTTACTGGTCACTGCCAGTAGCTACTTTATTCTAATACTTTTTCTTTCCCTCTGAAATGAGATGACCACCATTACTTCAGATTTTTGCAGTGTTGCCCACATTACTGTGAGGAGAGCATGTGCTGTACAGACATTATCACCTTTCAACTTTTGTTGAGCACAAACTTGTGTGAAAAAAGGAGACAGGGATAGAAAAGGAGAGGAGCAATAATGTATTGGTAGACAAAAGCTTGCTTCACAGTGAGCTGCTGTCAGCACTTGTGCAGACAGGCTGAAACTGTAGCTCCAAGAGCATGAAATGCTATCTTTAATTAAGCAGATATTAATTCTGAAATATAATTTTTGACAATTTAGGTGTTAAACATATTTTTTATTATGTACTATTTCATTAAAATACAACATGAGCATATTTGAGATGGATCAGAGAAAATATTAGGTGTGTACTATCTCTATTTCTTTCTAATGTGAACTCTAGAGAGAATTTAATTCACTATTATGAAAGTCTCTCTGAGATGATTGCATTTTCATGCAGAAGGAGTAGTAAAAAAAGTAATAAAAAATGCCTTTTTAAATATTCTCAAATATTCAATCAGCTAAGTGTTGAATTGTGTTCAGTGATATTCACCATTATTTTATATTCACTTCCACAAATGAATATATATTCATACAAATGAATTTAGTCCCTGAAGGGGATGCAAAAATCTCTCAAGCTTCCTTGTAGGTTTGTTTGAGTGCTGATGCAGAAACCATTTGCACTGAAACAATTGTCTGGGCAGTGAAAGTATTCAAAGGCAGTGAAATGCAGAAATGGTGATATCTGTGATCAATAGCTTGCAGCCATAAGACCTGATCCTGCATTCAGGGCACTTGTGTGGCTGAGAAAGCCACAAAGCTCTGCTCACTTTAGATGGGTGCATTGGCTCATGAGTTTTTTGCTAACTGAACTCCAGAACTGAGGTTTATGGAAGGAAAGGGTCAATTCTGTAAAATTTATTTCAGAAAAAAATAAAAGTAGCAGGATTTGTTTCAAAGGCAGTATATGAACAGAAACAGGTGGTGGAATTCTGCATTACCCCTTTTTGATTAGCAGCTGTAAGTTAAAGGTAACTAGATGAGATGCTGCTAATGCATTTAAAATAAATAGATTAAATGAACAAAGTCATAATGGTGTGAATTAACATATGGTGTTAGACTACAGTATAACTATAATGGTCTTTGAACTGTGGTGGACTAATGCTAATTCTGTCCAAGTCTGTAATTTTTGTGGTATGTGAAAATGAATGAATCTACATATTCTACATATGAATCTACATATGAATCTACATATGAATCTACATTCATAAATGAATCTACATTTTGCTGGTGTGCTGTTTTGGGACTGTGTGCTTTCAGAAGAGGGACAGTTGTTCAGAATGGTGTTCTGAACACCCCAATTATCCAGTGGATAAAATGACCTCCAGAGCTCATCAACTTCCACTTCTGCATTTAAAGGGAATGCTTTTGAGGAATAAAAAATGGGCAGCTGCTGTCTCTTTCTGCAATACATATTGAAAGGGTTTTCAGCTTAAACTAATAGTGTGTAAGAGAAACATCTCTGCCTTAAATTTTCTCATAAATATTTCAAACCTATCCCTCAGCAGTAGCAGTGGTTTCTTGAGGCGCAGAGCTCATTCTCTGCATGGTAGGCTTAGTTAGTAGTAAGTTCTTCCTTCAGAAAATACCCCATCCAGAAAGCGTGCAGAATTTAATTATCATCATTGCTGCAGAGCTTAGAAAATGCTCTTGTATAACATGATAAAGGTAGACCTAAAACCAGTTTCTGTGCTGTTATTGCAAGGCAAAGCTTTGCATCCTTAGATGAATATTAAAAGTAAATTTGGAGTCTTAGTTTTGTTTGTGCTTTTAAATGAAAATTAATGGGTCTGATTCATTTGTATGTTTCATCGATTTTGCAAATGTATTGTGGTATTAAATTCAATTGAGTTTCTTCAGCTTAAGACAGCAGTAAGAACATAACATATTTTCTGGTTTTGGCTCACTCTCCTGTCGTGCTGGCAGACTTGATGTGCATTTTTTGGTGAAAATGTTACCAAGACACTAACAATTGTTTGAGACTTTTTTTTACTACTGGATGTTTGCAAGACTAGTAAGAAAAAAAATTGCAAGAGTAAAAAGCTTACAAAGTTTGGGCAATGTACAAAAATGAGGGAGACAAATTTGCCTATTTGCAGGAAACTTTAATCTGGATTATTTTTCAGAAAATGTCTTTAATTATATTAGCCAAAAATGGCTATTCAATGCATTTGTGCTGAAGATAGAACACTAATGAGCATTGTTGCTCAGCAAGATCTGACACACAGTTGCTGTTTGCAGTGAAAAGAGGGCTGTGGATTCCAAGGGAAGATAATGAGACCTCTAAAGGATCTTGCTGAAAAATATCTTACAATATTGTTTTTCTCTTATGAGACTAAAATGGCAAATCCAAAGGCTGCTTATTCTAAAAATCCAAGTGTGGATCCGATTATCTGGGTTTTTGTGAACAAGTACCTGGATATTAAATTGAGATGAGCTACCAATTTTACCAACAAAGCCTGTGCCTTATTTAAATGAAAACTACCACTCTATCCCTAGTTGCTTTCATTGCTTCACTTGAATATGAAATGTATTTATCTTTTGCTGTTGCTATAAAATCTCTTCCAAACAAAAGCTGCAGACACCACAGGGGAACTATCTCCTTCCTGGTAAAAACACTTATTATTTTTACTTTTACTCTCATGGTTCATAAGAAGATGCCTTTTTGATCAAGGCCTTAATGTTTCGAAAAGTTATGTTCTCTTGTACTATATACATTTTAGAATTACACATTTGTTTATTGCTGCTAGTAAAATACCTGATCTGTTAAGCTACATTTAATCAACTGAGTTCATTTGCCAGTGGATACAGCTGAGATTCCACTTTCAACAGATTAAAGTGTGTTTTATACAGGATTTTTTTTTGTTTCAAAAAGAACAGAGATGGCCACTCTTACAATAATTTCTGACAAAGGGCCCACATCTTGCAGCCCCAAAAATACGATTGTATTTATGGTCATGCCTCTTCTCAGCCCACAAATCTAAATGCAATAAATCCCATGTGATTATAGTTATGGGGCTTCATACAATTACCCTATTTAGGATATATAATTGTGTTTTTTTTCTGAGGAGTTTAAATTTGCATTGGGAAAGTTGCTTATACAGGAAACTTTTTTCTTTACTTGACAATCTACCTTTCTTTCCTTCAGTCATCCAAAACACTTGAACTGAAAGTCTGCTGTGAGATTTCTCTGACTATTATTTGTTTTTTAATGATTAGGAACGTGATGCACTGCAAACTCTAATACTGCTAAATTTAAAATAAACTGGAGAGCGATATTACAGCAGTGTTAAAAAAAACTGCAAAAAAAATCCCAAAACCCTACACATTCTCTCCCACTCTGGAGCAGAGAGGTCTCATCATAATTTGAAAACATGGCAGGTACCTACGGTAAATATGTTTTGGAATCTCTGCAGAGTCAGCTTGTTCTTAAAATCTAACACCTGTTTGTCTAACTTTGCTCACTCTGATGGATAGCTTAAGGTGTCCATTATACCTCTGGTAGTCTTTCTCTCACCTTCCCAGAGTGTCAGACCTGGATTTTGAGAAGAATATTCTTGAGATAGATTTGAGTTTTGTTTGTTTTGACTGTGAACTGGAAAGATGTATTTAATAATGGAAACGCAGATGATGGTTGAGGTACCAGAGTACTGTCTTTCCTACAATATAAATTAACAATAATAAGGAATTCATGACATTGGTACTTTTTTCTGTTTCTCTACTGAAAGCTGATTAGATGCTTTAATAACCCTGTGTCTTTTTTATTCAGGCTTCCTTAGGGATTTAATGTTCATGATGACACTGTCATTTTCTTTACTACAAATAATTTTTGAACTGGTTTCTTAATTCCAGGGAAACATATGGGTGAAAGTTTAAAAGTAATGAGTTACTGTTTGTAACAGTGTACAAACTACAGAAAAATCATAAACTGAGTAGAACTTGTCATAGAGATGAAAAATGGACCCATTAAAAAGCTAAAGACATCTTGTGGATAATGGGTAGATTATGCCATGCAACTAAGAGATCACAAACAGACAACTTTGATTTTTAAATTTACTGATACTGATCATAGTTTAGGCCCCTTACTTTCATTTGAATGCCTGAAAAAGCATGCAAAATGAAGTGGTAGTTCAATGCCATTAAAAATGTTATTTCTCTTTGCAGTAGATTTTGAAATGTTTTTAGGCATTTTGAGGATTTGTTCTTTATAGAAGGAAGGTGCTCAGTATGTTCTCAGGGCCTTTTATAAGAAGTATCAATGTGAGTGGTCAAGCAATAGCATTTTTAGAAGCACTGGTTTGAGTAACACTACGTGCACTGAAGCAGCTGTGAAGTTTGCATGTGCTTTAGCTGAACAGGTGAGGGTATATAGCATCAGTAAGTGGAAAATGCTTACCTAGGTGCTTTTTGAGTTTTATTTTGTCTCTTTTACTTCACATTCACCAGAGGATTAGGGTTGTACTATATATGTGTACCACAGTGACAACAATCACTGATTTTAATTTTCCTTTTGTGATGGATGAACCAAAATAAAAAGGTCTTTAGTTTGTTCCTGGAGAGTCAGACAAGATAGTTTATATGCCATGTATCTTCAGAATTATTCCTAGAATAGTGAAAAATTATTTTCTTAACAGCTTTGGGAAATAAACAGTTGCTAAAATTAATAAGACTCCAGCAATTCACCAGTATGTTCATACATTTATATAAATTGATGTGTGAATGATTCCCTGAAGTTGTAGTAAAGTCACTTATGGTTTCTGTTAGGAAATTTGTTCCTATTGCATTTTCTGTTTTTTATAATTTCAAAGTATTGTTCTGATATTTTCAGGCTCCTTATCTAGATATTCCAGCCAGTTGACTGTTGCTTAGACTGTTGGGTCACAGGCAAAGGTTAAACATTGATTTTTCCGACTTGATTACTCTGAAAGACTTAATAGAATCTTGGGTTTATGGTTGCTTCCCCACATGCTGACTTTAAATTGGCATTACTGAGATTCTAATAAGTATTAGTTTGTTTCAGAATGATGTTCCTGGGAATGTGTTTTACAGGTAATATTCTCAAAACCTATATGGAGCCTAAAATGACAAATGTTTGCTAAGATAGTATATGGACAATATGCAGTACATACATCAGTGGAGAATTCAGCTAAGGATTTATTTTGGTTTGCTTACAAGCATTGTAATGTCTTCTTTTTCCCCAAGGTGAAACATTTTAGTCTGCCAAAGGGAACAGAAATCCTCCATGTAGTAAGGATGTTACTAATTTTCTGAAGATCAGTGCCATTTATTTCCTGGTATTATTAATATTAATGACTCAATTTTTATTAGTTTTATAAGTAATCTCTGAAACAAGATACTTTAGAGAGGATTCATCATAAATTTATACAAATCCATGGTGTCATACAGCTTCCCTGCTTGTGTCTCTATTAATGGTGCATTAAAGTTGAGTCACAAAAAAATCATGGGTTTATGAAGATTCTTTTGTAAACCAGAAAAGTCTAAAGTTTTGTTTGCTCTTTAAGCACAGATTATTAATGCTCTAAGGACATTAAAGAGTATTACCTTCAAATTTTCAAAGCTCCAAAGAGCTTTATTAGAATAAGCTATATTTTTATTTAGTGACTGTTTTAATGAAAATTTGGCAAAGTAAATCCAAGTGAAGGCCACCACAGATGTTCTGCTATGTTTCATCAAGGAATAATCTGCTGAGTGCTTAGGGTAGAGAGGAAAGCTTGGATGAACCCAGTCTTTATGCACATTTACCCCAGCTGATTTATAGTGTGTGCTGGGTATAAAACACAGGGGAGAATTCAGTGATTAAATAGAGAAAGGAAAGGATATATCTTGTGTCATTCTGTAATGAACATGGCAGATATAGAAAATGGAAGAGATGAAAGAGATTCTAGACTGCCAGGTGCTTTAATTGAGCATGGAGGTTTTCTGGGATGCAGGGAAAAGTGGCACGCTTGATTCTGTAGATGACATTGTGAATTCTAAAAAGATATAAATCTAATAGTGTATTAGTTCTGGTCAGAGTGATAGAATTATGATTATGCTGCTCACTAAATATTACAGGCTTGTACAAGTGGATATGTTTTATTGTGCTTATATAATTTTTGCTTAGACAAGAATCTAGAACTCTCACAAAATGACACAGTGGTGCTGTGAAGTATAGCACACTGTTTTGGGGCTGTGACAAGCTATTTAATATCACTTCAGAAGTCTAGACATAATGTGGAATCTTGATTTCTGTGTAATTATGTATGCATATACTGTGTAGAAAATACTGTATTAATTTATAAGAATGGTGGCTGCACATTTCTGATAGTTACTGCCCATATCCTACACTGTTAATTCATGAGATTTTCATAGCAGCCAGATCCTCATATAAAATTTCTGCAACTACTCAATGCTGGGTTTGAAGAAAGAGAAAGGAATAAGGCAGAAGATCTGAAGGTGCACTTCTAAATCTGTTGGAACCATTTCTTCTGTCATTGCCCACAGTCTGGCTGTTTCCACAGTGAAAACACTTTCTCAAATTTTCGTAACTTAGGAAAAACACTTCCTGCTAGATCCTAAGAATGGAGCCATTGTCCATGATCCATCACCTTTTTGTAGATGGGTGAAGAGTGCTTATGCACCTTAATGATGTTAAAAAAACTAGTGTGATACTGCCTGGGACCAAGTCCTGCAATACAGAGTAGAATCTTAAGCTCTACTGATGAAGTACGTTTGCAAAAAACCCCCAAAAAACAGGGTCATCAACATGGAGGAGAGGAAGCAGTCTCAGACCACTTCTCAAAGTGCAAGAAGCTAGATGAGAAAGTGATTCACCCCTCTGTTGTATAGTTTTTAGTATCTTTTTTTCAGATGGTGAAGTCCCTGAGACTTCCTTCTAATCAATCTAATCAATCTATTGATAGAAGGATCTGGCTTATGTCCTGCTTATTTTCATGAAGTGACTTGAAGCAAAAGTGTAGCCCTTGAATTTTGGTGAAAATAAGTTTTTGCATTTTGTTGTTTGTTATTTTTAAATAAAATCTGTCCAAAGAAAAGGTTTTGAAGTATAGTACCAGTGGTGTGTGGTGTCATTGGCATGTATGTGATACCCTTGAAAGATTTATACAACTTAGTGCAAATCTTAATTATTTTCATTCTAACTTGCTCTCCATTTATTTCACAAGAAAATTTTTGTAGGCTGCTATATACACTAATTAGCATGTGTTTATGGACTAAGATGCAGAAGAAAGACTAATGAAAAGGCCTGAGACTATTACCTTGATTTCATTAAAATAATTTTAGATGGATGTTGAAAGATTAAAAGCCATTTAGATTTGTACTTCAAAGTAACCCAAGTGGCTTTTATAGTTGTCAAGCAATTGCCCATATTAATAATGTCTACTCAGTGCCTGACAAGAATTGGATGATGTTTATATCTGTTAATTACCTGAAGACATTTATAGAATCTACTGAGTATTCAGTATATTTGTAATTGCCATTAAGTATACCTAAAAATAGTATAGTATTCCTGGAAAACCACATAATACTTCAACAAGTCTAGTGTTTTCAAGTTCAATATAATAAATACTACTGTTCTAATATTTTGTTGACATTTGACATACTAATATATGATGAAGTTTGTAGTCCATGTCCCTTTTGAATTATTATGAGTCAACTGCAATAACTAAATTTAAAACTAAAAGGTTTTTCCTTTTTCTTGTTTTCCTTTTTCCTTTCTTCCCCTACTTTTTTTCCTTTTTCTTTTTTTCTTCTTTTTTTTCTGTTTTTTTTCTTTCTTTTTTCTTTTTTTTCTTTCTCCTCTTCCTCTATCTTCCTTTTTTAAAACCATTTTTTCTTTTGCAGGGTAGAACTCCATGAGAGGGTGATTTCTACTTTCTCATTCTGTCCCTCTTCCATTCATATCCTTGCGTGAGGAAAAGAATCCCACCAGTAACCAAGGAAAAAATCAAACAAAACAACAACAACAACAAAAAACAACCCCCAAACAAATTGTTTTCTGATTTGCAAAACTTTTTTTTAGCATAAGACATATTTATAAACATTGGAGACATTAGAGGTGGTCTTGCAAAGTCAGTCTGCTAGAAGCTGTGTGGCAGCTTTGGAGATACTGGATTTGTGCTTTGAAAATTGTTTGTTTAAACAGAGAGGTTAAAATTCTTCATCCATGGAAATTTTAAGCACAGGGTTGAGACTGCAGAGAGTGTGTGTGTGGTTGTACCACTGGTCCATCCTCCCAGCTGCCATGCACAGGCTGTGGCACTCAGGGCAGAGTTCTATGGAACTGTGCTTGTGCTCAGTTGTAAGAAAATCTTTTTTCCACATTAAGATGAGTGGAATTTTTCATGGTGCTACTTGCCCTCATGCAGTATCTCCTTTGGGGATATTAAATAGTTATTATATTCTTTATAAAAGCTAAATGTAATTCATGGTGACTCAAAGAGGAAAAACAACGTGAGCTGTGCAACATTTTGCTCAACAGTAAACCAGTTTTAAATACTTAAATTTGCACAAAGCACTAATCAGGCAAGGGGGAAAACGCTTGAATTATTTAAGCTAATTTATCTAAGCAAAAAAAGCCCCACCAACACTCTCCACTGCAGGACTTCCATCTGTCTCCAATGGCAAACAGCTACCACCTGCTTCCTGCAAATGGTGGTATGAGATTATCACTCAGTAAATGTCACAATTTCCATTTCAAAACTCCTTTTCAGCTCTCTTTCTGCAGCAACAAAATAATAAATCACCTGCTACCATGGTCAGAATAAATTCCCTATCTATGGAATAAAGGGAAAGAGGACTAGAGAAATATTATTTTTTTGATTTTTGCTTTCAGTTGTATAGAATTGTACCCATATGATGATGTGTGAGACATATATTCCACTGCATACTTTAGTAAAGAGAACATTTTTTAGTTTTAATGCTCTATTAACATAAAAGGGCAAAAGCTGCTAGTTTGTACATGCAATGGAACCCATCAGTTTGTACATGCAATGGAACCCATCAGTGACCTCTAAATCCATGCAAATATCTTGTGGACCATTACTGTAAGTACAAGGAACAAAAATGTGCTTTAGAAAAAAATATTTATTTTCTAGAATTGCCTTACCTTTGTTAAATAATTCCTCAGGTCAACATATTCCTCAAGCTCTGCAGTAACTGTAAAGATGTACATTTACCAGATTTATTTTGAGGGACTGTAAATGAAAAGTCAGGCTGAAGTGGGTGTGGACAGAAGAATATTTTAGTGCCTGAGTAGCCAGGGCCTTCAGTTTCAAGTCAGTGATCTGGCAACAATCAGCAATCAAACAAAGCAAAGGCCTGTATGATATTGCATGCTCCGCTGACATTCTGGTTTCTGACCAAAAAGGCAGTGAGATTCAGTATCATAAAAGAATCATACTGTGGACTATAGTCATGTTGTCACTAGTGTACTGGCACAGACTGACATTTATTAATACATGTCTTAATGCAGCTCATATATTTCTCTATTATTTGTACTGTATTAACATACTCAGTACAGTTCAACCTCATTTTTAGGGGGCACTCCATACCAGTGTATTCCCGTTTTATCCACTTTCTTTTCAAATCCATCATGGTTATTTCATGACTCAGTCATGCTTAAGATGCAGGTGATAAGGGAACCTGATTGATAAAAGGGTTTTTTAAATATGGTAGCAGTTTCCTGTGCTTCAGTTCCAGACTTGGATGTACCTCTTTGTGTCCTCCTTCCCCTCCAAGACAAAGTCTGACCAGGAATTTTTCTGATGCGTTTGTGTGCACCCAACCTCTGTGTCTCAAGAAGCCATTTTACCTGCTTAGAGAGACTTTTATTTCCAAATATTCCCATATATTTGTAGTGTTCTAATGATGCAAAATACAGGCAACAGATGATTTTTCTTCTGGGTAGTAGTCTGCACTGTTTGTTTTGCATGGATCTAAAGGTGTATTTATTAACTTAATTATTTTACTATAAAATTAAGATTTTTTAAAGTCTGCTTTTCTCAGAAAACCCGTCTTCTGAATAGGTGTCTAACTTCAGACACGCTCATTGTATTTCCCTTCTGTGACAAAGACAAGAATTTCTAGGACATGAGCCAGATATTGATGAATGGATCCCTTCAGAGATGGCTATTCTTTTCTACTTTGTACTCAGAACTGAGAACAGGTATGCTTTTATTTTGGGTGCTTTTGTTTGATCCCTAAACTGAGGTAGCAGAACCAGGGTTCTTCCATCATAGTTCAGTGCTTCCTTGCTCCTAGGAAGAGGTGTATTGCTTTCACAAGGGCAAAGTGAATATTGGTTGCATAACATGAGCAATTACTACAGAATATGATTACAGAAACACATCAGAGAATGCAAGCATGGTTTAGGTTTGTGTATCTATTAGTGGGTCATCCCCAGTATTCTGAACATAATTATGGAAAGTGATCACAAGTTAAACAATTCCTATCAATCTCTGCCAAACAATCTGCTGTTAGGAAGCAGGTAAAACCCTCTGAGTTTTGCATCCTTAAAGTACAAGAAAGGTGTTTATGAATGTGTTAGACTGCAGAGGAGGGTCACTATGGAAGTGAGGTGCCTTAGGTGTACAGCACGTGAGAAAATGCTGAGAAGAAGAGGGTGCAACAGGGGAATCTGATGGCAGTCTGCAGCTACAAAGTGGAGCAGTGTTGGAACCCAGAAACCTGGGAGTTTTGAGTTTTCTGTGCTTTCTGACACTGACTCCAAGGAGAACACTGCTTTTGACTTGAGGCCTTGGAGAGGGCTTCCAAATTTGGGTGATGGAGTTAGAGTCACAGGTGTGTAGTTGGAATGGAAGTGTGTGATTTCACATGGTGAAGGGTTTTGAATTTGAAGGTTTTAGAATATAGTAATAGATTTGGGACAAGATGGTGGTCTTCTTCCTCCTTCTTCATGCTTTCAGGTAGTAGGTTTTGGTTGGATAGTTAGTGCTGCACTGTGGGTCACTGGGGTTTGGTTGTTTGGTCAAAAGTATAAATAATATAGGTGCTTGTTCTTTATTGGTCTGCTTAGCTTTTAAAGTCCTTGTAACCAGCTAGATTCAGGCCTCCATTTTGCTGGCTTTTAGCTTGTTAGCTGGAAGTGTTTCAGAACTCTCTGTACTTTAGATAAGATTTAATAAACAACCAAGTCCAAACACGAGAAAATTCATCTCCTTTGTGTTTTTAATCCCGACTCTGAGTGAAGACAGAAGAGAATGAAGACAAGCCACTAATTAAGCGGTCAGTTAACCTTTTTACAGAGTAGTTGGAGCCTGGTTTTTCTCAGAGTTGCACGCTGAAAGGATGAGAACCAAGTCTTGGGTTGCAACAGGAAAAATCTGAATCAGACCTAAAGAATGAATATATCATGATGTTAATAGTGTACCACTGGAAACGGTTGCCCTGGCAAGTTCCCAGGAGCAGGCTCTTTGCACAAAGCTCTTGGCAATCTGATCTAACAGAAGTTAACTCCATTTTAATGAGGAGATTTTATTAGATGACACCTATAGGCCCCTTCCAAGCTAATTTTTCTATGATTTCCTTAGCTTCACAGAACAATTCTCTAGTTTGCAGTGAAGAAGGAACTCTCAGTACATGTGTCCCTGCTGTGGGAAATCCTGTGTCCTGCTGGCAGTAATCAGACTCCACACTGGCTTGTCCCATTAGCACCTTTGCTAGCAGTTTATGTGGTTTATAGCCAAGATTATCCTGCCTTTGTGAGGATGTTATTGAAAAATTATTACAGCTCTTCTCCTGAGAGGAAAGGCTGAGAGAATTAGAATTTTTCAGCCTGGAAAAGAGAAGGCTTTGGGGTGATCTTACTGTGGCCTTCCAGTACCTGAAGGGAGCCCAGAAGAAAGATGAAGAAATATTACTTACAAGGGCCTGGAGTGACAGAGCAAGGGGGAATGGCTGAAACTGACAGATAGTAGAAAAATGACCTAATCTATTTCTAAAACTGGCTTTATCGAGTGCGTTTCAGCATTTTAATTCATAAGTATGAATCATGAATTTTAATAATAGAAATACAAACTAAATTAACCAAATGATACAATGTAATTAGGAATGTAATACATGGGGTTATATTACAATCTGATTAAATATGTCTCAGAAGACTCTTTTCTAAAAAACTAATTTATTAAATATATGTAATATAATTACAGAAATTAACTGCTTCTTCCACAGTTTCATTCTGAGTAATCTGAATTAGTTTCTTTAAAATAAATATGCAAGAAGTTAGGTTTATCTTGCAACACCTTCAACAATTTTTGAGAAAGATAAAAGAAGTTACATTAAAGTTAAAACCAGTGATATTAGAACAGAATTCGATAAAATAATTTTACAGTGGAAAATCTGCAGTTTTTTGAAAAATTTTAGAAAAAGAGATTAGAGCTAACGTACACGAACCATCACACACTGTAGGCTATCAGTACTTCTGGCTTCCCTGGGAAGCTCTCTTGTGGCTGAAATTGCAAGTGCCAAAGTCCTGGGGCTTGAATTAATATGCTCAAATTAATATTTTTATTGTTGCCATTGTTTTCTAAATATTTTATAACCATTCTCTTATTTTATAGCCAGACTCCTCCTTAGATGTCTTCTAGTAAAACTTAAGGGAGTCTTCTCTCACAATCCCTTCTCCCCTCAATGTGTAGTTTTGAAAATTATTTCTCAGTGAAAGATTTACTGGAGAAGATGAAGAATGCCCTGCTGTCAGGCTATTATCATTGTTCACATTTAAGGGTACAAGATCTTGAGGCAAGAGAAAACTTAACCAAGCAGAAGGGCTTTGTTAGGGAGCTCTGTACTGGCTCTTTGAAATGCTTTACAGAATGCATCCAGATTTGATGGCATAAATTATCATAGTGGCACAGAAATGAATGGCTGTTCACAGAGTTACAGCAGTTGATACTCAGAATTTGTATTTTTTCACTTCATCAGTGAAGTGAAAGATCATCCTGATCTTGATGTTAGTACTCATTGTGTCTGTGTGACTGAGTGCCTTTCCTTGTTGAAATAATGTAGGGACTAGACCCTGTAGAGCGAAGGTAGCTTCCCTAACAGATTAGGAAAGCACCCCTTTTTTTTTCTCAATCTATCTCTCAGAATATATAGCACACCATTTAAAATAATTATCAACAAGACAGTTTGGAGATATAAAGTCTGATAGATTGGCAAAGGCGCTTTTAAACAAGGTATAAAATGTTGATGTTCACTTTTTCGGCAGAAAGAAGTGAAAATTAATTCTAATGAAGTAATGAATGGTCCATCTTCTGCCAAAAATGCTGCAGATTTAGTGATAGAAGTTTTTAGAGAAATTAAGAATCATAGAACTGTTTTGGTTGGAAGATACCTCAAAGATCATCCAATTCCACCCTCTGCCATAGGCAGGGACACCTTCCACTAGACCAGGTTGCTCAGAGCCCTGTCCAACCTGGCCT
>JANRMJ010000054.1:13441515-13485332 GCA_025584955.1 Alethe diademata | reverse complement strand
CTTTGAGGGTTAAAATAAGACTATTGATTTTAAGATATTAGTCAGCTGTTCCTGTGCAGAAAGAGGAGCAGCTAAGAGAGAAAAGAGAGCAAAAAGTGGATTCAGTTGGATGTAGGGATACAACTAACAGTGAGGCTCAGAGAAAGAGACAGGAAATGGTGGAATTAGTGGGAAGAGGTGGTGGCAGACTAGGTCAATTGAGTATTTTGGGGATTGAAACATCTGTGCAGAGCCAAATCTGTTGAACTGGATGAGCAAGAATATGATTTGAATTAGAACAAAGTTGTTGGAAAGAAGAGTAATTGACACTGGGTGAATGGGACTGGGTTTGAGCAGTGAGCAAGGCAGACAGTTTGTGCTTGGAGACAGTGGACTGTCAGACCTTATTTGGAAGCCTAGGTCCATAAATCTCAACAAATAACCTTATGCTGAGCTGTCTTGATGCTATAGTGATGGAGGTTTCCATCAATAGCAAGGGGATGGAAATTTTTTCCAGACTTAGAACCTCTATCAGTTATGTCCCTTCTCTGCAATTCCTCTTTTTGAATGGCACAATCCCTGAATTCTGGCACAAAGGCACCTGCTTTCTTCCAAGTTTTCTTTTCATTTGGCTGGACAATGACAATTATAGTATGACTGGTTTAGAACTGAATGTGTGCAAATGGGCAGTTGATTAATGCCTAGTGAGAAGGCTAATTTAAGTTTGTTTCTTTTAACATAGCCATACTGCCACTTTTGTTCAGGAGAACTGCAGATAATGAGAAGAGGTGAAAATCTCTGTCATTTTTAATTCAGTTGAAGTCAATACATTCCTAATGACCTGGAAGGGGGTTAAACAGTCTCCTGTAGCTATTAAAAAGGCTTTATTTGTAAAATAAATACTAAGAAACAGGAAATAGTATGTAATCCTGAAATTAGATTGCATTGTAATGTACATTTTATTATTATTGAATATTTCAGTAACAGCTTTAATTTTGTCGTTTCATAGCCTCTACATACTTGGTTTTTTGGTTTTTTTTTTTTTTTTACCTTCTATGAAATTCTTTAAATATTTGGGTTGGGTTTAAATATTTTTATTTGAAATTATTGAATATGGTCATGCCCAGTCTTCTCCTCAGCTTTCCAAATCCCCTATTCAAGATAAAACCCAGAAAACTCCATGACTGCACCATCATTTGAACATTTAGCAACTATATCTTGTTCCAGACATCTAATGGGCTTCATAAATTAATTTTACTCAGGATCACTTTGGACATTTTTGGCAGAACTGAGAGTGACTCAATGCCTCAACATTTTAATTGATATGTTAATTTGTCCTACTCCCAGATGTCAGAAATAAGTCCCTGCTTCCATGACCATTTTATTTCTTCATCAACTCTTGTCCTCAATGAATACACCTTTTGAGACAGTGAAGTGTGAGCCCCAGTATATGGTGAACTCTTGGTGTTTAGAGATGTTTAGTTGCTTCAGTTCCCAACCACTCCAGAGAATTCCTTAGCACAACCATTTCCTGCTTAAGCAGACTGAAACTCAGAAATATGCATCAAACTGCCACTTCTAAAATGGCTGGTGGCCATAAGAATTAAGGTATGGTCTACTGAGAGCAGCAGGCACCACTTCCATTAGCCTGATAGGAAAATATTTTATAAATATGCACTGCTCTATAGTTAATGGATTCTTCGCTAAACTACTGGTGGTTTTCATGCAGATTGCCAGAAGACTTCATTAACTCAAAAGGGATGATCTGATTTTTTGTTCTTATTTTAAATGTGGCTCTTTTTTTAACTTTCTGCTTGATATGAAAATAAAATTTTGTATGTACTACTTTAATGCCTGAAATTAGGAGAACATCATGCTTTCTTTCTCAACTACCATACCGAATATTTGCAGCTTTCTATCTCCAAGAAGATATATGATGTCATTGATAAAAGCCAGGGCTCAGAATCTGAAATATTTCAGACATTACAGTCTCTGTCTCTTTGGCCTATAAATTAAGATTAAAAATTATATTAAGGATAAATGGTTATTAAAATGCCAAGTGCTTCTATTTAAATTGGAAGAAGGTAGACTTAGGTCAGATATTAGGAGGAAAATCTTCACTGTGAGATTGATAAAGTGCTGGCACATGTTGTCTCGAGGAGCTGTGGCTGCCCCATCCCTGGCAATGTCCAAGACCAGGATGGATGGGGCTCTGAGTAATCTGCTCTAGTGGAAGGTGTTCCTGCCAATGGCAGCAGGTTGGAACTGGATGATCTTTAAGGTCCCTTCTACCTCAAACTGTTATATGATTCTGTGACTCACTTGGAAATATTTTTGATATTCCAGGCTCTGTTTGCTTGGCACACAAGATAATAAATGATATTAAGGATAAATGATGACTAAAATGCCAAGTGTTTCTGCAAAGCAAAATAGGAATGCAGACATAAGGATGTTAAAAATATGTACATCTTGGAAAGACATTGATAAATAATTAGCCTTCAAAAATCTACAATGGTTGATGATGATCCCTTGCTTATTCTTTTGAAAAAGAAGAGGTGAGTACGTCTTTCAGGCAATTAGCTGCAAGTCATTATCTTAAATACATGATTGCTTGAAAAAGCTTTCAGTACCACTAAGCACTTGAAGGATGTGGTGCCTTATGTTGTGTGAGCTAAAACTTACAGAGATTTTGCATAAAACTTTGCAACCTCAATCCTGTAATTAGAGTCTATACTGGCCTGTTTTCCTGCAGTGACATAGACAGAAGATGGCACTGTTTATTCATAGTTCCAAAAGTGAAAAGCTCTTTTCCTGCTCTTTTAAGGAAAAATAAATGCTAGTATACAGGGAAAACAGGAAAGAAAATGGAGGTGATAATATTTTTTGAGAAACAGATACTTTCTGCTGAGTCAGGACATTGGCCTGTAAAAGCTGCAGTTTTGTTGCAGCTCAGACAGGAGCTACATTTAGTCTTGATAGCTGTACAGAGTTCTAGTCTTTGTAAAATGAGTCCTGAAGTACAACATATTGAGATCAAATATGAGAGGAGGTGGAGGAAGAGTGGGTTAGCATTATTCACAGAAGTATAGAAAATGCCGAGTTGGAAGGGCCCCATCAGGATCATCAACATCAACTCCTGGCTCTGCAGGGACACCACAACAATCCCATCCTGTGCCTGAGAGCATTGTCCAAACACTTCTTGAACTCTGTCAGGCTTGGGGCTGTTACCACTTTCCCAGGGAGCCTGTTTCAGGGCCCAGCCACTCAATGAAGAATATTTTCCTCATATCCAATCAAAACCTCCCTTAACACAACTCTAACCTTTCCACTGAATCCTGCTCACAGAGTCTGCCCCTCTGCTTCTCATGAGGAGGCTCTAGACAGCTGTGAGGTCTCTCCTCAGTCTCCTCTTCTCTAGGCTGAACAAACCAAGTGCCCTCAGCCACTCCTCACGTGGCTTCTCCTCCAGGTCGTTCATCACCTTTGTATGCCTGCTCTGGACAGTCTCTAAGAGCTATACATCTTTCAATTAAAGTTGTTTATATGTTGAAAAAAATCCTTTGAGAACATTGTTGTATGAAAGATTCCACAGATAATTGGGTCATTAACACGGGATATCATACCACCTAAACCAGATTATTTTGTGAAAAGATACTGTACCTTCATGGGGGAAGCCCCAGAATTCATAGAGGATCTTATGAGCATTCACATACTTGCATATTTTACAGTCTTGTTTGTAATGGAACTTAATATGCCCAATCAGATATTTTTGTGAAATTAATCTTTATCTGCTATTAATCTTTTTCAAACATCTGATGTTTGAAAGAGATGAAAAGAATTAACTTAAATGGGAATGATATTATATTATAATGCAAATGGTTAGTGATGAATATATTACGACATACAGTTAATGAAAATTAGTTGAATCTATTTGAAAGTCTATTTTGAGTAAACAGTAGGCTCTTTACACATGAGCCAACACTACTACATTTAAATTATTGGCTATAGCTACAGACAAACTAAGTCAGAGACATTTTCCAAGGCTTCTAACTACAGCTCTCTTTGATATGTCTGTTGTTAGTTTCAAATTAGCTTCAGCATATCCTTCCCAGGTAACTGTTGATAAAGGAAAGAAGACTGTCCTTGGGAGAGTTAGAGGTTTAGCTCTCACTTGCAAAGTTTTAATTGTTAATTTTTGCTTGTGTTGATTTATTTGCTTTCATGCTGTAAATTCTAAGCCTTGAGGACTGGCCTTTGGAATATTACTATATTTTCTGCTCAGTTGTTTCTTATCAAATAGTTTCTCTCGTGTGTCTAGAACTGTTGCTCCAAACAAGGCAAAATAGGATTTGGTCCAGCATGAAAATAAGATTTAGGGTGTGAATAATATCAGAAAGAAGGATTTTTCTTCTGGGGAGGCTAGAAGTTGGGGTTTTTTTGTAAAAGTGCGGTACAGACACTTCTACAAAAGGAATGCTATAAAAATCTTTGCCAAACTAAATGGCCTTCTATGCTCTTTTGCCTAATGCCTATGGTATTGAGCAAGATACCGTTTTGCCCTGGAGGGTATCAATTTTTCCATAGAAGAACAGCACAAACAGTTTGTGATAGTCTCTGAAAATACTTGTAATTCACTCCCATTTCATTCTGCAGTAAATTGGGAATACTTTACGTTAGTAAAAAAGTAATTGAAGCCAAATAATATTGTTTCTGGGTTTTGTTGGTTTTTTTTTTTATGCCACTGAAAAAAAAATAGTTCAAGTTCTGTAGATCATATTGGATTTCAGAATTGAAGTATGAGCTTTGATGTATGCATTTTACGTGTCAATGATCTCAAAATAACATTTTGCACTGTGTTAACTTGCATTTTAGCAGTTCCTCTTCACCATAAGCATAGCAGTATTTTAAGAAGATGTTATAAAAAATAATTTATGGGAAATCAAATAAGTAAAAACTCACTTGGTAAAGGCAAGTTCAGAAAAATGATTGTGTTAGGAGTATCACCTGTAAATCTGTATGGTGGAAGAGAATTTTAGCTTTGTAACAAATGGTTGTTTATACTTGAAAGTCTGCATTTTGTTTATTTATAACCTTAGATCTCTGTTTTGGGTTTCTAAACTTTAGAATAAATTGTGTACCAAGTAGCTTAGGTTTGTATTAATTAGTAATCTTTCAAAATACAGGTGTAAAATTTTAGGTAAGAAAACTGCAGCAGACATCATTATGTCACACAGACATTATATTTTGAAATTTGAAATCTATACTGAAAGAGCAAAAATTTTGAAGAATATTTGACAAATAAACCTCAGTTTCTTTTGAAATTATATGGTGCAGCCACCATCCCAAAATGCTCCTCATCCTAAATTATGTCATATTCCGCTGGAAAATTAAAAAAAAAAAAAAGAAAAAAGAAATGTCTTGCATTTTGTTCTCTAATCATCATCAAATTGAATTTTGAATGTCATGACCTGTTTTAATGATTGCTTGGCACTGGACTGGAGTAAACTGTATTGTGTGCTTGTGAGATACACTACTTGAGAAAGGAATAAATACGTGAATCAATGTAGTTTATGGATTGCCTGTCTAATTTCAGAATCTATTATAATATTCTCCTGGCAAAAAAAAGGCTGTTAGTCTAAATGAAATTGCTCAAGTCAGTCCAGCGTGCTGGGCACTGACAGCTTTGCTGTACAAAAAATACTGGAGAAGTTCCTCCACTTGCCATCATTTCACTGTTACCATGTTATGGCCAGTGAGTGTTTGAGATTGCTTAAAAAATCATCAGCAAGGGTATCTGTAAAAATGAGATATAAAATTAAGTGACAGCATGACAAAGTTTGCTGGCAAGTTTCACTCCACAACTACTAGATGGTTGAGGCACACCGAGGAAAAGAAAAAAAAAAAGCAACAATGAAATGCAGTCAATCGAAATGGAAATAAACTGAGTGTGTATGTGTGTTTATGTGTGTGCGACAATAGGATAGTAAGGTCAAGGATTAAAAGGAATACCACCTAGAAACTTAACAGCACTCAAACTTAACAGTACTTAACTTACAACTGAACAGTTTAGCAAAGCAATAACACTGAGCAGCATTTAACTTAGCTTGTAGCTTATGACTTAACATTACTTACAGCCTAACATCTGAGTTACTTAAACATCTAAGAAAGCATTTCTCCTAGATTTGCTGTAGCATATATGCACGTGTATGCATACAGACATAAAGAGTCAGTGCAAGAAAAATTCCCCTCCAAGGTAGTGAAACCTTTGCCTCTGAACACTGGGGAAGGGGTTGGGTTTCAAAGAGTGGCCCAGGATCTGTTGTCATTCAGTGTTCCTCCAAGTTCAGTAAATTTGAGGGCTCTGAGAGGCCCCACTCAGAGGGAGGAGGCTGCTCACAGCCTGCTGTGATCCAGTAGAGCTCAAAGGGTCTCCTTTTGAACCACTTTTCATAGAGTCACAAGATAGTGGGCTTTAGTCATAGTGGTGTTTCATCCTGGCCACCCTTCAGGATGGTGCATTTTCCTTGAAAGTGTGAGAACAGGAATGCTATGCCATTTAGGCAAGAAAAAGTTTTCAAGGCTGTTCATAAAGAAAGCAGGTGCTGGTTGAGCAGCAGCAGTTCCTGGGAGCAGAGAGTATTCCTGATAAGCTCAAGAGGAGCTGTGCTCAGGCCCTGTTTTTCAAGATTTAGCATTTCTCAGGTCACAATCAGGCCTGAGAAGCAGGGGGGAATGATGCACCACCACACCTACATCTCAAGTTTTGATATAGAAACCTCTAAAAGTGAACAAATTACCTTTTTCTTCTTGAGTACAAGGCCATTTTACCCTAAGTGGCTCCTATAATTTTTTGACTTACCATCTTTATCCTGGCAAGGCCTGCCAGCTTGCCAGTGGGTTACATTTAGAGTTGTGTGCATGACCTAGGACCTAGGGCTAGTCTGACACAGCCTGACATGCTTCCAAACTCTTGAGTTATGAGACAGGACATTGTATTCCTAATGGGAATATTTCCTTTAGAGATACATTATTCTTTTCCTGCCTTTGCATAGACAATGACCTGGTTAATCTGGTGGATTCTCACTGATTTTTTATTATGGTAGAAGTTGCCTTTCTGTTGGTCCCCATAAGTTTTGGAGGTTCTGGTCCTTTCAAAGTAAGAGGTTCCATTCCAAACCATAACAGAAACAATGGCAAACTTGCCAGCAGTTCCTGTAGGGATTCAAGCAAAAGTCCTCTCTCTTTTTTTTACTCCTCTCACTTTTTAGTTCACATGGGGCTTAGAAAAACTATTGCATCTAGGACTTTTACTATTTGAGCTGTGTGAAAATTATGTGGTGTTGTCAGTGGCATTGTGAATCCAGACCACACAAATTATTTTCTCATGTTTTTAAGGACAAAATTCTGCCCACATGAGATCTAAAGACGCATTTTATTTAAAATGAACTAACTAAAACCATGGCAATGACCTTGATGAACATGATGCCCTCCCTCAAAGCCCTCCTATTATCACTTACCCTATAATAACAATGTTTGTTTTCACTGCACCTTTACACTGTGCTGCACAACAAAATTAATTTCCTGGTGACAAAGGAAATCTTGGTCCTCAGCCTCTTTAAAGCCATCATGTCTCTGAATAGTGCCAAAGAGGCTGAGCTGCAGTGAATGGGCTACTTAACCTGGGAACTTGCACAGATTAATGTTGACCTCCAGTTGCCCAAGCACTATATTTACTAAATAAATAAATAGGAAAAAAGCATTTTTATTTCAGGGTCAGGTCAGTGTGCAATTCCAGGTGAAAAATAACATTGTTTAGGATTTTTTTTTTCCTTCAGAAATAAATCCAAAGTTGTGATGTAGCTACATGGAGATCTCACACAGAGCATTCATTCAGTAATTGCACTAAAAACAATGCCTAATCACCATTTATCTATTTATCTGCTTTCTTTCTGTTATGCAATGCTGTTTTTCTTTTTTCCTACAAAAAAGGCAAATCAAAAATGCATTATGCATGAAAAAAACCCATATTCTGGCCTGTTAGTAGAATGCATCATGAAAGCACAATCAGCAATCACAGTTCTAGAAAGAATGAAATGGAGGTGGAGGGGAAGTGGGGTTCAAACTTTACCTTGTTGCAAAACGAAGCAAGTTGCTCTACCTGGCAATGGAAATCTCATCTATTCATAATTACAGGTAGAGGTGTGTGATCCTTTTTTCCACCTCAGGCAGACAATGTCAGTGAGTCAAGGGGCTTGAATATTGAACTGACTGACCACCTGCTTCGTGCTTTAATAACCTTAATTACTGCTAGAAACTTACTTGAACTAAATTACTAAACAAATTGTTAGCCAGACATACCAGAATTATAATAATACACCACCACATCTCTCTGCATTCTGTTACCTGTTCCTTGATACATGCAATCTGTAACATAATACTTTAAAGGAAAAAAATCCTGTCAAATCTGACTGTAAATTCCCATTACATTAAAAGCAGGATAAAGGATTAGAGAGTTAGATTCTAAAAACTTAGAAGCTGAACAAACCCTTATAATCTTTAGATTTAAAAAGAAATCTGTCTTTTTCATGTTTACCTACTTCAAAGATGAAAGCTTTCATGTTAGGATTAAGAAAGCCCTACATTAAAAAAAACCCCACAATAAAATAGAGAGCTGGAACTGACTCTTTTGTATGGAAAAGTAAAGCAGGCAGACAAATAATTCAAGTAAAAGGAATAAGATGCATGATTCTGAATTTCATATGTGATAGACAATAGGCTTGTACACCTTGCATAGAATTCAGCAGAATAACCAGGAGCTAGACATGATAAAGGGGAATGCTTATGTAGTACCATTACAAACAATACCCTTCTAGTTTAAAAGCTTTTATAACAAAGAGTGCAGTCCTTTTACAGAGCTGATCAATATCAAAAGAACATATCCTACCTTTTCCTGTAAAAAAGCAGATTAGCTTCCTGTCTCCTGACTTTCTTGTGTTTGTGGAAGTGTCTGAGAAATTATGCAAGGTCCATTATTTGGAACATCGACTGGGAAGCTGGTAGCAAGACTGAAGCATTAATGAATAATGCCATAATATCTGAAATTAGGAAGCAGAAATTAGGGCATGTGGTCAAGACACTACCTGCCTCCTATGAATACACAGCCTGGGGATGTTTTGTGTAGATTGCTAAAGCAAAATGTAAAGACAGGAATTTTTCCTTGCTTCCTTTATCCAATGCCAAATCAGGATGTCTTCTTGTCTTTGGCCTTTTTATCTCCTCATGCCAGAATTATGGCAGTCAACCCAAGATTTTGGGTATTTTTTTTCCCTCGTGTAATTGTTTCAAGGAGCTAGTATGTCCTCATGTCATTAATCAGAAAATCATAGAATCATTACAGTTGGAAGAGACTTCCAAGGCCATTGAGTTCAACCTTTGACCAAACACCAACTTGTCAAGTCAAGCATAGCACTAAGCCATGTCCAGTCACTTTTTGAACCCTTCCAGAAATGGTGACTCCACCACTTCCCTGGGCAGTCCATTCCAATGCTTGACAGCTATTTCAGCGTGGAAATTTTTCCTGATGAAGTGAAAGACAAACCCCTCTAAAATTTGCTCTTTGAGAATTCATCTTCAGTTAAGGCTTGCTATGGTCTTCAGTTCAGGGCCTCTTTTGGCATCCCATGCAAAATAAATAATACTGCAGTTTGAAGGAGCCAAGGGTGAGACTAAGTGATGAATCAATTTCCAGGGTTTTCTGAAAGAGGCGAGGCTTTGTCTGTATATTGCACTAACCCATGACACAATATGAAGTGCTAAGCAAAAATTCCCAGAGCAAAAAAGAGCATACTCTTAATTTCAGTATGACCTCTTTTCATGGAAACTTCTGTTTTGCATACAGCCATATTATAAATCATAATAAGCATGATGCAAATTTTTCCTTCATGGTTAGTAATGAGCTAAATATCAGAAGTTTGTTTCTTTATTAGGAAAGTATTATAACCTTTGTACATGTGGTGTTTGAAGCAAAAGTTATGGTGAATATTCACTGGGAACCAGATTTTTCTTTTTCTTCTTAACACACACTAGATTTAGCAGTAAATCAGTTGCTACTTCTTATTTGTCTGAAGGTGATGAAAGACTGAAACACGGCACAGGTGATTAGACCTAATGTAGGGTGTGATTGAATGAATGAGGAACTTGATTCACAGTGTGGTCCTGGGCTGGTTTTTTTATGGTTCTTATACTGATATCAGAAATTTTTTCAAATTGTTTTGTTTTGATATTACTCAGGTGGGCACCGACTCCACACAAAATGGCCTCAGATTTCCTGCTGGATGGAGAATTGCAGAGGGGTGATGAAGGCCAACAGCATCCTACTCGTATGAGCAGGAATGTAGGCTGCAGATGAAGCAAAGTGGCTGTTCACTCAATAACTGTGAGGCTTCCTCTGAAGGAATATGCTCCATTCAGGCATAACAGAGGTGCTGACAGTCTAGGGGGAGGTTGCTCAATTAGCAGGAGGGCTGGAATGTTCTTTCTGTAAGGAGACACTGAGGGAGCTGACTTTGCTTAGACCAAAAGGAAGTAAAAAATATTATTGTTATTGTCAACCACTTAATGGGGCTGACAGGGAGACACTTCCTAGAAGAGAGCAGAAAAAAGGCAAAAGGCAGTGGTCATAGATTGCAACTGAGAAAATACTGCTGAAAAACAAGGAGAGGAAATCTTTGCAACAAAAGCCTTGGCACTGATTGTGCAGAGCAGATGAATAATCACTGTCCTTGGCAATACTCAGGGCTTGCCTGGACCAGGATCTGAGACTCATGAGCAACCTGTGAAGCTTGTCCTGCTTTGAGCAGGAAGTTAAACTGGGAAACCTACAGAATAAACTCCCCAACTCAGGCATTTTAGGATTTTTTGATCCTACACACAACAACTAGTCAACACTGCTGACTGTAAAAAATATACTGTCTTCTGTAAATGTACTAATATACATTTAGACATCCTGGCTGGGGTGTTACTGTTTGCTAGGCAAATTGGGTCCTGCCTGCAGAACCTGCTGTTCAGTAGTATTTCTGGATAATTTCTGGTGCTGGGCAGAGAAAGTATTCTAGATTTTAGTTTGCTGATTTCTGTAGGAAGCATTGTCCCCTATGTATTACTGGGGACATCAGTTTGTGAGAAGTCCTTGGAACAGACTTGAACTTGCCTGTAGTACACTTCTGTGTATTTTATAAAATCCATCTGTACAGTTTGGCCTCGATGCTGTGATATAGTATCCTCTCCCAAATCCATACATTTGGCACTGCTGATGTTTAAGGATGATTCCTTCCTGCTTATAGATAAATATCAGTTTTCTAAATGAAAATTGTTGGGGGAATAGTCCATTTCAGAACAGACTAAGCAATTTTGTGATGATGTTGAATTATCTCTAGACTCCATTAAGAGTAAGCACAGGAATTCTTTCCCTCAGAGAGATACCAGAAAATGAATCTTAAGCTCTCTTTCCCCGCTTCTTACACAGTGTTCATGTGATAGTAGGTAGAAGAATTAGGTCATGGAAGTCAACATTTTTGAAAGAATTTATGTAGATTTGTAAAAATGAATGGGAATTTAAAAAAACAGGTTTGTATTCTCAGTGTGTGGTCTTGAGGAAGTAGTTTTCTATCTCCATCTCTCTATACAGAGAAGTATTTATATGTGCTTTTATTTTGTAATGTGCTTTATCTGTGGATTAAAAAGAGTTCTGTATATTAGTTAAATCTTATAAAAATGACCGTAAAGATGACATTGAAAATACAGCATTTTATGCATTTATTCAACATTGCATCTGGAGTTTAGCAGCAACTATATGCAAACAGATGTGGCTTTGTGTCATTTTACATGGCAGGGGAGGGGAAAATGTATGCAACCAAAATCAAACCTTGTAAACAGCAACAGCAGCAACAAAAGAATAAACTGTGGAAAGATAATTGAACAGTTCCAAGCACTTTATGATGTGAGAATCTTAAAAGCTGGAAAGCAGACATTTATCTCAAATGGTCTTTCTCCTGCTGGTGTTAAACCACCTTGGTGTGGAGCTGTCGGGTTTAATTTGCACCACAGGGAATGCCTGTTATTTCATGCATGCTGCTGTAAAAATGTGTTAGTATTTAAATAACAGCACAAAGGATCATTATATTTCCTGCTCTAACAAGATCAGTTTTCATGAAATAAAGTTTTAGCCATTATTTTATATCCTTATCTTGCAGCATCATTTTGCACTTAGAGGCAACATCACAGGAATGTGATCTGTGGTAGTTTTGTGAGGTCCAGGACCCCAAGCCATTCCTGTGCTGTGGGTTCCTGTAGCAACCTCAGTCAGCACCCTTGTTAGCATTTGGGAGCTGAATTACAGTTAAACAGTAAGGAATGAAGTCAAGCATACATCTGGGTAATGTTGACCTGCATCCTGCCAAAAGTTTCCTCAGCCCTGTAAGTTGATAGAAAGCAGTAATTTATCAAAGAAGAGAAATGGTGAAGTAAATTAGAGCCTGGTATCATGAGCCTGCATAGTGACATTCAGAAGATCAATGAAGCAAAGTATTTTGATTGTCAGACATATAATTTTGAAAGCTGATCCCTTGGGGATATCAAGTTCTCTTGAAAGATAACTAAGGGATCTATCATTAACAAAAATCTCATTTCATTTTACTGGACACATTTAATATTTGAGTTGAGATGCAGATTAAAGTCCAAGTTAAAAGTGAAATCTAACTCAAAAGGCACTTTAAATCCCAGCATTTAATTGCAAATTTGGGGAAGAAACCTGAAGACAAAACCGGCAATCAACTTAGCTATTTCTTATGGTTGAACAAAACCCAAGTGACTTCTAACTAACTAACAGAAGAAAAGAATAAGTAGGTCACATCCAAATCTCAGTTCTGGCAGTTTAATTTGAGTAAAAGCTTTATGGCTAAAGGCTAAAGCACTCAAGTTCAAAAGCTAGACTGCTTTCCTGCAATGATTCTTTGACAAAACTTTTGGTAGTTTTAGGACCAGAATTCATTTTTTCCTCAATAGGAAGGAATACCTTGCTGATCAATGTTAAGAATCATGGACTTTCTAGTCATGTGGCTAGAGAGGTTTCTTTTCTTCATCATCATGAATTTCTAACTAGTTGGGTGGAGAGTTTCCAATACCCATATTGATGATTAGTCTGACACTGAAGAGATTCTCCTGCACATCAAGAGTTTGTACACCACAGCCATTGAATCTCATTCTTTCTATTCATAATTATCTGCTCAGATCAGTAGGTTATTGATGATATTTAACCTGAAGCCAAAACTCCTCTTTTCCTCATCCTTCAGGGATTTGAAAGGTCACTAAAGGTCTCTACAGAGTCTGCTATTAGTAAAATTGCATCTTTCTGTGAGATGATAAAGTACTTTCTCTTTAATAAGTAAGCTGTTCAAATGATTTCCCTTTACTTACAACACAAAAGCACTTGCATGTGCAGTTACCACATCACTAGTAACCTGTGTAATTTATATTCCTCTGAATCCTATGTGGCTCAAATGAGATTTGATCAGACATAATTGAACAGAGATTATCTCTTGTTGGTCAGAGCATAGTGCTAATAACACCAAAGTTGTAGGTTTGATCTAAGTATCGGCCATTTACTTAAGAGTTGGACTTGATGATCCTTGAATGTCCCTTGCAACTGAGATTATGCTGTGATTCTATGATAAATCTGTGATCTAACAGGATTAAACCTGTTGAATACATGTGAGTTCCCTTCTCGGAGTAGAACTAATTGATGAAAAATTAGTTTCTGCTGTTTTGAGATATTTTTCTCCAGCCATTCTGAAATGTCACAGCCTTCCTATTCATGTTCTGGCTTTGTCAGTCAACTAAATGGTCATGACTATGAGATCACTAAGGATGAACACTAGTCCTTTTAATAATTAGAATAAGTAGAGTTTTCTGGAATTCAGACATTTTAAAGTAACCCAAATTAATTATCTGTTAGCAATTCTGGAAGTAAGAAAGAAGGGGATGGAGTGGAAATAACTGCAGTGACTTGGCTGCCAGCTTGCTGGAGAAGCTTCTCCTTCACGATGAGACCTCCCTCTGAAAATGGTGCATCTTTGATAGAGAATTTGTCCTCAGAATGGTTTACACAGACTGATACAAACAAGTTCAATTATGGCTAATGAAAGCTGTACCACCACATGCTGACCTGAAATGCTCTTTGCAATATAGAATCTCTCTGAAAAGACCCTTTGAGGGAGATGAAGTAGAAGTCAAACAGTAAAGTAAATTGAATTAGGTACAATAAAGTCTGCTATTTGCTTTTTCTGATTAATAGAAGTGAAATTTTCTAAATTCACTTTATTGTGAAAGGCCATGGTCCTTACCAAGATAATTTGAGATTTAACTACCTCTTTTTAGTCTGAGAACTTGGCCATATTGCTCAGCATGGCATATATATTTACATAGCTAAGTTAGCTGTTGAACTTAGTTATTACATTGGTTTTATTCATAATGTTTATAATTGGCAATTAATTTTAAAGGAGAAGGTGTTTCACCTACAGTCTTGCAAGAACTTTGCATTGGGTAATAGTCTGAATTTAGTCTTCGCATATGTGAGCAAACCATGATAACTTCTTTCAAGCTGTTCTCGTTTGATTTGCAATAATTCTCAAGTTCAAAATTAAGGAGCCATTTCTTAATCTACTAGACCTATAACTTCATTGTTTGAAAAAGATCTTGGGGGATGGTTTTGGGGGAAGACTTATTTTAGGTGTGTTTCTTTTTCTTCCTTACAGTTTACATCAACTGAGAATCTATTTTGTGATTCAAGCCTTCTACCAACAAATTTAGCTGGCAGAAATATATTTCAGATCATGCCTGTCTGTAACTTCAGAGGTAATGACTTGCTGTTGGTCAAAATGCCTTTAAGGGATTCTTCAAACTTCTATAGTACATACTTTTGTTACTTTATTTTACTTACTAGAAAATAGTATTGTAATTACACTAGATGTCTGGGTGCTAAGCCGAACAACCTTTGAATGATTTTTTTGTATACATGTGCAATAATCCTCTCTGAAATCAATAAAATATGAACATAAATATATGAGAGCGTGTATGTGTGTATGTGCATACATAGGTAGATGGCTGTATTTATTTACAAATTAGGAAAGGAAAAAATCTTGTAAAACCAGTTGGAATTTTCTTTTGCTCTCTTCCCTCAGAAGAAGTTACAACTTCCCTTGACATTTGAGAAAATGACTAGAGGAATCCTCTTTTGAAGATGTAGGTGTCCAAAAGTGGTGTTGGCAGGTTCTACTTATCCTGGAGGATTTCTGGATGGATTGAAATTTCCTAATTGACTCAGTCTGCTGGCAGGTCAGGACTATTACAGTGGTCTGTGAGGATGGAACTGTAGAGGACACATTAGAAACAGGAATTTATTGCAAACTTCCTGTTTCCAGAACACTCAGTATCAATCACTGCGGGACATGCAATTAAGCATAGCTACAAATTTTGTCAAATGACTATTCCTGCATGAGGTCCAGATTTATGGCATAGTGGAGATATCTGATGTTCAGAAGATCTTGTATTATAGCTACATGCATCTAAAAGGAGGTGACAGTTACTTTCTTATCTTAGACAGTAAAATAAGAGCTAAAAAACACTGCAGTAGTTAATACTGTATCCTTGATACCAAAGCAATTCAAAACAAAATGACTGAAATTTTGTACCCATAATCTCCTGTCTCCCTTCACAAACAAAACCAAGTTCTCTTGGAATGTGTTTAGTCAAATGAAAACTGTTTTTAATAGAAATAGAGGAGAAAAGCAACAAATGCTAGAAGGGGGACTTATACTTTATGGTTATTATACCCTTCATTTGGTGGAAGATGAGAGACTCAGAAGTTACACAGTCCTATATGCTATGCTTGAAAAGAATTTTCTTTTCCCTGAGATTCTTTATTCTAAATGTGTAATGACTTGAAGCTTGCTGGCTCATCAGCCATATGTGATATAAAATATATATTTGTCCTGACACAACTATTGTTCCACACAGTACTGTTTTTCTGTTTGTTCCCTTTTTTTAAACCTCAGTGGAAAGGAAGTTGATAAATCCCTCTCTCTGCAAGCAGATGTAAAACTTGCTCAATATTCCACCCCACCTTTTCCTTTTCATCCAAGGTGACACATTCACCTTCATCTTTTCATCATTTTCCTTTCTCTCATATTCCTCTACCATAGCATTCTGACATGCCTATCTTACAAGAAACCAGCTCCAATTATGGTTTTGTCTTATGGAAACTTGAATCTCAAAGTGCTGTAACTGACAGAACCTAGTTAAACAATGATGTCCCTCCTAATGGCTTTTGCTAGACTGAAATATAAATTCTTGCTATATCATTATCTGCAGATGTATTGACACACTGGTATGTATTGCAACAGGAGTTCAGCTGCAACCAGTGGCACTTGGCAACCTAAAAGGCAGAATGTAATTACTGAAATTTGGGCTGGACACTGAGTTACCTCTGAATCTTTCATGAGAAGTATCAGAAAATCATAAACACCCATCACTTTTGATTCTGATAGTTCTTTGCTTCTGACTAATAACTTCATTTAAAAAAAAAGGTTTCAGATATGGATTTTGGTTTGCATTATTATAAATAAATTGTATTTCTGTTGCTTTAGGAGGTGAGATGAAATTTTTTTTTTTTTTTTTTTTACTTCTCTTAATTTTCTGAGTTTGCTTGAATGATTTGAATTTTTAAGTTTTGAAAAAAACTAAAATTTTTCTCAGGGACAGTTAATATTTTCTCACATTGAAGTAGTATGTATAGGTGATTTTGCTCTAATTATTCTGTTAAGGAACTATTTTTTTGTAGTACGATTTTTTTTTTAATTGACTGTTTTCATATCTCTGTATATTTGTGCGTTTCTTCCTCACTATGTATTTTTCCCTTTATGCATTTAATTTTCACAACTGATTATCTGAAAATGCAAGTGTGCATTTTTGAGTTCATCAGCCTTCATTCTTATCAATATTTTAACAAAAAAAAAGAAAGATGTTTTCTTAGCCAGTTCCCTTTGTATGTCTCTGCAAACAATTATATGAACTTGAGTTAGTATCCGAACATATATAGACCAGTTCTTTCAGAGCTGTACAATGCATGAAAAGTTTAAGATGGCGAAACAATATTTGCAACCTTTGATAACCAAACTGTGTGAAACACTGAGCTGAGATTAGGGAATAGGCCAATGACAACATTAGTCCTCTATTTATGCAGAATTCCATTACAGCTAATTAGATTTCATAATCATATGATGTTATAGAGCCAGGGGTTTTGAAAGGCAGTATGTTAAAAGAATGGATTTATAAATGGATATTCTCTACTTCTAAGAACTCTTGCCAGAATCCTACTGTGAAGCATTAAGCAGAATTTAAAGCACTAATAATTTTCCCCCTTCCAGGTAATTCTTTTAGTTGTTTGTGTGTGTATGTGTCTTAATATCACTGGATGCTTTAATAGATATCCTTTCATTCATTATAAGATAAAAAATAGACCTTTGTTAGATTGTGCACTTAGGCTATGAATCTTTAGGACAAGGTTCTGTCTTTGCTGTTTTAGAACAATTTGAAGATTTCTAGAACTGTCAGATAATGGATGTGCCTGTGGTGGGTTAACCCTGGCTGAATTCCAGGTGCCACCAAGGGTGCTTTATCATTTCCCTCCTCAGCTGGACAGGGAGTGTAAATATAGCAAAAGGTTTGTGGGTTGAGATCAGGACAGGGAGAGGTCCTTTACCAGTCACTGTCATGTCCAAAATAGTTTAATTTATTATGAATCAAATCAGAGTAGAATAATGAGAAATAAACCCAAATCTTAAGACACCATCCCTTATACCTCCCTCTTCCCTGGACTCAACTTCATTCCTGTATTTTTTAGCTCTTCCTAGCAGCACAGGGGAGGGGGAACAGGGGCTGCAGTCATTTCACCACACATTGTCTCTACCACTCCTTTCCTCTCAGTGCAAGGACTCCTCACACCCTTCCCCTGCTCCAGCATGGGGTCCCAGCCACAGGAGACAGTCCTTCATGAACTTTTCCAATGTGTGTCCCTCCCACAGGTTTCAGTCCTTTTGAAGCAGGCAGCTCCAGGGTAGGTCTCCTGTGGGGTCACAAATCCTGCTGGCAAACCTGATTCCAATGTGGACTTCTCCCTCTGAGGGGCCTCAATTTCTGCCAGGAGCCTGCTCTGGCATGAGCTTCCCTTAGGGTCTCATGAGGGTAAATTATAGCTTCCAGTCCCTTGGTTTTACGCCCTTTGGAAGGGTATGTGCCTGTTTCATCAGGATGAATTAAGCAGAGCCTCTTGGAAAGAGCCCCAGTAAGGATCCCTTCAGTCTACTGCAAGAATATCCTTTGTTCTTTGTTTCAAGATGGGAAACTCAAAGGCACCATTAAGATTGTGAAATCTACACATTTGATATAATCCCATGTTATGGCACATTAATTTGTGATATATTTTCTCTTCTATGTCTCTACAGAATAATCTGTAAACCCTTCAAATTTAAAACTTGGACAGCAGAGGTGCTCAGTGAACTGTGATAAAATAACACAAACTTCTTGGGTCCAATCTAAGTGCATTTTTAAAATCTAAGTGCAACACAAAATGCTCAGAAGACTTGTTTATTTTCATGTACTTTGATCACATATTTAAAGAAATTTAAATATTTTAAATAAAAAAGGGCCTAATAATCTAATAAACTGTAAGTAAGAGACGATTCTAATAGTCTAAGAGCTTGTAAAAAAAAAAAAAAGGAATCTCATTTCAGTCCAAGGTTTTTAGAAAGGGAACTAATGTAAAATATGTGTTAATCAATTTAAAAATGCATTCAGAGATCATGACAATAAAATTAAGGTGGAATGACTAGTAGAAGAATGCCTAAATTATTCACTTTCAAGACTGGCATTAAGTTGCATGTGACAGAACTATTTAAACGTGTTTCATGTCATTCTGCTTTTGAACTGAAAGATAATTGCCTCTTATATTTTAGGCAAATTATTCTTGAAAACTAATGGTGTCATAAAAATCTATTTCTATGTCAGTTTGGTGCTACAAGTTGAATGTGTGCCCAGACTTTAACAAGGCAGCAAAATGCACTGCTGATCGTACCAAGGAAAGGAAGTGCCATAGGAAATTTTGTGAAAGGCATGACTGCATAACAAAATACCATCCATATACCAAGTAATCAAAACTCTTGCAATAAGTAGCAATTCTACAGGAAAAGAAAACCTTTACATTCAAGTTTATTGATATAACTTTTCTCTTTTTTTAGACTGTTAACAGGTTTTTGCATATTACTTTTGCCATATATACATTGTAGGAAAGAAAAGAAAAAAGTTAATAGTTCTTTTGATCCATAAAGTATAGTCAAAGAGCTAGGAAAGAGGACTGTAAGAGATCTTCCAAGCTGAAAACCAGTCCTTTATTACCTAATAGCAGTTATGTTCTAGAACCTCTCCAAAAACGTATCTTCCAAAAAAATTTTCTTTTCTTACCACCATTAATCTATCAAAACTTAAAAATGAACTCCAGATATTTAGAAAGCTTCAAATCAAGCCTGAAATATTCCTTTAACAGTAGACTTATTTCTTAAGGTTCTTAAGTTTGTTCCTATATGCCTGGAGATTTATAGGAGGCAAACTGCTGTAATATACACTTAATACATGATCTCATGCTGCTGATCATCCTTCCACCCTGTTCTACCTTATTATTGGATTTGGGTAAATGAAATAATTTTGCTGAACTTTCTGAAATGTTCACAAGAAAAAGTGCTATTTTCTATCTAAGAATGAGCAGAACTATTTTCCAAATACCTCATCTGACAAAAATGGAAGAACAACAGATTTTAGTTTTTCCAAGGTACAGATATTAGAATATTTTTGCAAACCAAAAACCACTTTGATTTTCCATCCTTGGGACAAGTATGTCTATGGCTGTATGTTCTTGTCAGTTACATAATAATGTTGTCCTCTGCCTGAACGCTTTACCTGTGTTTTTTTCATAATGCCTTATCAGAATAAATTCTAAAATCCACTTTAAAAGACTAACATTAGATTCTAGTGAATTGAATCACATATTTATGTGTGAGAAGCACTAAATATGGAAAACCAGAAAGTTCTTGGTTTCTTAGGATCTAGTACCATAGTAAAAATTGAGTTAAACTTTGTCATCTACAACTCTTAGTTTTATTTGATAACCAGTGTTTTTTCCCTTCTTCACTTTGTACTTTCTTTATTTCAACTTTATTCATTCACTCAGGAGCAAGCTGGCTGTGAATTTCCTGCTACAAATAGGAACAGAAACACCAAAAAAGACGTTTTGATTTATGTCTCTCACAGATCCATACAGATGAAGGCTGAGTGAAAAAAGAAAGTGAGAGATCACAGAAAAATTCTTAGAGAACAGTTGCAAAGTCCTGAATTAGGATAGAACTGAAACACTTTGAAAATCCAGAACTGCTCATAGCTTTGTCATTAGGGTGATGAACCTACAAAAACTTTCTGTGACTTTCTCTGCATCCCCAGAGAATGCAGAGATAATGATAATCACTATAATTTTATAAGGAATTTTTCAGGTGAGCCCAGATAGGTGGAATGATCTTGCTGAGTCACCTGAGTGCAGATCTGCCTGCAGTTACCACTCTTGTAACAGAAGTCATGAACTGGAGCATCTGCAGCTGTGAAAACCTATTAGCTGAAAGTGTAGGTCTGGCTGTAAACTTCTGACCTCTGTCACCATGCAGACAGGAGATCCTGAAAATAAAACCACCGTGCCTTTGGCTGCATTATAATTCTGGACACATGCAGGGACACATCTGTTCTGTGTCATCCCTGGAAAGCCTATCCTTGGCAATATATCTTGCAATCCCATGTAAGCAGCTACACTAACTTCAGTGACTCTGTACATTTAAAACAAAAATATTTTCTCCTAAATAAATTAGAGCTGTACATTTTATTTCATTAATTAACTATTAATACACTGGATTTCCCTACTGTGATTAATTTTCTTGTTACTGCCTAGATTTTTTTTTAGACCAAGGTTTTTTTATTACTCATTGTTCACTGATAATTTTTTACATTTTCATGTAGTTTTAGGCATTTAGAAACTCCAGAGAGAAAAAACACAAAGCTACACTGGTACAGAGTCTCTGAGTACTTAATGAATAACTACTTGAAACAAATTCCCTAATGTGTAAGGGTAAAGGGTACATAAATTTTTACTGAGGCAAGCCTTCTTTGCTCAGGAAACTATGAAATCTTTTTTGCTGTTGTGTTGTAGTGAGGATGCTTCTATACCCTGAGGTTTTACAATTTACTTGGGTAGGCTCAAAAGCATGAAATCTATTAAAATATTAAAAATTATGAATTATTAAATTGGAGTTCATTACAATAAGACAAAAGGAGCCTCTGCTGTGTTTCTAAATTAAGATGCAATAAAAGCTTTAAAGTTTTCAATTCTTCAGTGTCATTTGAAACTGAGTTAAGTCCCATTTGTCAAAGAAGTCACAATGTCTGTGACTTTTGGAAACTGTAATATTTTGCCATGATTATTAATCTTTGTTTGGCAGTTTATAGGTATCTCTGACAAAAGTATTCCAGCAGCCTTTCTGCATGAAAATCAGCATGAAGCCTTTTCACTGGAGTGCCAATCAGATCATTGCTCTTGGGCCTACATAATTTTGAATGGAAAGCAGATAAATTAATTTGTGTATTTGTTATTTTATCTGAAGTGAAATGATGAACAATACTTGACCTGTTTTAATAGGCTGAATAAAAGTTTAAAATTATTTCTAAACATGTCAAACACAGAAAGGTTGGTTGGGGTTTTTTTGTTTGTTTTGGTGTTTGTTTTGCTTCCCCCCCTTTCATTTTATCCAGTAAAATAATAAATTGCCATATGTTGTTATATTTTCAGTGGTGGTTTTAAACTGAAATTGCATACCTTTGCTTATTTTTGATTCCCATGAATATTTTTTTGGGTTCAAGACAACAGAATGCTTTTTGATGGTAGTTCAGATAAACCTTAAAAGCATATAGGAATGATTTGGATTTTTCAAAAAACCACCAGTGTCCTGATTTTGGCTGGGATAGTGCTGATTTTCTTCTTGGTGGCTGTGCAGTGCTTTGTTTAGGATTCAGTGTGGGAATGATGTTGAAAATACACAGAAGTTTTGGCTGTTGCTAAGAAGTTTTTTTACCCTAAGTGAAGGACTTCATGGTGTGCCAGTGGGCAGGTGCACAAGAAGCTGGGAGGGAGCACAGCTGAGACAGCTGACTGAAATTGGCCCAAGGATATTCCACACCACAGAGTGCCACTTCCAGCACAAAAATGGGGACAACTGGCCAGGAGGAGCCAATCCCTGCTGAGGAATGGGCTGGGCATGGTCAGCAGGTGATGAAAAACTGTATTGTGCATCACTTGTCTTTCTTGAGTTTTCTCTTTCTCTCTATCCTCCTCTCCTTTTTTAATACTACTAGTAGTAACCTTATAATCATTATTATAATATTTTAATTTGTTTTAAATATTAAACCTTTCTTATCTTTTATTTTGTCCCATCCAACAAGGGAAGGGAGGATGTGAGTGAGCAGCAGTGTGGTACGCAACTGCCAGCTGGAGTTAAATCAGAACAAAGAGTTTTTCTTCTCATTTCAGATACGTTACTTCAGCTGCATCTTTAAGCTATATTCTTCTGTCAAATATATCACTTTCAATCTATCTTCAGTTTAGCAACACAGAAGAGATGATTAATGGGAAGAATTTGTTTGCACACTTCCTCGCTTAAAAAAAAATCTATAAAACTTTTAATGGTACTTGATGTCTCTTTAATACTGAAATTGAAGAATTGTCAAAAAAAAACCCAAAACAAGACTGTCCATGAAAATGCCCTGTGATATCATAAAATTTAGGAAATAGAAATGCAAGCACTTTTATTTGCTTGCTTATAGTGCTTTTATATGCAATTTAAGTTGAGAGAGATTTATGGTTTGCTCTGTGAACATTGCTGCTTCTTGTAGAGAAGGACAGGAATTTGCACTGTAAGACAAAGATCATTTTAAGTGTGACTGTCTTGGAAAGTTTTCTGGTGGAAATATGAAATTTTGATTGTGTTTACTTACAGAATCAAATAAAAATACATATTGTCACTCTGAATTTCCAACTGTGTACAAAATTATCATAAATGCTATCAAGGCAGAGAAATATTAATTGATTTCTTTCTCAAATACACAATATACTATACATTTCCAATATCTCTGGGGGTTTAAAAGGCAAAGAAGCATTACAGTTAGTGTTACAAATCTCATTGCAGGCTGCACAAAAAGGAAAGGTTTTAATTTGTTTATTTTAAATAGAGCTGGGGTTATTGACTCATACCTATGCTCCTTTCTTCATGCTTACAGTGACACAATGTTTGTCTAGGGAGTCTGGGTAGGATTACTTGTGACAGCACAGAGTAAAAAGGTCACCAACCATGAAGGGTATATCTCACACCTGCCACACTGTTTTTATTTAGCAGCCATGTGCCTGTACTTTGCACGTGCCTCTTATGCCTTCAAGTAGCTGATGGCGATTTTTCTAATTTTCCTTTTCCTCCTGTCCCTCCACTAGGGAATTCTGCTGATCTACTCAAAGGCATTGTTCTCCTCTCTGCTTGTAGTCTGCCTTTTGTTTTCCTGCTCTGAACATCTTCAAGTTGCATGTAGAGATAATGTACGATGGCCTGGTGATTTTAGCACTGACACCTGCTCTTTATTTATTCCTTATTTGTGACAGTTCTTCTTGTGTTGTCATTCACATACTCCTAGTTATACATAATTCACATAATTCTTAAAGGTTTTAGTCACAAGTCTCTGCAAAACAGTGCATTTTGCTCCTTAGAAAATACAGATGTGAACAATATTGACAATTTATCTCAGTGCAGCTGTTGTTGTGGTAGCTCATCTGGATTTTTAATCATGTGAAATTATTTCCTAGGTAGCTTAATGAAAGTTTCGAGACAGGTACAGCATGGGATGTGTATGAGAGCAAAGATCAGTAAATTTCAATTTTTCATTTGTGATGGCTGAAGACAAAAGAAAAAGGATGTCTCTCAAAACCTTTCTTGTTTGCTTTGTTTCATGCAGCAGCTTCAAATATGGCTATCCATGGCCTAAAAGATGCTGATGATGTTATCTTACTCTATCTAGATTGAAGGCTATATAACAAATTGATGAACAAGAATTCAGAGGTTGACTAGAGACTAATAGTTAATTTTGCATGAAATTTTTGTTATAAATGGATCCCTTTATTACTGTGGAGAGTAACTCACAAAAATGCAATATTTTGTAAGCCAAGCTACATAGAAGATCACTTATTTTCACACAAACAGAATGAAAATGTCGATGTTAAAAAATTCCGTTGCATTGGCAGGTTTCAAAAGGATTTCCCATGCTTCCCATGCAGGACTACAAGGTGGGTGAAGAGTGTCTGGAAAACTGCCCAGAGGAAAAGCAGCTGGGATGCTGCTTAGAGCTGAACAGGAGCCTGTGTGTGCCCAGGTGGCTGAGAAGGGCAATGGCACCAGGCTTGTATCAGCAATAAATAAATCAGTGTGGCCAGCAGGACCAGGGCAGGGATTGTCCCCCTGTACTGGGCACTGCTGAGGCCACACCTCAAGTCCTATGTCCAGTTCTGGGCCCCTCCCTGCAAGAAAGACATTGAGGTGCCAGAGCAAGTCCAGAGAAGGGAACGGAGCTGGGGAAGGGTCTAGAGGGTAACTCCCATGAGGAGTGGCTGAGGGATCTAGGGGTGTTTAGCCTGGAGCAAAAGAGGTTCAGGGGAAACCTTCTCACTCTACAATTCCCTGAAAGGAGAGTGGGTTGGGTGACAGTGATAGGATTAAAGGACACAGCATCTAGCTGTGCCAGGGGAGGTTCAGGTTGGACATCAGGAAGAATTTCTTCACGGAACGAGTTAAACTTTTGAGTGGATTTAATCATTGCCCAAGGCAGTACCATGGTCTAGTTGACAAGGTGGTGATCAATTCAAAGTTGGACTTCACGATCTTGGAGGTCTTTTTCAGTCTAAATGATTCTATGTGATTCTGTGTTTTGGTGCTGGCAATGGAAGAATTTTTCAGAGAGTTAGAACTGAATCTCACTGGTGGCTGCAGCCCAGTGGAGATATTCCTTACTATGTCCTGGGTAAAAGTGGTAAAAAGAGGTCCTAGTGGAACACATGAGTGCTATAATCTTAAGGGATACAGCAATCACTTCTTAAAGGAACATGGTTCAGTAGTTACCACAAAGCACAGTCATATTTCTTGTATCCTTATTCTAGCTTCTCAGCCTAACTCACAAAATCAGAACTCTTAGGATTTGCTCTGGATTTGGCCAGCATAAGCCTTAGTGTAAACTGTGTATTGCAGCAAGCCTGCTCTGAAGACAAAATCTAGGATGAATGACATTTCTTTGCTGTAGGAAAGAGCCTCAACAGATTACCTTTGCTCCTCAAAGTTAAATTCCTTTGGATGATAAGTAATTGCATTGGTAACTAGCACTTCTCTGAGTCATCATAGTTCATATCCATCATTCCCACTGGTGATTTACACTTTTAACTGAGTGCATATGGCTGAGAAGGTCAAATGTTGTTAGAACTGCTTTACCCAGTTGCATTAACAGGAAGCTCTCACTTGTATATCAAGGGTCAGGACATGTACAAATCTAATGGGACATGATGAGGAATAACAAATATTTCTCATACAATAAAACAAAAAGGAACAAAACAAAAGAGATAATATATTCAAGGCAGTGAATGTCACACAATACCACACTAGGTTTGTAAATTCTTGTCAGATTAAAATATTTGAAAAGAAATAGCCTTTCTGGAATGAAACTTGTTATTCAGTAGATGTAACCATTGTTAAAGAAACCCAAATGTAAAGCCTTTCCTAATCACTGTAGAGCAATTGCACCTCAGTTTTGAGTAATCAATGGAAATTTCTCTGTTGCCATTTAGTTTTAATCAGAGCATAGTCATATAAAAATGTTAATTAGAATGTAGATTTCTACTCAACTTTCTGTCTTGCTTAGAAGGAGAAATGCATCAATAAAAAATAGTGGCGTGGATAAATGAACAGGTTGATGGAAAAAAACATTATCATTTATTTGAATGATGAGTATTCCTGTTCTGAAAGCATCTTTGCTGAAGGCAAAGCTTTTAATATATTTAAATTTACCTTCCAAGCACAGAAGAAAACTATTCTCTGGAGAAAATGAAGCTGTCTGAAATATATTTAGGCATGATGAAATAAACATAATGGACCTATTGCAGCATGTTAGAGCTCCTGATGATGTGCATCTATTCTGAGGTACTTTACTTCAGGCTGGGGAACGTATTGATGACATGATATGAAGCAACACAGGATTCTGATATAGTGGATTTACACTATCTAAAGATCAGGCCCAGATGGTAGCACATGGTGAATGTCTTTAAGAAACATGATGCTGGACATGGATCAGAGGTCAACAGCTTAGGAAATTGGATTTCATTTATATAATGATCACATACAATGAGCCTGTGGCTTTGCCTGGCTGGAGCATCAGCTCAAGGGCTTCCTTCCTTTGTTTCTTGCTTATGCCCCCTTTGGCTCCTCTGTTGTGCTGACAAAACTGTGGTATGAAGCAAGTCTGGGGACAAATGCTTTTGAAAATTAAGAAGGAAATAGTGGGATTTTTCCCCACCTTTGATGGATCAGTGTTTGATCTGACATGCAACAGAGCTGCCCAGTGACTCTGCTGCTCTCCACCAGTTGGAGAGTGCGCTGTGCCCCAGCTGTGGTGAGAGGAAGGGATGGGACTAGCAACGCCACTGAACCTTTGCTGGCACAGAAACTCACCTTCAGACCTGCCTGTGATTTCTTCCCCTTTTCACCCATATTTTAATAAATAATTGCTTCTACACTTACGAGCACGTGTAACCAGAGTTTGGTGCTTTACCAAGGCATTTAAATGGTACCAGATCCTCAAACCCTTACCCAGGGAAAATTATTTTTGAGGAAAGCCTGCTTGAGTCAGAATGATTCTGCCATTTTTGACATGTATTCCCACTGACATGTGTCAAACAAAATATTTACTCAGAAAGTTGATAGCACACTCCGGTTTGTGTTGTTTTTTTTTTTTAACTAATTAGTCTCTTCCTTAAGCCATGTGACTATTCTTTTCCATTCAGCTCTCCAAAATACTTTTGTTTCTGTTATCTGATGAAAACTTTTTATTGAAGGGATGTTGGTAATGCAGGTGTGTGCCTGAAAGAAGGAACATGAGTTTGTACTGTTAGGTATCTTTATCATGCCTTCTATCACAAGGATTAATCTCATATTTTCCTTGTTTCTTGTGGTTCATTGTCTTGGAGTTTCTAAATAATTCAGTTATGTGCTGAAATTGCTTTTCCATTAAAGTATTGGGTCAAACACTGTAATTGATTTTAAACTAGATATGTTTCTGAACAGAGCTACATAATCTGGTTGCCTTTCAGAGCATGAGATTGGGTCTAATTACCATAGAAATCTCTTGTTCTGTGACCTCAGAAGGGAACCTTGCAGACCTTTATGTACCTGGTAGCAGAGAGACCATGCTATGGGCTTTGCTCTTCCTATGCACAGAACAATGGCAGATAGAGGCATTCATGATAATTTCATTAATATAATTCTAATGTAATTCCTGTTTCTAGAAGTCCCTACTTCTGGCATCAGAATACTAAATATCACTTTTCCAAATTGTGGGGGAGGGTGTATATATATAATATAAAGTGCTGGATAAATCTTTGTAGTGGTTGTTGTGGCAGCCCTTTAGCATATTTGAAATTAATTGTGTTCCCAGACTGATATGTTAAAGATGAATGACACTCTTGCACAAAATCAAGGAATCCCTTACAATAGAATTATGTGAACGATTTAGATTATTCTGTGTCATGTCTGAAGAAACTGTGACCTTAAGTATTCATAAAGTAGGTGAGCTCTATTCTGACAGGCTGCTCACTTTCTACTGTGTGGCTCATGGTCCTTTTCTGTGCAATTGTGAGGGCCTAGAAATAAAGCAACACACTTTTGAGATAATATCAGTGTAGGAGATAATATAAAGGCTGGTCTTTATTGAGGCAGATATGGAAAAATGTCCAAAATGCCTCCCCCCACATGAGGTGAATACAGCTTTATAAGTTTAGAAAATTAGCATAACTGACAAAAATCCCCAGTTAGAGGCATAAGTGGTAATTCTGATCTGGTTCAACCCTTTTCTAAATCCTCCCCCCTCAGATGGGAAGTAAATTTTGTTTATAAAAATGTGTCTTATACAGCTGTTTTTGACCTTGGTCCCCAGGAAAAAACAAGATAGGATAGGAGTTTTGGACCGCTAACTTGGAGCCTCTGGAATGTGTTTTGTCTTTCTGCCTGTCAGAGCAGGGAAAAGTTCTGAGACTAGCTGGGAACTATACAGCTATACAACAAGAGAGCTAGAATATATATATTTGAAGGAAGTATAAAACAAAAATTATTCTGGCATCAGGTCAGTTGTATGTCCATGATGCCTTTGGAAACACCAGGTTCAAGAGGTGTTCTGGTAGTGGGAGCTGCCAGGGAGGATGCCAGGGCCATTAGAACTAGTGCACAAACATCCAGGTATTCAGACTGGCATCACCCAAACACAGAATGTGGAAAGAGTAGTTATCAGATTATATGTACATGAAGATTTTTGTTTAAATTGCAGGAACATTTGGAAATGATTCCTCTTACATAATTACATTAGATTGTAGACTCTTGCTTCAGTGAGTTCAGATTATGTTGAATGCAGGGTTTCTATTAGTGAGATATTTCCTTAGGCCAAACCAACAATGTCTGTGGCAAAATCTGTCTGTGTATGAATGGTTTGACAGGATTTAGACACTTTCTTAAGAATAATTGTTTCAAATGTTCAGAGGTTACATCAAAATTGTTGCTATTTCAATAATTTGTCCAGGATGTTAAAGACAGAAATGGCTATCTTTGAAGGTGGTTTAACTAAACGATTTTGAATGGAGCTTGATTTGTAGGGTGGCTCTGCTGGATGAGGGGTTTTTTTATAGCATTAGTATTTTCAATGAAAATTTTCATGGGATCATATTGAACTTTTAAGCTAGGGTAGGACCAGCTGATTACATCTCTTTCGTGGATATGAAGGCACTAGCAGGCCAAGGTAGTAATGTGATACCAGATATGAGGCTTTCTAAACTCTAATTATATTTTTGCTGGCTCAGATGTTCTGCCTTTATTTCTTCACACCTTTATCTGGTTTTGTAGGCTTGTCTTGGTTTAGAGACAAGTTTAGGAGAAAACCACTCTGGAATGAGTGTTTCCTTGAGAAAAAAAAAGGGTTCCAACAATCCCTTTTTGCCAATCAGAAATGAATACTAGAGGATGAAAGTGAAAAAAACCCCAGACAACCATTCATTGATCAACACAGTGTCCATATGGCGCAGGAAAAGATAAATAAATGCTAGATATTGAACTTTCAGACCTTAGCCCCTCATGCACAAACACACACTGGAACATAAATCCAAAATGCAAGAGAAAGAAAAAAAAATTACAGTGGTTTGCAGTGTGATGGGGAGAAAATGGGGTTTTAGGGAAAAACAAGCAAACACCTACCAGTAGATTCAAGCAGCAGTTCAGGCAAAGAGATGTGAACCTGGTGAATCTCTAGCTTTGGTCCCCTCTCACAGCAGATGAAGCAGTTGGGCTTTCTCTCACTGGCTCGACTTTTTTCCAGCACATGGAGCTGAACCAGAGCCGCCCCTCTCCTTTCCCACTGGTCTCTGATCTCAGACCAAAACCAAACCATCCAGTTCACTTCAAAAAGCCACTGGAGGATTGCAGCTGCTGCAGGGCCATGGAAAGAAATAAAAACTTCTGCCTGCACTAACAAAAAAGAAACAGGCTAGCCAAGCAAAAAAACCCAAAACCCACAGACTGCATGGAACCCCAGATGCCTTGGGAGTGAGGCTTTGAAAAACCTTCTGAAGAGCTCCAAGGCTGCCCCCTCCCTCCCAACCCACCTTAAAAACGCAGCAACCATTTTTTGGGCATAAAGCAGACCATCAGGGAATAGATTAATCATCATAAAATCACCCCAAGACAAGGCTCTAACCCCTGCTGTCTATTTTATCACCTCCCTCACATAGAAGAGGATGTCTTATGGAATATTTAGTGTCCTACACCTGTAATTCTTTCACCATTTTGCTGCATTTTTGCAGCTCTGGAACTGTGTATCTTGAGATGAGGTGTCTAGACAGGATTGCACAACTGATGTTGTTGGAAAGCCAGTTAGTATGATTTCAGGATTTATACTCTGTCTCATCAAGTGTAAATTTACAGTGTGGTACATTCAATGAAATGTCCATTTCTAAAGGTTATTAAACAAATATAAATCAGCATACAGCAGTAAAAAATGTAACAGTGGCCATATTATATCAACAGTTGCACAGAAGGAAGAGCAGCCTGCTCTGTTAAAACCTGAAGTGGATCCAGAACAATGCTAAAATTATGCAACAGATATTTCTGCAAATATTGAAGCAATTAAAGTGCAAACAACTCCTAGTATTTACTTTCCTTGGGAGAATATATCATGATTTCTGTACAATGGAAATTTATTATATTTAATGCTCTTAATTTGCATTTTTAGTAATAGAATGGAATATATAAAGATAGATGTCATTCATGATTCCTCTTATGAGAGCTAATAATTTGTTTAAGCTTGTTACATATTGCCTACTTAATGTGAAACTGGAATGGCCTGTATTATGTACCATAGGCAAAATAAAACAACCCATGAAAAAATGGTTGAATTGAGGATACAACATGCCTTGTGGAATAAAAGTGGTTTGTGCTGCTATAATTTATACCTACTTTGAAAAATACAGATGCAGAATTCAGATGTTTAAAAGGAATTCTGCTGCTTGGTTATAGCTCTCCCTGTGAATATCTACCTATCTATCTATCTATCTATCTATCTATCTATCTATCTATCTATCTACATAACATTATATATATATATATAACATGCATGCTTTTACATAAATATTATATATATATATAGGAAAAATCTGTAAATCAAGTCAAGTTTAGAGCAAAGTCTTGGATATTATCTTAGTCGGTTGAAATACAAAGAAAATTTGTTTAGCTGTCCACATAAAAAGATATGAATGTAATATCCACAGTTACAACTTTCCCCTGCGAGTTTCCTATTTCTGGATTATGACTGACCATGAATAATATCTGACTGAAAGGCAAATGAGTATTTCCAGCAAAAGGAACAGTGAGTTACAGTTGAGAAAATGTTTTATTGAAGGGGCAGGTGTTTTAACGATGCACATGTTGATTGTGCTGGTTTTTGTTGGGCAGAATTAATTTTCTTCTCAGTGGATGGTGTGGAGCTGTGTTTTGGGTTTGTGCTGAACATGGGGTCGATAATACAGAGATGTTTTTGCTATTGCTGAGCAGGGATTGCACAGATCCAGCACCTTTACTGCTTTTTGTACTGACACTGTGGTGAGGAGGTTGGGGATGCATGGGGCTTGATTTTATTGTATATCCTAAAATAACATGGGAAAATATTTATTTACATTAGCCCTAGCAGCTTTTTAATAGCTTCATGAAACACAAAAATGCTTTTGTTTCTATGGATAATTAAAAGACAGAAATTTGCATTTAGAAAACATATTTAGGAAACCCCTAAAACTTCATTTAGAGCTTGACCAAGGCTGACTGAACAGAAATTAATATTTTTACCAGAATTTTAATTTTTTAGAACAGCATGCATAAGTAGTTTTGCTTTTTTCTGCCTGTCAATCTAGTGACAATCAAACTAGTGACAAAGACTTTTTTATAGTGTTTAAAATGTGTATGGGAAAAGAACAATAGGTTCTGATCACCAAGATATGTAAGAAGGGGAAGGAATTGCTTTGGTTTATTTTGTTATGCTTACTTTTTTATTTTTTTATTTTTAGGAAAAACTAATGGAGATTTAAAGAAACATTCAGAATTCCTTGGGAACACAAGTGGGAAATTTATCTTTCACCTCATCTCAGATGAGTTTTGTTATTGGGAGTTAAATAACTGTTTAAAGGATCTATACCTCTGTACTTTCAACCCAAGCTGTCTGAATACTTTTTTTTTTTTTTTTTTTTTTTTTTTTTTTTTTTTTTTTTTTTTTTTTTGAGGGGAAATTGTACAGATTGAGAGAAAACATGGAGGAAAAACCATTCTTGGTAGGTACATTGGGGAAAAACGTTTTGGGTAGAGCAGAATTTTGGTGTCAAAATAGATTGTATTACACTCCCAAAATGAAATTTCTTAGAACAGCAAATCTAGATATTGCCAGAGGTTGAAAAGGTCTTGGCTCACACTACTCTGTCTTTCCCTTCCAGAGACATCATAGGCATTAAATCCACTAAGATTTGCTGAAAAGAGAGTAATGTATTTGCCTTTTGGAAGGCTCGCTGTACTTTAAGTGTTAAAATAACACTAAAGTGATTGTTTTCCTCCTGAACTTCTGCTGAGGTTTAAAGTACTGGCTTCCAGTGTCCACACACTTTGGTTGGGATTTGTGTTTTCCCCTCTTGTACATTTATGGAGAATTCTCTCTCTTATCAGACTGCACTTTATTAGATAGGAGGAGAGAAGTTGTTTTGGTCTTCTCTTGAAATAAACCACTGCAGCACTTCAATAATCATGAGATTATTTTTCTGCTTAAAAAACCTCACAGAATACAGTTTTAAAACTACTTTTTCAGCAAATAACACATAATTACAAAAGAATTACCCTTTCCATGACTAAACTTATTTACTCATAAATGCCCAGAAAGAGATGTGTTTCAAAGGGGAAAGGCAGTGTGGTACAATGCATTCTTGCTAAATTACTTTTTCTAAATGATTGTTGCTTTCAAAACTTCTTTGCAGTGGTTGAAACTTGGCAGAAAAGAATCAATGCTGTAAAGGGAGAATATGCCATTCTGTGTCCCAAAGCCCTAAGTTTGATTTTTTCTTGCTCTCTTCACAGTATATGTAAATACTGATGAATTATCTGTATTTAGCTGAATTATGTGATGAAGCTATTTCCTCTGGGAATAATTGCTTTGTTACACATTTCTTACATAATATGATACACATTTCTTACATAATAAGGTTTCAGTTTATTTCCCCTTCATGAGTCTTGTTGTCCCTTTTCTCATAATGAGAAGGATTTTGGGAGAAATTAATGAACACTTTCTGAACCCAGGCCTGCTGCTTTTCTTCCTGTTTTGATGGTTGAACTTTCTGCTTGATAATACTGCTATTATGCATAGTTTGCCTTCATGTGGAAAACTGATGTTTTTTTGACAGCCTTGAGAATCTTTGATCCTGTCATTTTTAAAATGTTTCACCATCTATTTCAGCTCTCCATCTTGTAGATTGACAGAATAGACAGGGTCACATTTTGGAGTGAAAAGTCTGAAAGGGTCAGCATTCTAAATCTAACTTTTGTTTTGAATGCTGAATGACTAAGATACAGCATCCCCTTTTATTCTGTTTGCTCTTGCAGTAATTGGCCCTGTTTCCAAGGCGGACTCACCCTTTTGAAATATGCTATGAGAAAGAATGTAGATGAGGTGCAAATAAGTCCAATAACGCATTTTGAAACATTTTTAGCTCACTCAGAGGTGCAATTGCATTCTGGAAAGGGTTCTGACACTGCTGGAAGCACAAAATAGTGCTTGTGTGCAAGACCTTGCTAGCTCTCTCTTTCTGACTCCAAAGTCAAATGTTAGATGAGTTAACAAAAAAGGCTGGATTGGCTGGGAGTTCTGTTTATGTATTTATCTTTTCTTTGGTTTCCACTGTAAGTAGTGTGAAGTACAGTAAAATCTTTTATTCTGTTTGTAATAGCAGAGCAATATTAAAGTTACAGAGGATCACTAAGTATTAGATCATAATGTCCTAGATCTCATGCCACAGTGCTACTCAAACTGACACATAGTGAGAAAATGAAAAAAACAGCTAAGCAAGTAAGTACCCCAAACCAAAACACATTCTGCTTTCTTTCCTTAAAGCCTTGATGGTGACTATAATTTTCACCTCCTCTGCCCTGTCTGACTTTAGAAAAGAGCAAAAATAGAATACTTTATCTCTTACTTCATCTTTTTGTTGGTTTGTTTTTAGGCACACTGGTCCAAAAATAATTTTAAGAAAAACATGTAGAAATAGATCCCACCAGCTCCTGATCTATAAGGAAAACACTGTGAACACTCAATGTTGATAATCTCAATATCTCGAAACAAAAAGTGCATAACAAAGACTTAAAATGTATCAGATTAATGCATCAGAAAAAAATAATTTGGCTTTGTCTCCACTTACAGGTATACTGTTTCCTGAAGCTTCCTGTCATGGAACTGAAACGTTATCAATACATTCTTTTCTCATAATAGACTTTTTTAATCTATTCACTTGCAGAACATTCAGTTTTCCCATCTGAAACTACAGCTTCTGATTATTCTGATCCTTGAAAAATGAATGCACTAATTGTCCTCATCCATTATTACATTTTCTTGTCTTTGATTCCAGCTATGGATGGTTTTCTCATTTCTCATACTGGTTTTGACATTTCAGCTTTCTGAGGGCCCTTAATTAATTTTTCTGTTCTCCAGTTCCCTGAGTGACATGAACTCTCAGACGTGAACACACACTTATTTTCGCTTCTTCTGGCATACAAGGGAAGGAGCAAAAAGATCCTGCATTTTTCACAAGCAGAAAGGAAGGTCAGAGCTCAAAAGTCACTTTGTATGTGGAATATCTTATGAAATAGTGATAGGTTAGAGATAGCAGCAATTTTTGTAAATAGCCTGGAGATTTTTTTGTGAATAATCACTTTGCTAACTCAGCAATTTCCATCAGTATCAGGAGATGCCAAAATATGTGATCTTGCAAAAACATTCACCATCTCCTCTGCTCTGTGTGTGACCTTGGTTGATTCCAAGATCAGGGTAGACCACAAAATTGTCATATGAAAGAATAAGAATGATGTCTTTTCTGCAAAAAGGAGTGAGTTAAATCTTTGAGGGAAAACCAGAATACTCTGTAGAATATCCATGGATACTTCAATGAACCAGGATATCAACTTCCCAAGATTATTTTTTTCTCTGTCAAAACACAGGTGCTTTCTTATAGGCAAGTTTATTTGTTAGGATTTTGTGTAGGTGTGGTTTCCCAGATGACACATAGTCTTGCCTCTATATATTTATATTTAGACAGAAGAGTTGAGCCTTCTCTGAATGGAAAAGAATGGTTGGAAAAGGTAACAGTTTCTGTTTTTCAAGACTGGAAATTACTTCTACAACAGCATGTACATTTTTTTGTCGAAAAATTAGGTTTCTGAATAGTCTTATGAGACTTAACACTTCTTTCAGCACAGTAATATGCATTTTTAGACAAGGTGGCACAGTTTAATTCAAAATATGTGATAGCTAGTTAATAAAAAAGTCATATTTTGATTTTTGGTCTTTGTATAATATTTGGGATTAGCTCAATATACTTCACTTATGAATTTCTGAGTAGCTCTGAGTCCAATTATCAATCTTAACTAAGCAGAACAACTGCTTTAGTGACTTTCCACATGGCAACTTATGTTAATTTATAGATACACATGCCGTAAGGCTAAACCTTTACACAGGAGGTATTGAAATTCATAATGATGCATGCAATCCAGGCTGGGAGCTTTTCAATCTCAAGAAGAAAGTAACAGATTGATATTTTAGAACTGGAGGGGAAACAAGCTTGTTTTTATAAACAAATTAACTCATCCATGACTTCATGCCATTAAATTCTCCTATTATTCAGAATTATAGGTTATGTTTCCATCTCACTTAGAGAAGGGAAATATTATTTGTGGCAGAGCCTCACAGCCTTTTCTGTTTGGCTACTACAGTGAGTAAACAGATGAAATAAATGCATGGTGGCAGGAGTTTCTGAGCCTCTTCCCCTCCTTAATTTCCTGTCAGTGGATTAGATTAACTTGTTGGGTGTACATTTATGACACCTGTATCAGCAAAGAACCTGCCTCCCTGAGTCAACAGGCAAGGTTGGATTGTTGGATACCAAGGAGGGATGGTTGCTGGTTATTTAGGAATCTAGTTCTCCTTGGAAGCAAACAAGCTGAGGGAAATGCAACTACATTTGTTTTACAAGTGTAACACCTCAGGAAAGCAAGTTGTCTTTTATTGTTTGGGAGACAGCAGATCAATCATCTTTTGTTTTATCTGTCAGTCCTTAAATGGTCTTTAAGCACTGCACACTTTGAAATCTAAAAGGAGTATAAAAATATCAACTAACAATCAGAAATACAGAGAAAACAGTTTTACAAAGAAAAATTTTTTAGCAGCAGGGAGGTCACTCTTTCTGTGCATCACTTTATTACTCAATAACAAAAAACCCTCCAAAATGGGTATTTTATTTTTAATCCAGAAGAAGGGCACTAGTGCAGAGTGCACTATACAGAGACTTAGTTTTCATTGCTCTTCTGGGTTTGAATCGGATTGTAACAACCACATTTTACTCTTTTACCAACTGCATGAATAGCATCATGTTTTGTTAAATTGAGTGCACACAATGTGAAGCACTCCTAGTGCTCTAGGATGAAGTTGCTGTGCTCTAAATTGGGTCTTTATTTTCAGTGATGCCACCTCAGAATCTGCAGAATATGCAGAATCATTTGGTAAGACAAACCACCGAAGATGATACTGACTTTTGTTAAACCACAGTGCACCAGGAGAGGAGGGGTAGGGGAGATCTCATTGGTATTGAAATACCTAACAGAGTGGTGTAGAGAGGGTGGGGTCAAGTTCTCTCAGAAGTCACAGTAGAAAATAAGAGGCAATAGATACAAGCTGAATTGGGTTATTATGTTTGTCTTCTGAAGGCAGTGACTGGGCATTGACTGCTGATGGCAAGGAGAGAAAATTTTCTTTTTTCCCCCTTTACTTCTGCATGTAGCCCTTCTTTTCTTTACTAATTGTCTATATCTAAGTCAATTAGAAACTACCTACAGGCCTTGAGAGTGTAATGATATATCAGCTTGTCCATATGGCTTTGAGAGTTTTTCATTTATTTCTTGTTTATTTAGACAGTTTCCTTAATTTATAAGGTGCTAGTGTGTGGAAAACATGAAAATCTTTGTAAATATGTATCATGTTAACTGGGCTGTAGGTTTAGATAAAGAAGAAAACAACTGATTTGATATTTTTGTCCTTGAGAAATCTAGGCCACAGTGATATTTTCTATGCGTTAATAAAATGTTTAATAACTTCAGCCATCAGTGTTTCATTTTCTGAAAACGGACTGATTAGGGTTTCTTTGCATATTTCTGTCCTTTCTTATCCAGTAGAAGATCAGATAAAATATTATATATTCTTTTTTAGACTTGGCCTCTGATTTGTGCTTCAAGACAGCTATGAATTATCTGGAAAGAAAAAGGGACTAGATTGCACAGTATTTATATACTTAAAAATGTTCCCAAAGATTCAGTGGATTTCACTGGAGCATCTTTAAAAAATCAGGCCAAACAATTTTGAAACAATATTTCACATCTCAATTAAATTGACTTCTCTCTGTAAAGTGATTGAAAAAACAAAGGAAAAAGAAAACATTAGTGTACCTTCTATTGCTTGTTATTTTTGCTCCATAGATAAACAGTGGATTTTCATTTTCTTCTGCTGTTTTCTTTTAAGTTTTTCATAAGGTGTTTTCCTGTTTCTTTATATCCCTTGGCAATTAGAACTGGTGGTGTATTTGCCTTGTTTACTTTATTCGGTGCTAGTGTCTTCTCTTTAAACTCATGCTTAATTGTATCATCATTCCTAATTTTCCTGTTTATGATAGTTTAGATTATTTGTCATATTTCTTGTAGTCTTACTATTCTCTTACTGCTTCTTACTTCTCCTGCATATTGGGAGATCTTTCCTTTCAGTACTGTGTTTTCCAGTAACCATCTATTCTTCAGTTATTTTTTGACTCTTAGGAAAAGAGGCAAAGGATTTTCTCCAGGAATTCTAACTGCCACTTACATTAGTATAATACACTGTGGTTTGGGATTTTTTGAAATCCATTATTCTTGACTCATGCATAAGCTTTGGAATAGTCCTTTGCATAGGAATAATATAATTCTGAGATTTTGGTATTATTACTATGACTTTATACAGCCTGGCAATTGTTAATTTTTTTTTTCTGAAGAAAGCACACTACTGCAAAGAAATAGTACAATTAAAGGCATTCCTGCAAAAAAAAAAAAAAAAAGAGATAAAATACTGTGGGCCTAAGGATTTATTTCATTCTTCCTATGAATATTTCAATGAAATAGTAAGTGATGATAAATTCAGCAGCATTTTCATTGAACATTTTATCATTAAAGTGTCTACAGAAATATATTGCTTTCATTTATGCTTTCTGTCTATCCCTAGGCATAGAGTAGCTACTTTGAAGTTTTATCAAAATTATTTTTCAGAGAATATTTGCAAATATTGGTTACAAAATGAGTGGCCAAAGACAAAAATTGTGTCTCTAGTTTATAGTGACAATTGTTGGGACATAGGAAGCTGTTGGCAGCACTCAAAAGAGATTTGCCAATTGTGCAAAGTGAAGAGAGTCCATTGACAGGTGAATCATCTTGTCTATCACTGAAGAAAGGATGCCTGATAATTGTCTTTAGATGAAAAGTAGTATTTTATATCATTATGGATCTATACAAAATCCAAAGCAAATAGTTCAGATTGAAATGGGGCTATTTCATGAAGTTATAAAACAAGTTATTTTTGGTTTTTAAAAATAAATAGAATTTTACTTAAATACGACTCTCTCAGGCAAATGTTGTGATTCTTGTGATCCTTGTGAGTGCCTTCCAATGCAGGATATTCTATGACTAAGTCTGGTCATGCAAAGGATAAAGCTGATAATTTAAGGTTATAAAGTAGCATTTTTTAGCACCTCCAGCTAACTACTCTCAGTTGCAGGCAAGATTTTCAACTATTTTGAAGCCACTACTAACCGAAAATAGAGGGTTTTTTTCTGGCATCAAACATTCTATTTTCAATTCTTATTGCTAAAAAAGCTGGAAAGAGATATTAAATGCTATTAATCAACTTTTTATTAATGTTTAGCTGAACTGTGAAACTTATTCCCAAGAACATCTCTGGGGATGAGACTCCTTCTGTGATTCTGATAATAAATTTAGCAGGATATATAATCCTAGTACTTCAGGTTTAGCCTGGTATTTAAATATAGAAAGTTAAATGATTTTTAACAAAGACAGAAGACCTTGATTTTTTGTTTTGTATGTATTTATAAATATAATTTCTTGAACATTTTTCTTTAATATTTATTGCTATGCAGAGGGTAATATTGTAGATAGAATATAGATGTAAGAAAAGTCTGTTCTTGATTCACAAGCAATTGGAAACTTTGTGAGCTTTTAAGGCAATTTCATTTACTAAACCAATCTTTAGTACCTCTGAAATCAGTATAATTATGTGGTGCAACTCTACTGAACTGAATAGGAGTTTTGCCATGTTTAAATTAGGCCAAATGACACAACCAGAGTCAGTTATTATAAAATCATACTTGCATGGCCTTAGGTCCCTTTATTTGAATATTTTAATTTAACTGCTTATTATCACCTGCTGTGCTAGGTTTACATGGTGCTTTTTGATCAGCAGGTAAGCACTGAACATGCACTTTGCAGTGAGAGAGAGAATAGAGGAAATCTGGTGGTCCTATGGATAAAGGCAGGTGAGCTGGCACTTTTGAGATGAGGAGATTCACTGTCATAGAATGTAATGTAACTTCAGAAATTTTAAGTTTTACTCATGAAGTGCAATTATTATCTTTTTATAAGTATAGTTTATCTATTTTCACAAAAACTGCTGTCCACAAGCAATGAGAAGTGAGCTTTGTGAAACTGTATCTATAATCTCAGTATAAAACATTACAGAAGTTTTCTCTTTTTTCTACTAGATAATTAAAGTTATCATACTGTCAAAAAATACCTCTGAATAGTCATCATTTTCCTTTACCTAAATAATTTTTTAAAAAGCATTTTTAGGAAAAGTTTTACATTTCTACATGGAGATATAGTGTTTGGACCTGGAGCTCTGATTTGTCTTGCATAATGGCTTTGCAGAATTATTCCTTAGGAATGAAGGAATAGAAAAGTCTTTGTAAAGATCTATTTATTGGCACTAGTGTAAATAGCAAGGAAAATAGATCAGATTTCCAAAAACTTTATCTAAAAACATGTCAGAGGTTTTTTTGGATGTGTCCCCAAAGAGACTTTATAAATTTTTCCATGCCATTTGATCTAAATAATGTGCTCTGCTCACTCTGCCTCACCTAACAATTTTCTTTTTCAGACAGAAACTTCTTTTGTGCAAAATTTTATTCTATTTTTTCCTTTCAATCTTCTTCAACATCTTCTGTAAAGTGTAATTTCTACAAATAAAGAATGCCAAATTAGATTTATATTTACAAAGGCAGACTCCTTTTAAAAATAAAAGAATGCTATGCAATTTTGTTTCACTAAAGGCACTAATTTTAAAACTTGATTTTCCTTCGTAATTTTTAAACACTACTGATCAATGCCAACCTCAACAGAAGTTATACCTGGAAAAAAAATCAGGAAAAAATAATTGCTAACATGAAAATTCATTTTTTCATGGAAAAACTAAGACACATAACAAAAACTTCAAATTACCCATTGATGCTTGCAATCATTACTTGCATCATTGCTGCTTTTTGAAATAATAATTATTTAGAAAGTGACTTAGCCTGGTTAGTTCTGGGATAGAGTTAATTTTATTCCAAGTAGCTGGTACAGCTCAGTGTTTTGGATTTAGTATGAGAATAATGTTCATAAAACACTGATGGTTTTGGTTCTTCCTAAGTAGTGGTTCCGAGTTAAATCACTTTTGGCTTTGACACTATGTTTTCCTTTACCAGTATCTGACAACCCCTCAAGTTGTTCAGCCAGTGGAAGACTGGAAGTTACCAGCAAATTTAGTCAGCACAGGTGAAAAAAAAATACACCTGCTGTGGTAGCACACTGTAATTATATATTTCACTTGATTTCTGGAGTGTTACTCTTGAAACTCAGGGCACAATCTGGTATTACTACTTTTACTTATTGCCTATTTTATTCACTAAATGAGAATGCTTAATCAAGTGCCACATGAGCTTTTGATGAAACTTATAAAACACTTAAATCTGAAAGGTTATTGGATTAGCAGATATGATACCCCTCCTTTGCTTTATTTTTTCTCCCAGGAGTTCATGAATTAATAGCATAGTTGAGCAAGGAAATTAAGTATGCAAAGAGTAGTTTATTGGTTTAAGTGTGACTAAAACTGGGATTGGCAAATATGGAACTTTTGTCTCGTGGAAAATTCTGGCATTTGCAGGATGAAAATATCTTTTTAAAATGTAATTATATAATTACAGAGTTACACACTGTAGTGTTGCCATGAGCTCATTTTCAGCTCCCATTTATCATTATTATTTATGTAGTTGTGCCTGCTGCTCTTACATGATTCTATAGGCCAAGCAACATTATCAAAGATGACTAAGGGCACACAGTGTACTTGCTGTTTGAAGAGGAGTCTACTGTTACAGATGCAGGAATAATTTTAGAATCCTAAGAACAGAACAAACCACTCTGCCAAGACCACATAGCATATCAAATTGTGCAGTCAAAACAGGATTCTTTTGATTTGTGTCCTCAGATAAGGAAGAGGAGAAAAGCCAATGTCAGGAAATAATTGGATGGTTATAAGCAGCATATTGAAAGCAGCCTACTTTATGCAGATTTGGTGTTATGTTGTAATCATGAGGACATGGGATCATTTTAAGGAAGCCTTAGGTATGGTTATGTTTAAATGAAGTGTTTTCCATGCAGGTAATTCTGATGAATAAAATGAAAGAACAAACCCAAACCTATAGAAACCTTACTCTTTCTCAAATAATTCTCTTTTGGTAATAATTGTCAGGAAGGGAATTCAAAGAAAAGTTGTGGAATAAATTCTATGCTTACAGCTGGACTGTGACGAGAGAGGAAGCACAGGTTCTCTAGGTCCCAACTTCTCTTTTTTGCCACTTGGAAGGAACAATATTGGTGGAGTCAGTATTCTTAGGGTAAAAATACCTTATAGCATTGCCTGTTGTCTGCATGTTAATCCTGAAAATGAAAGGGAAGTTGAACCTGTCAGTGTTAGTTGGGTTACCATGTCCTTTGCTGGTTTCTCAAGGCTGTGATGTTACCTTCTTGAGCCAGCTATTTATTACTTGATTAGTTGCAAGAATGTGGATATCTAATGAAGAGCCCTGTTATATGGTGAGAAAAATGAGCAGAGATGGTCAGATGAATAGATACTGACTGTGGATATTCTTAAGGACAAAGCAAATAGCTCATTCAATCTGTTAGGTGTGTTTGGTTTTTTTTCCTCTGGAGTGCACTTATCTGCTTTTTAAGGTAATCAGGGAGACAAATGTAAGGAATGTCTGTGAAGTTATGAATGCCTTTGAGATTAAATTGTCGATGCCTCGAATCAGTGATAGCGATTTTGTTGTTGTTGCTGCTTCTTTTCTTTTCCCTCCTGTATCTTGTTTCAGCTCTACCTCTTTAATGTCAAGGAAATTTTCTTTCTTTGTGCCCTCCTGCTTTCTTCTTGTCAGTGTTATCCTTTTGTTTCCTTTCTCCCTGATTTTGGTATCATTGCCAGCCCTCCTTGTATCTATCACTTGTATCCAAAGATCACAGAGGTCAGTAATGTTGGATTTCTCTATATAGAAGTTTGTTCTGTGGAAGCTTTGAGGTTTTTCAAAATCCTTTTTCTTTCTATGTAGTTAAATTGAATAAACAAAGAAAAGAGAAGGTGAAGACACATGTTCATCACCTTTCCCCACTCCCAGAATATCCAGTAGCTTTTTTATCAGGGTACTTGCTTTTCACATCAGGGTCCCATGTTCCAGGTATAAACCTCTTTTTCAAACTACTGTTCTACCTAATCCATAACAGGGAGTTTGCACTATTGTGTCTCCTTGGGCTCTTGGATTTACACCCTAAGTAAGTAGTTGTTCTGTAATGAATATGTTTTTGCCTCCCACTGGAGCTGTACTGTTTTGTAAAAGGTGCGCATTCCCTGAATGAAATAAAGGAAAAAATATCTAGGCCAGAGTCTCTAATTAGACACATAATGTCTATTTAAGTTCTTACTTTCAATCTATGGTTGTCCTTTCTTGGGGGGAGTATCTTAGAATGTGTCTCACACATATTTGGCTACATGGTTAGCATGAAGGACACATCACCAGCAGCTCTGATTTGTGAATTTTTCCACCATGGGACAGAAATATGTTTGCCTGTTTTCTCCCCTTGTGTATTTGAATGAGCATTCATGTACACTCCAATATCTGATTTTAAAAACAACTTATCCTTCTGAAACTAGGTCACACATTCATTAGAAATACTTCTGTGTGAAAAAAGGAATATTTTCTAACAAAAAATATCTTCAGAAAAGATCATCAGCTGTATCCCTGACACATGGACTACTTAATTTAATCTCTTGTATTGGATGACAAATTAGTGTTGAAACTTCTTTTAGTTTGGGATTGTATTTCTTTGGCCTTTATATATACACATATACATATATACATATATACATATATACATATATACATATATACA
>JANRMJ010000054.1:13414690-13437879 GCA_025584955.1 Alethe diademata | reverse complement strand
CTACCTACTATGAGGTAGGTAGAAGTTGATGATGCTATAATGGCATATTGATATAATTAAAAATATCTTGTACTATTTCAAGGTATTGTCCTGCAATAATCTTCCATTCCAGTCTGATGTCCTTTGCTATGTCTTCGCCCAAGAGACTCCAGCAAAGATAGCACAACTCTAGAAGGAAAACAGCTCCATTTGCACTGTGCCAGTCTAAAAAGTCCTGTTCTGCCTCCACTTAACCAGCCCTAGCTTGGCAGTCTCTGCCCTCCAGTATGTACTATAAGCACTTCATTTCAGAACTAAGTGGTTCATGAGAGAGCTATACAAGTAGAGGGCATTCAGCCAAGCAAGAGAGGTGCTTGACTGATATTCATGAATGCTGTAATTTTATTTTGAGGGACATGTCATTTTCCCTATGATACTGGATGTACTACAATTGCCAAGTTCATAATCAGTGTTATGATGGATACTGAGCAGCATGAACCAGGAACTGAATGGCTGAAGGAAATGTAGTGTCTGATAGGCTTTTCTGAGCTGAGGAGAAATCCATTATAATGTCTAAAATGTCTATATATCTACATTTTAGATGTCTACCTTCCCTGAAAACAGATGCAATTAGCAATTTTCATTGTCAATTCAGTAGTTCCCAGTCTCTTCTGTTCTGCTGTCTCCTCTGTCAAATACAGAAAGTCCATGACATGATGGAAATCTTCCAATAGTATAAATATAGACAAGGTTATTATATTATTGTAGCAGTTTTATGAGAGAATAATGAAACAATAGCTAAATGTATAATCTTCCACTTGTCATGGCTTACCATATCACCATTTTACTCATCAGCAGTTTTTATTCTTGACATAAGGCATCACATCAGTTCATCTGCTACTTCAAATCAGAATGTATTAGCAGCATCCTGTGATTTTCTCCTGTTTATGCCTGTAGTTGTAGCAGGAACTGTATTTATTCTTGCTTGATACAGACAGGTGCTCTTTCTTCAATTTTACAGTTCTTAAGGTCCTTGGAATTTAATGACCCTTGTGGGACCTTACCAATTTAGAATATTTGGATTCTATAGTTAACTTTCTTCTAAATTATGGTTTATATTTGAGAAGCTAATAAAATTTACTCAAACTTATTAAGTAAACTCCTTTCAAACTCCATTATGAAAGTGGATCTTACTTTCTCTAATTAAATTTGCTTAGCTGCTGTATTTGTTATTTTTAGGTACATTTGAAGTTTATATGGTGACAATATCAGAGAAAAATAAGGACTTTTTTTCTCTAGTAAATAAGTAATTATTAATTCTGCTGATACTGGTTCTATGCCAACAGGAGCTAAATAATAAGTAGCTAATAATAACAGGAGCTAAGTAAATAACTTTCCTTCCATTGGTGGTTTACCAGCTGAGCTATGTCTGAGGGTTAAAGAACACAAGCCAGACTATCTCCCATTGCTGAATTTGACCCCGTAAGCATTGCTCTGTCTTTCAGCTCTCTCATGTCTTTCAGCTCTCTCAGACACTTACCTTTGTATTCAAGGCTTAATTTATTCACTTTTCATGGTCACTGGACCGACTGATCACCTAGAGACTCAACCATCAATTTGTTCATTTTCAGTCAAATATTTCTGCATTAACCTCTTGCCTGCCCTTATTGTTGGAAAAGAGCTTTCCTGAATTGTATGTTAAACTTTAAGTGTAGCTGTCTTTGAGCTTAGCCTTTCAGTTTTCTATTCCTATGATTCATTACACACAAATCCTTTCTACCTGCCTGATAAATGCTGTATCACTGTTCATTTTTATTGCTTTCTGTCTTCTCTCTTTATCAGTCTTTCTCTTACTTCAGGTGAAACACACTTTTAAAAAATAGACTGCCTTTTTATCCTCTTTTTGTGTAGTCTCTGAACAAGAGATTTGCTCTTGGAAGACACTCCTAGGCACTGTAGTATTGTCTCCATCCCTGTTATTGTATACTCCTTGCACATTAAAGTGGTGTTCTAGGGTGGTGTGTGGTCCAGTATCCCCATCATCTGTCTTTTTGTCCAGATATAAGTCTTGTGCCTTTAAGAGCAAAACAGGGGAGAGATGAAGTGGAATTATTTTTCAGAATGGAGTCTGTGTGTGCAGAAGCTTCACTTCCTCCTCCGGATTCCTTTCCCTCAGCATGTTGTCTGCAGCATGGATAGAGGGAGGATAGCTTTGCTTTGCTTTTTAAGCTAGTTTCTCATCTGTGAGCAGAATCAAGAAAGTTTTTCCTGGGACAGTGGCTTTTTCTGGCTGTCCAGCTTTCCTCTAGTCTGGAACACCATCTGCCAGGGGCCCCCTCCCACAGAGATCCTGGAAGGGCCCGTGATGCTGAATCCCAGGTCCAGGGAGAGAGAGAGACAGAGACTGAGAGACAGAAAGAAAGAGTCCTGAGCCACACCCACAGAAAGGATTTTGGACTCTGACTCTACCATCTCTTCAGAGCAATGAGAGGTTTTATTGTGTCTATTGTTCATTTATTTTTCTCTTATAAAATAAACAGATTTTGTCTACTTTTTCCAAGGAAATCTTTTCCGAACTGGGTGGGGAAGGGGCTGGCCAAAATCTGCGTTTTCAAAGGACACACCTTGTGGACATTTCCTCCCAAATTTGTCTAAAACTGGTACAAGTGGTCAGTAAGACTGCTTCAAAACCTTGAGATAAAATGTTGGGAAATATTGTTTCACAAATTATTCTTATGAATGTACACAGATGGCAATAGGAAATGGAGGTCCGGGTTCTGTTTGTTTGGAATATTATGGATTTGCAAAATTTTATTTTGTTCCAATATTTTAGGAAGTTATCTGTATTTTCCAAAATAAAATATCTGTAATATTCATTTGGTAACAACAGAATGTTTATGTGATATCCAAAATATAATTTATTTAAATAGGAAATAGAGAAAAAGAAAGAAGACATTAGAAGATTAAACCATGCATCAGAAAAAAAATAGTAACGAATGCTTTGTTTCTGCTGAAAATTCCTTTCATATCAGTGTAATCCTATGAAATTGTGGATTTTGATGAAAGCAGATTTTTCTGTGAGATTTGTATTTTTAAAGAAATTCTGGAAGCAAAGTAGCCTTTGTTATCTCACATTTAACAGAACTTAATGACAATGTAGATTCTGTCCTATACTTTTTATATTTGCTGTGATTTTATTACATTCCTTTCACACACCAGGATGTTGCTACTTTTTATTGTCAAGTATCAGTGATGTTTAAACATTCTTGACATTTATGAAGCTACCCTGAATGTCTGTTGATGAAAAAAGCTTTTCCATTACATGTTAAAAGAAGAGTCAGGGGAACTATTAGAATACAGTAAATCCTACTTCAAGGCCTCCCAAAATATATTGTATATTTGTAGCTTTAGACATTTACGTTATCCAGTGGACTATGACAATTCCTGTTTAATTTAGTTTTAGTGCCCTCTTTCTTCACAGTAAGACTGTAAGATTATTGACACACCTTTTTAATTCTTTTTTTTTTTCTCTTCCTTTTGTCACTGAAGCAAACTTTTAAGGTAGTACTATCCACACAACTGAGAACAGACTGAAGTGTTGTGGGAAAATGCCATTTCACAGGCTTCTGAGCTTTTCTAAGTAGGTGCCTGATTAAATTGATGGATGCCATAAGATTGATATACTGCCTTTTCCAAACTTTTGTTGCTGGGTATGGAAGTTGTAAGAAAATCCTTGACACTTCATGCTCCTTTACAGACTGTATATCTTTAATGAACAACTATGTTCCATGGCATTTGACATTTAGTAGGCCATCCTTTACTTACACCTGAAAATTTGGCACAGATTTCTGTACAGACAGAAATAAATGGAAAGTTCTAATTCTAAGTTTTAGAGAAGTCATATGGGGCTAGAACTTTCATGTGACAGGAAAAATGACTATAAAAGGATCTTGGCTCCATATGGGGTTTTGATGGATTTTATCCCAAGTGTATTTTCTTCAGTGTGAGTTGTGGGGCATGGCCATAATTCCCTCTAACACTGACTGGCCAGTTTTTGCAGTGGCAGTTAAACAACCTTTCTGCAGCAAGAGAAATGCCCAGGAAGGTCAACATGTGTCGCATTCCACTGAGGGAAACTGCGAAGTGTTCTTTTAGAATTAGATGGTAGAGAACAAAATTAAGCCTAATGAGACAAACCTTGTATCTGAGAACAGTTCATTGATAATGAAGAACAAAAAGAAAAAAGCGTTGCCCAAACAAAAGAAGGCTAGAAAAGACAGAAAAGAAGGAATGAAAACGGAAAAGAAATAGGGAAGGCGGGTGGGGAGGGAGAGAGAGAGAGGGGAGACAGAGAACAAGATGGTTTTACCACCAGATGATCTTGTAAGTGGCATCGGCATCCAGGTGATGGGGGGTGTGCACACTGCCTGCCTGTGGACAGGGTGGGTCTTGATGAGCCTGTGCAGCTCTCAGAGAGGAGAAAACAAGCAAAACCCTCTGGGGTAGCCCCTTCACCTATTTTCTCATGGTATCACCTGCAACCCGCCCCCAGCAAGGGCTATTTCAATGGAATGCAGCTACATCTTTTGTTTCCTAGTTGCTCCCGTTTGTCTCTCAGGCTATGCCCTCTCCCCACATTATCCCTCTTCTGGGTAGCAGGTGGGAGGAAAATTGACTGGAAAAACCAAACCCATAACAGACACTAAACTGAGCCCTGGAAACTTCCTTACATAGCAAAACTGTGAATTAAATTTAGATGTTACACTTGTACTGCTGGGCTGCTAAAAGGCATTCAGTTTTATTGGAAAACCACACACGCTGCAAAATTTTATATGTGGTAGAGTTAAGAGCCCCTTAGGAGCTTATTTACATCTGATGAATGGCAGTGAAGGGCCAAGTGATCTATTACACACAGTATTTCTTTTTTAGTTCAGCCCTCATAATTCTGAAGGTTCTGTTACAGAGAAATGTTTCTGATTGAACAAAACACCTTGACTGTATCTTCACGGGTCCTATGGATGGTATGCAAAACTTAAATACCTAGATATCTGACTTGGATTGTTTACAAAATAGGAAATAGGAAAAGTGCTTCTTTTTAACACTTTCACTGTTTGTCATGTCTTAATGTCTATGATGAATTTTTAAATCCCATGAAAAATTATTATTCAGCAGTTACTTTTCTAATCTACCCTTTAATTTCTTATGTTGGTTCAAGGACAATCTGAAAAACCTCCTCAAAATACATCCCTCAATTAAAATAACATCATTTAATAATTTTTTTTTGATAGCCCAAAAACTTCCGAACTCTTATTGTGACCAGTTCAGCACAATAATGTGTTTAGCATAAAAGAAAACCATTAATTTTGCTGGTTTCACAGAAGTACTTAGAGTCTTTGAAGCTGGTGAATTAGATGGCACTTATGCTATTCTAAATTGAATAATTTTGATAGCTGTAAAAGGAAAGCTGATACTGGTTTCTCTGTGGAACTAGTAGGGATTCTACATGAAAATACAAAATCTCTAATGCTAAATCAAACTACTAGGCTGATACCTATGCATCACATAACTATCTATGGTTGTTTATGTCTGCAGAATTACTTTTATAGGTAGATGTTCGTTTGAGCAATTCTACAAGAGCTGTACTTTTTGCAGCTGTTTATTTTCAGCAGCATTATGTATTTCCTGAGCTCAGAGTCAACTTTCTAAAGGCAGAAGGAAAACACCAGAGTTTTGTACAGGTTAACAGGATAGATAAGCATGGCAGAAGTCTGCATTCAAAAGGGACTAGAATGGGGTTGTGTAAAGTCTTGAACTTGCTCAGTCACAGTTTAGCAAGTCATGAACAGAATCAGACAAGTGTGGGAAAATCGTGCTGGAGTTCACTTTTATAAAAATTGAAATACCAATGGTGTTGAGAGAAAGATATGTTCAGTGTGATAATGGAAGGGCCATCACAGGTCATTTCCCTTTTGGAAAATGGAGCAGTGTCATTGGCAACAAAAGCCTGGACATTCCCCACTTGCAGGGTAGGAAAGTGGGGCATGTGAAAGTGTTGTGTCCGTGTGTATTCAGGGGTAAGCCTCAGGAGAATATGCAGCATAAAAAAAGACAAGATACTGTGAGGGAAAGGTCTGGATGTGGAAGAGGAAAGAGAAGCTTTGTGTCTTTGCAATGGAGAAACTATTTTGTTAAGATCTGAGCAGAACTTGGTAAACAGGGACTGGTAGTCCAACCTGGACTGTGCGTTCTCTGAAAGGTTATTCTAGGCACTATCCAGCAGACCTCCATAGGCTGAAACACCTTTGCAGAGAGAATTAATAAAACAATTTGGAGTGAATAAACTTCAAATTTAATATTTCTAAATAGCAAGATCCATTTTTGCATACCCTAATCAGGAAAAAAAATACTTTCTTTATTTGAGGGTGGAAAGATTCTTAAAGATCCAGCCTCCAAAATAACTTTTACCTTTAAGCAACGTAGCTCAGATTTGAAGACTTTCTTGATAATGTCTACAGGATTGTATTTTTCAGGTAATATAAAGCCTATGACCTTCGGCCACCTGTCAGGGGAATCCTTGAAAGACAATGAAAATAACTCATTAACACCATGGTAATCAAGAGCAGAATTTGATCCAGAAAAAAAAACTCATGATCACAGGTGCAGTCATACAGAACAGTTAAAAATAGTTTCAAAATCTAACTCACGTATTGGAAACTAAAAGGATGTTTTGGATTGCTGTCCTCAGTATCAGTCAATACATGTAAATGCAAATTATGTACTTTTAACCTTTTGCCCATATGTGAGGTGGGGCTAGGTCAAAACATGTCATTAAGGAAGGTCAGAAGGTGTAGCCCTCCAGGGTTGAGCATATCTTTTATTTAATTCTCTTAAAACCTGAAAGATTGCATTCTTAGAGAGTAATGAGAATTGAAGTTACAACATTTAGTGATTTGGAATAGGTACTGTTTCTTGGTTTATAGCAGTTTATACAGTTTTCATTCAGGCCTGGAGCAGTTGGATATTGTCAGAGCACAAAAATACTGAATTAATATTAATTTAACACTCAAATTTACTGGCTCAGGCTTAGACATATTAGATTAAACCACAAATTAAAATATCTGCCTCTATTTAATAATAAAATTGTGCTGCAAATAAGCTGCACAATAACTCATAGACCAAATTTATTTTTTTTTCATTCAGGAGTTTGCTAACAGGTATGTACATATGTCTTTTGAATTGTATGATATCAGCTATTGGCCTTCTTATGCACCAGAAATTGTTTTACAGTCCCAGAATTTTTGGCTAGGAGTGGTTGGATGGGAAATCGTATGGCTGATTCTATTTTGGGACTTTGAGTCCTTTAAAGATATATGAAAACACTTTTCATCCAAAATTAAAAATTATGGCAGGTTTCTGTAGTGGAAAGATTAGCTATGGATTATCACCCACTCTTGCAATTAAAGAACTTTTTTATAATGACTTGCCTTGTTGCATGAATTGCTTAGAAAAAATGTGAGAGATTATTTTATGTTGTAACCGTTAGTATGTTGTTCTTGACCATTAAACTTTGTATAGTTGTTCTCAAAAAATTAATATCTAAAAAGAGAAAAGGGTGCATTGAATTATTCAATGTATCTAAAAGAGTCATTATCATCCCTCATTGTTTTAACTGTTGTCTAAATTTACATGTCCAAATACACTTTGTCAAAATTTATTGTAGCATATTAAGAAATTTTCTCCCTTCTGGCTTTTAAAATCCCTATTCAATGCATCATTTAAGCGCATACTTAAATGCATCCCTCTTCAGGAAAGCTAAATCACTAAAGCACATGCTTAAGTTTACTTCTGGAAATGAATTGGCAGCTGGAGCAGAGCCTAAGGATTTAAGCCAAACCAAGCTGAAGTCAATAGAAGAAATGCCATTAATTTCAATTATCTTTGTGTTAGGTCCCAAATACATCTTACTTGTGTGATTAAATGAGCCCTGTTTCTAATAATGTGCAGCTTCTTGGAATCATCAAGTTTGTGAGAATTGAGTGCATTTATCTTCTCAAAAGAACTTGGCTGGAACAACATACTGTAAAAACATTTCTACTGGGAGTTTTAGGGTTGTTTGTGTCAGATAAACTCTGGGGTTTATACACTGTTCCATAATCCCTCAGTTCTGGCTGGATGGCTCCAGTTAAACTGTTAATATTGCTAAACTTGATGTAAACAGGTTTACACGTGCAGGAAGTTTGGAAAAAAAAACCAAAATCCATGAAAATATTTTCTGAAAAAGAAAGATTTTCTTTATCTGATTAAAGTTCACAGTGGGAAGACTTACAGAAGGGAAATTTCTAGGAGGTTACTTCTCAGGAATCATATCCCACTAAGGCAGCCCTAGAACTAAAAAAAGCTTTGAGACAGGAAGAACACAAAAGAGAGGTGTCATCTGCAGCTCTTCCTGTCCTGGCCCTTCTCCAGTCATTGGTGATGTTTCACAAAACCAATTTGTTTTGGTAACTGGACACAGGGCTGAGGAAGGACCTTTGGTGGCATGTATGATAGCTGCTGTTATGTTCCCAAGTCGCACCAAGAATTAATGTCCTTAAAGATTTTCCTGGTAAATTATTGCCATATTTTTAAATAAAATATTGTAACAACATTGTCTTCTCAATAATTAAATTAAAAAATGTCAAAAGCCTTATAAAATTTTTCTTTGAGATAAATTAAGACTCAGATAAAATAATAGGCTCTTTGATAGTTTAATATAGAGCAGATGGGTTTTGACAAAGCTGGAATTCAAACAAAGTAGCAGTATCTGATGTTTTATACTAAGTCAAACTTAGAGGTTTAGAAAAGCAATGTGAAGGATCATCTTGACTTTTTACCTCCAGCAGTAATAGCTGACACTAAAAGAGATTATTTTGAAAGCCTTTTTGTTTTATTTGAATTGTTCTTAGAATGGATTCTTAGCTGGAGAGATTTGATTTCCCAAATGTAATAATTTCTTTAACACTGCCTCAGGTGGTATAGCTTATAGGAAAGGCTGTGAAAACCTACATGAAAGTGATTTCCCTATGGAGTTGTGCATTTTCCTGAATCTAAACACTGATAAAGTGCTGATTCTGACAAATTTTTAGCAGCAAAAATTCAAAGCACTTAAACCTACACAGTAAATTTCAACCATAGTGCTTTAATTTTGAATGGAGACACTATTCAATATATTTTTTTCTTTATAGATCAAGATCTATTTCATTAAAATTGTATTTATATTTCTAAGTGCTCTCATTTCTCTTCAGAAATTCTAAACTTTTCCTCAACTTGGTCTCATGCCAAATTTCATAATGTCAGAATTTCTAAGGAAAGGAGTGCTATTTATGTGATTGGTCTTAATGGTCTAGTTTTATCAACAGATGACTTATGAAACAACCTATTATACATGAAGTAAAACTCCATGCCATCTTACAGTATTTGGCAGCATTGAGAGAGATGTTTTCCACTGTGTGAAGTTATATACTTAACAACATGAGCTCTTTGGATTCACAGAGTCACAGAACATCCTGAATTGGAAGGGACCCACAAGAATCATCAGTGTAGCTCCTGGCCCTGCATAGCACAGCCTCCCAAAATCCCACTATGTGCCTGAAAGCATTTTCCAAATGCTCCTTGAACTCTATCAGGTTTGGAGCTGTTACCACTTCCCTGGGGAGCCTGTTCCAAGTGCCCAATCACCCTCTGGGTGAAGAACCTTTTCCTTATATCCAACCTAATCCTCTCCTGACACAATTTCAGGCCATTCCCTTGGGTCTTGTCACTGGTCAACACAGAGATCACTGCCTGTCCCTCCTTTTCCCCTCCTGAGGAAATTGTACCTGCAATGAGGTCTCCCCTCAGTCTCCTCTGCTCCAGGCTGAACACACCAGGTGATCTCAGCTCCTCCTCATACGGCCCCTCAAGTCTCTTCAGCATCTTCACTGCCCTCCTTTGTACCCTCTCTTAGTAACTTCATGAGTTTCTTTTATTGTGCTGTCCAAAACTGCCCCCAGCACTCGAGGTGAGGCCACCCCAGTGCAGAGCAGAGCAGAGCAGAGCAGAGCAGAGTGGGACAATCCCCCCTCTTGCCTGACTGGCAATGCTGTGCCTGATGCCCCCCTGGACAAGGTTGGCCCTCCTGGCTCCAGGGCACTGCTGACATGTGTTCAGCTGGCCATGGACCAGGAACACCAGGTCCCTTTCTGCAGCTCTGCTCTCCAGCATCTCATTCTCTCGTCTATGCATACATCCATACATCCAGGGTTGCCCCATCCCAGCTACAGAATCCAACACTTTCCCTTGTTGAACTTCATATGGTCGGGGGCTGCTCAGGGCTTGAGGTCTCTCTGCCTTTGAGGGAGTCAAAATATGTTCATACAGTAAATACAGAAAGGTAGAACCTGTTTGTCTAGTAGCTGCTTAACGAGCCTAATATTTAATCCAGAAACTCTTCCTTTAACTCCAATGTCATAAATAGGAATGTCTCTAGATATTTGTGAAAGGTACATAAAAGCAATTTAAATTATATTTAAATTATTTTATTATTAAAATTAATATATTTTATTTCCATTATTATACTGCTTTTATCTCAATGGATTTCACCTTTGTTTTTCTGATTTTCAAATCAGCAGTATCCTCTTGCTACTTCACAGTTTACAATAGAAACAAACACTACAATTTAAAACCTGTTGTCTTAGGTCATGATGTAAGATGTAACCAGAAGTGTGTATTCTATTACCATCTGCATAAACTGTTAAGAAATAGGGACAGTCTTCTTTATCTTCTCCTTGATTCAGCCCTGATAACCCCTCTGGAGGGCTGTCTCTGCTAATGGGCCATCAAGGTCTCACTGAATGACTCATAGAATTACATCATCTTATTAAGAGATACTCAGTGAAGGGGGAGGAACCAAGCATTCCTACCTGGATAAAATCTGAGGCTTGGAACACCACAGGCTGCACTACTCACTGGGTTCCCAGAGGAAAAGACCTTCATAACTACCACTGGACCTCGAGAGAAAGACTAGACCTTTTCACAGGATCACTGCTTGGACAGAACTACATCCACCACTCCAGCAGGACTGTAGCCACCATTTAATCGGGCTGTTACCACCACCCTGACCAACAGGGTGTCAGGTCATATTCTGACTGTCAGTTTAAGTCAGTGTTTCTGTACTATCACCTTTATTTTAATTTTCCTATTAGACTGTAGATCTGATTTGGAGTCTCCACCTGGTTTGCATTCAAACTAGTGCACCTGTTTATTCTGTAATCAATCACATATTTTTGCCTTGAGGCATTTCTTTGAGAAAGAGTTTAATTTAATAAGCTGCTTGAAGTACTCCCTAGGACCTTTGATTCATTAAAGCAATCAAGAAGGACATTTCATGGCTAGAATAATATCATTCTAAAATTGCACTCTCAGTATTGTAGATAAGTAATTTACTGAGCAATATATGAGATGCAATATCATCATTGCATGTCTTTCAAAGTCCCTTTATATTACCTTAGCGTGCCAGCACTAATTTTGGCAGACCTTAAGTATGTAATTTTTTACATATCTTTGTGTTTCAGGAATTCTATGAGGAAAGGAAAATACACACATTCCTCTTAGGTATAAATCAAATGATGGTGTTCACCAGTCTGCCATGAGTTCTCAAATATAATGAATAGTGGCTTAGGTTTAAAGAAACCACTGCATACATTGGCCAAAGAGAAGTTATGCAAATTTAAGAATTAAAATCTGTTTTATTATGGGTAGAGCATCACTCCAATTTCCATTTCTCATGTTACAGGATTTCGGATAAAGGGAAACATTGGATTTTGCACTACTTTATCCGCCAGAATATTTTTCTTCATCAAATAACTTGTGGCATAGATGGAACCTGCTTGATCATAGGTTCAGTTTAAACTTGGTTATTACGTAAATGCTGTGGGATGCCTCTCCTGCGAGTCTCACTCCGAGAATTTTGTTAATGGAGGTGTTTCTGATAAACTGACTAGAGCAGAGAACACCAAAGGGATTCATAATTTCTAGACTGACGGGTAAATAAATAAGGTTATGGAGAACTACCAGTTTTGTGGTCTATATAAACCATAACTCCCATTTAAACGAGCTTTGGTTGCTTCCTATGTTTACTGGAAAGGCTGTAGATAGGTTTGTGAGCTCCCCTTGGCTGTGGAATATGGAAGATACAGTCATTTTGGGGTCTACTGTCAGACACAGTAATGTTTGGCAGGGCTGGCTGGCAAAAGTTGTTGTTGGAGACACCCCTGTACTGCTCCTCTCAGATAAGGAATAAGGTGTCAGTTTATTTTGAGCAGGTGGCACTGAGATAGAACAAATTGCTCAGCAGAGCCCTATGGTGTGGGAAGAATCACTTTTCCAGCAAAAGGCTGCTACTGTAGAACATTGCTGAGCAAACAGATTGGGAAAGGTAAAAAGACGGATGGATGGTAAGACTCTATAGAAAATGAGGGATTCCTAAAATGAAGAAAAATTGCAAAAAGCTCCCAACGTGGAAAGAAAGGGCCAGCCCAACTCACATGGAGTCATAAGAAAATGCTTGGCCTTGAGGACTACCTTGGAAATGCAGAAGAGAAATGGTGAGATACATATTTTATGCCCTGCAATGTTTTGGATGTTTCCTATCAACATTCATAGACAAAAGACATTTAAATTTGTCTATTTCAATATTTCAGTTTATCTTTGAGAAGTTCTCTGCTGTATTTAAGGATTTATTACTGGCATGGGGAATGTGGCTTGTTAACAGAAGGCAAAACCTTGACGTACCTTTGGAGAGCCATGCATGGGTACGTGGAGCAAATTTAACTTCCATCTATATAAATGGACCACAGACACTCCCTGCCTCTGTGGGAGTCTGCATCACCTCCCAGTTTTGTATTGTCTCTGAACTTGCTTAATCTCCCTTCCAGTCCTGTGTCCAGGTCATTTATGAAGATATTGAAAAGCACAGGGTTAAGGATGGAGCCCTGTGGACCCCCACTAGTGACAGGTCACCAGTCCGATGTCACCCTGTTCACTGTAACCCTTTTTGCCTGACCCATGAGCCAGTCACTCACCCATCACATGATCTGTTTATCTTGTTGTGTGCTGGACATTTTGTGCAGAAGGATCCTGCAACAGACAATATCAAAAGCTTTACTGAAAAGGTATTGTATCAGCTGGCTTCCCTTGATCAATTAGATAGGTTGCTCTAAGAGGAAATCAGGTGTAATAAGCAGGACTTCTCTCCTATGAAGCTTTCCCAAAACTTTTGCCATTTTTAGCAGTGCTCCTTCATGTTATTGCTTCTATTATCATTTTGAAACATGACTAAATATCATTTTCCTCAGCCAGATCAAGGATAAGTTATGCCCTTAAGATCAAACATGCTCATACTCTGCATTTTGTCAGTAATACCTCTGATTATCCAACTGCTGGAAAGAAGGATGGAGATATTGTTTCCGCCTATATTGTATTTAAGAATTAGACTTGCACAGCTTCATTTATTTTTTTAATGGTATTTTATCTTCCAGACATGTACAAATAAATCATGAAGTATCTGTTCCCAGCATAAAGCAACTGATTTTTATATTGTTTTTTAAAATATCAAATAGTGGTCTTTGTCTTTTTATACAGCTTCTTTTCTAATTTCTTGACACAGCATAGTGAAACACCTGTTGTTTAATGTTTGAAGAGAAGTGTTGGTTTGTTGAAATGTGTTATTTACCAGCATCTCCTACTTGGGAAATGCTCTGACCCAAAGCTTATAAAAATGTCATAAACTCCAGGTCTATATGTTAAGCCACCCCATAGGATCCCTGATTTCATTTGGACTGATGTTGCAGAGGTGCTTAATTAGCTATTAATTCATCTTTTCCATAATCCAGGCTATTCATCACACACATCTTTTCTTCTGGAGCTGATTGAAAGTCATGATGACAGAGGCCACAGATCTTCAGCCAGGCAATATTTTCCACAGAGGCATCTTTTCCAAAGTCCTAACTAGCCCTGTCCCACAGAGTGAGCTGGTGCATCCCCTCCATGACTTGTCACCTGGAAAATCTGCACTGCTAATCTGGATGGTGCTGGAGACTTGGGAGATTGGAAGGTTTCAGGGCTGAGTTTTCATTTTTCTTGCTGGTATGACTGCGTCTTTGTTTTCTAAGTATAATGAGTACAGCTGCACAGGGCACTCAGGGGCATGTGGTATGTATAGGAGTTCTTTTGTTCAACCAGTGCTTTTTGCTCGGTGAAATGTTTTTCTTTATTTTTAATATGATTGCTCTGTCTTAGGTATCTCAAAGCAAAATAGAAAGCATGACCTATAATGATGCCTTTTTATAAATTCAGAGCTTTTGGCCACATTCCATGTGATATCTTGTCATCGAGTTCAAGAATAAAGAATTCCCAATACTGTCAGGCAATGCTCAGATAATAGAAGGTAAGAGAGATGCTTGAAACCACAACGAAACAGAGATGTCCAGCAGAAATAAGTGACCTGACACTACTAAAATTGCCTGCTCTGCTTTCAAGTGGTAGCTGGCTTCATGCATCATTAAACAAGGGTTTCTTTAATGCTTTTGTAAAAACAGCTTTCCCTTCTACATTGTTGATATTTTAGTTAAATTCCACTTTTAAATTTAATTATAGTTATTGTGTCATAATAATCTATTTTATTCATAGGTTTCACTTGTGCTAATCTTTAGTCTAGTTTTACATTAGTTGTGATACCTGTCCAGCTTTAAAATGTTTATGTCCAGAAAGCATCACTTTTTAATTTCTCCATGCCATATTCTTGCTAATTTCTTCCCTCAAAATCCAACTTACAGCACATTTTTTTCTTTAATTCAGTTTTATGTAGCTTCTGCCACTTGGAATTCTAAATAAACACCTGTATCCCATTGAGATAAATGATAAATCTTTGAAAAATTGTCCTTTTCCTTTTTTATGGTTCTTTCTATGGTATCAGACACAATTTCAACCTTGATATAAGCATGGAAACAACCATAATCTGGTTCATTTAGTAGTTGTTGCTTACAAAATGTTGGTTTTTTTGTTTGTTTGTTTGGGGGTTTTTTGTTTGTTTTTTTTTTGGTGGAGATTTCTGTTCCATTTTGGTCACTCACAAAATGCATTATTTTGTAGCAGTTTATTAAGATTTTCCTTCCTTAAAGGAATTTCTTAGGCAATGGATGATTAGGAAAATATGAATATGCAAATCTAATTTATTTTCATACTGCAAACATCTCACCTTGGGCAAGAAGAAAGGGATAACACTTTGATATATGCTAAAATAATAAACCTCCTATATTTTATTACACAAGTGAGGCACCCACAAACCACAGACTTTTAATGATTGATTGTACATAGTAATCAGCACAGTCTGAAACCATATTTTCCTTATTCCTCTCGCAGCTTGATATTTCCATGTACTTAACAGTGGCAATAGGCTAATGTAATCCCATTCCTCAATCTTAATTTCCATTTATCCATGGTTATTTAATTTTTTTTTTATTCTTACTGAATGACCTCTATACCTGAGGTTCTTTTTTTTCTATTTGGAACACTGTCTCTTATTTACTCTTTTTGCTTCCCTCTCCTGTAGAAGGAGAAACTGCTCTGAAGGATGTAATTTGCCTACAATACCTGAAAGATCTCATAAAAGCCCATTAACGCTACCAGCACCTTTTTTCCAGGACTCAGAAACAGCTCCTGCATCCTTTAATTACTTTATAACGCAAGGTGTTTACAAGGGATCAAATTATTTCTGTATAAATTTAATTAGAAAGCATTTTTTCTGATGAGAGAGGTAACTGTAAAGCAATTTTATAAATTCAAGGGAAACAAGGGCTAGTTGTGTAAAATCCGTAGGCCTGGGCTATCAGACATTTTTTGCATTGTAAATAATTATTAATTCTTTTCAGCCATCAGTGGAAGCCCAGCAGTTTACAACAGTTTTGATTCACTTGTGATCTGCAGCATTGATAATTGGTAAAACAAGCTTTTGTCAGGTTGGTAGAATATTACTGAGTTCTGTGTTGGAAAATTTGCTTAACCTGCAAAGAAGAGGGTATATCTGTTTGCATGACCACATCTGTGACAAAAGGGAATCAACCCCTTGAATCTATTGGAGAATAAGAATAGCAGCATTTTCATGGAACTATTTCGAAGCAATAGAGAAGCTTCCCCAACTACATTTTTGATAGCCAGTGATAAAGTAAAATGTTAATGAAAAAAGTGTTAATTTGTTGTTCTGATTTTCTTAGCTAGAAACACTTTCACTGGGGTGCTTTATTGCAATTTAATTTAGTGCAATGATTTATAAAAAGCAGAAGCACAAAAGAATAGAAATGACAAGAAATAGATTTATAATTAAGGAGCTGCTAACTGTTTATCTCCCAGTTACTGTAGAACATCTCTTGAGATAATTTGACATAGCACAAGGCAGGTACATTCTAAGGAAGATAATTGTCACCAACTCAGAATTTCAAAATCATTCCCCTGCCTCATTCTGCAAAATGTTTTACATCACAACCGTGTCTCAACCTAGACAGAGACTTCTTTTTTTTATGTTTCATGATAATTTGCAGAGTTGGGGAATTTTTAATATCTTTTAATATTTTGTTTGTGATAATTCAAAATATTTTTGCATCAGTTTTAGGAAATTATTCTTATATGTCACTCCTAAAAAAGATGAAAGCTAAATCTGGTTTGTAGCTTAAGTAGAAATACGTTTTAAGCAAACAGAGATATGTATTATGTAAGCAAAGCAATATGTTAAGCAAGATAGTATAATATTCTAAGTTTAGCAATAGAACTCCTTATAAAGTTAGTTAGATGTTTAAGATGTATCAATGTAAGTTTATGAAGTGTTATGTGGTTGGTTGAAAAATGACATTAAAGCCATGAAAGACAAAGCAATTAATGAGTGGTGTATTACCCATATTTTGGAATTTGCTCATGGACTGGAACCCATATTTTCTAGGGAACAAGTGAAGTTCAAACATTCACTATGCTTTTGAAAGGCTTAAAAATTCATTTAAGATATTCTTCAAATTTAAAAAAGAATCCCCAGGAGATAATCAAGTTTTCATTTGCTTTAATAATTGCACAGTTATTGTGCAATTGGCATTGGGAATTGATCTCTACCTATGGAAGAAGAATGGCCTGGTACCTAATTGGGTACAGCTGTACACTATTTCAGTTTATTTTCAGAATTGAAGAGAATAATAAGGTATTTCAGACACTGTGTAATCCTTAGCAGGATTACATGAACTCTGTAAATCCATCTCAAAAAATTGTGAATTACATGGTACACTGAATTACATATTATCTCTATAACTCATCCCTCATGTAACTTCACTGGTTTCAGTGAAATTGCAGTGCCCACAGAAGATCTTACATTTTAACCTCTTTGCAATAGCACTTTCAAAAGCATGTCACTGATCCTCTGATAACATGGTGGTTGACCTTGAAGCTGTATTAAGGCAAGTGATTGAAAAGCAATCTTTAAGTTGCCACAATTTATTTTTTGTGGATTTGCCCCTCACACAATCTAAACACCTTCTCTAGTGTGTGTCTTTCTATAGCAGTCCTCAGGATTGCACTGTCACTCTAGTTCTCCCTTTTAGGGCTTCTCTACCACTTGGTCTCTTTCTCACATTCTTTATTCCTTAGTAAAATCACATCTTACCACTGTCAGCATTTTGCACTTTATCTTCAGAACAATGCAAATCAACTGAAGTGATTTCAAGAATGCAGTTTGGCTTGGTTTGTTGGGATTTTTATGAATTGTCTGAAATGAGAAGTGTAGAAGATACAGTATGCAGAGAAGTAGCTCTGACATTTCCTCACAGATAAGATGATGAACTATTTACAGCAGTGTGATAGGTCTGCCAATATTTCAATAAATTTTTCCTGTAAAGTGTTGACTGATGATACAAGCTCTCACTGTGTCTGTCATTAAATTGCAGAATGAGCTGACAGTGTTGCATTAGAGCTGTGTGAAATAGTGTTGATGCAGAAGGATGTAATAAAAATTGTTAATTCAGGACCATAATTTAAAAAAAAATGCATTCAAGTGATTCTTGACACATCTGAAACTGAGTCATCACTTGAAAACATTCCTATGTCCATTCAGCAGCCTGAGTTGTCAGAACTACTTCCTTGATAACCAAACAGCAGGAAACTGTTCCGTGTGATAACATGGGATTATGTGTGACAGACAACCAGAAAGCTGGATAATGTAAAAAGGCAACAGGGAAATCGTTCATCTTGTCCTTGTTTTATGGCCAATGCAGACTGAGGCAGCCTCCTGGCTATGGAATTGCCTGGGAATCTCTTCTTGCAGCCTTAAGGAGCTGGATAGGCTCTTCTGCAGGCTCCTGAGAAAAGTGTGTTGTACAGTTTACCTGGGCTTCTTAGAGTATTGTCTGTATGCTTTAAATCACAACATCGAAGTTGCTTTTGTTCTGAAAAACAATCATGGAAGTATTTCTTGTGGAGTAGGCCAAATGATGTTGGGTAGCATGTTTAGTTCAGTAGGGAAATTTGCTTTTGGACTGCAGTGCATGTCTTACTGTTTGGGTAAGAAGCTGTATAATCAAAACAAAGCAATCTCAAACTCTCCAGAGATGATGCCTGTTGTTTCTCAAACCAGCATAATCAGGTGTCAATGCAGGGCTCAAAGAAATGCAGGCTGCTACATGGCATAAAGGATCAGAGATTTAGTGTAGCTCCTCACCCAGCAAGAGAGCATTCTTCTGTTAGGGTATGACATGCCTTTGAATACCTAGCAACCCACAGGTAAAGGGACCATTATGAACTGCATTAACATTAAGATTTTATGTCGCAGCTCTCTAAAATGTAAGGTGGAAATAGCCAAAAGTATGTTCCCGTTGCTCTGTGAATATAAAACTGTAGCTGATCTCTGTGGTGACATTTGCCTGTGCTGGAGAGGAACAGAGAAATAACAACCTCTTGTGTCAACCATATACATGAGTTATTCTACTTTTCTTCAAGAGTGAAGAAAAATGTCATCATAGAGATCAGCAGCCACATAATGTACAAAGCATAGAGAATGTGTTGGATGTGGGTACATAATATTTATTTTCACGAGTTATTGATGGCCATAAGCAAGGACACTAATGCTGAGGGCAACATTCGGTTCACCAGCAATTCTATTTACTTGATATTTTGTAGCCTTCAGACTTCTGCCAATTATGATTTTGCTACATACTTTGAAGGATAATTCTCTCACTGACCCTAAAATAATTATCAAATATTTATAGAGAATTTATCTGAGTTATATCCCAATTCTCAGCATTAACTGTGGTTTCAGCTCAGGAAATTATTTCAATTAAGAAAGGGCATTTAAGCACATGCATGCTGAAGTCCATTCTACATGCCTGAACAGCTCTTTTGGCTCTGGATTTATAATAAAAACAGATAAATACAAGAGGTAATTGGAGGTAATGTTCTAAGTATGCCACAGCAGTAAAATCCTTTTAAAAAAATTATTTGTTCTCGACGAACATAACACTTGCATATCAAAAATAATCTGTAAGGCATACCCTTTACTCTGTACCCTTTATGTTAACAAACAATAACAAAGGGGTTTTTTTCTTGCTATTATATTTGAATGATAGCAAAGCTTAGTTTATTCCCAGTCAATTTTCATAAAATGCAATTAAGGGAAGTTAACCACATTTTAAATTCAAACTTAATATTCATTCTAGAGTCGTGAATGAATAGAACTTGGTTCATCTGTCAGTGACAACTAATGGGGTTCCCTTCAATTCAGTTGAAATTTATTTAGTTTAAAAATGGTATCAGTCATAGTTCTATATTTTCTCCATTAAGCATAAAGAAAGTGGATCTGAATGTAAAGTGTTTTCCCTAAAGTCACAAATCTGCTGATGATATAAGAATGAAGCTTTCCAGAACAAAAAATATTTATCATATATTGAAGTACTATAAACTGAATATCAAAAAATACTTTCCATGTTGTGAAGGGAAGGAAATAGAAATTGTGCTTCACAGCAGAGCATGTACCTTGTGACAAAATACTTCAGAATTTAAAGAGCTCATTATACAATGGTGAAAAACAGTGTGATAATTGAAATCAAGCTTATTTTTGAAATGTGGGAGATCCTAACTCTGTGAGTTGAATCTGAGTTTAATCATGACCAAGCAAGATTTTCTGGTGTGGTAAGAATACAGATTTTTTTCTCTGCTTAGTTTGTAACTGTGAAAAGCATTGAGCTATATCATCCTAGTAAACTCAAAGAAGGAAGGAGAAGTTCCTATAAGGAGAAGAATAATTATACAGATCTGAGTGTTCTCCAAGGAAAACATAATGAGGAAATCATCAAAAATTATTTCAATGGAGAGGAAGGGAAAATGTGCATTTGAGTTCTACGGATAGCATAATATTTTTAAATGAAATACTTTTTTTGTATGTGCTTGAGTACTGTCATCCTCTGTTATAAGAAGTTCTGTGCCTTATATCTCTTAAATTATCAAATACAAAATTTTCACTAGTCTTCATCGGCCAATGGTTTTAATATTATCAAATATAAATGGCTTGTAACTTCACAGTGAGATTGGTAACAAAAAAAGACATTTGTTTCTGTAGAACTATAAAGTCAAAAGTTCGCAGTGCCAAGCTTTTATGTCACTAGGGCTAAATACATGTTTTTCTTCTTTTATAATTGTTCTCTATAACATGTGAAGAAGGAATTTTGAGCAGTCTATTAAAATGGCAAGTAGTCAAAAGGCAATGTGATTGCTTCTAAGTTCTCTAAACTAGAGGCAAAATGCCATCACATAGAATTAGCTTAGTCTAGTTTGATTACATAGAATTTTACACAATTAAAGAATTAAAAAATGATTGAGCTTGGTCCAAGTCTTCTGGTCCAAGCACCTTTTTCCAAGTAGTTTTTAAAAGTGCCCAGGCTCAGTTAGCTTTTGAATATCTCCACAGCTGGGTTTTCCACAATCTCTTTGGGCAACCTGTGCCAGTGCTCAGACCCTCTCATAGTGTTAAGAGTATTTATTTGCATTTGGATGAAGCCTCTTGTATTTCAGTTTGTGTGTATGACTTGTCCTGTCACTGAGAAGAGCCTGGATCATTCTTCCTTACACCCTCTTTATAGGTATCTCCACATATTGTTGAGTTACCCTAAAATTTATCTTTTCCAGGCTCAACAGTCTCAACAGTCACAACTGTCTGAGTCTCTCCTCACAGGAGACATGGTCCAGACCCTCAATCATCTTTGTAGCCCTTTTCTGTATGCTCTTCTCTTGCACTGAGGAACTAGAAATGGTACTTTCCATGTTAGCAGAAGGTCCATGTTAACTAAAAGTGCTTGATTATTTTTGTGTTGCTTTTAAATTGTATTTCAGACCACGATAAAAAAAGATAAGGTAAAGTGGTAAAATGTGGCCTTAAAAATTTTCTTTCCCATGACAACTTGACTTCTTGTTATTGAAATCTGTTTTATGTTCACAATCAGTTTATTCTTTCTTAACTTGTTGTCATGCATCCACACTAGGATCACCTCCCAACCCTTTAGATTGAGCTCATGAAATTAGATTAGCTTTGGCTAAGCTTTATGTTAATCTGCCTGGAAGGAAAACTGCAGTAGTAAGTAAAATATTTTCATGCTAATATTTGGAAAAGTCTTGCAAAATACTTCCCAGTTCTGTTAGTAATAAATCAGTTGCAGTCAAAATATCCCCAGAGGACTGGTAGCAACACTGAAAAATCACTGGAGGGGTGAAAATTTTAAAAATGCATGCAGAAGGTATTGTAACAGAGCCTAAATGAATGACATTATTTGTTAGTTCATTTTTCCCTCCCCCTCAGGTGTCCATAAAAAGTGACACTTTAGACAACATGCTTTGCAAAGGTCTAAAATACTGTAAATGTGACAAAGTATGCTCATGGAACACTGAATACCCTTGATCACACATAGTAAAACACTGAAGCTGAGCTGCTGGCTTTTATAAGGTTTCCTACATAAATGTAATGATAGAGTATCATAATGTTAATAATCTGAAACATTAAACCATGGTACTGGATAAATCTTGCAGGAATGTTCAGCCATTGACTAGGAGTGGTCATCACTTATGTCAGACTGTTTCATCAAGATTGGCACATTATTGGAAACCAGACAGGGTTCTGGCACTAAAGCTATAGATTTTTAGCAACTGCATTTGTATATCTGCATGTAAAATTCTTAAATAGGTGGTCAAGGTTTATTTAGGGCATTTGTGTTCCAGGAACACTAGAAAGCCTTTAAAGAAGTAAAGATCTTGTCCTCCTCAGAAAGACTTTAAAATATGGTCCTGACTAAATCTAGACATTGCATGACTATGTCATAAAACACAGGAAGAAGGTGTGAGAAATGACTGCTCACATTAAAATTGTAAAGGTTTATTAAACCTTAACAAATACAACAAAGGACTGAATAAGGAAAAAGACACAGCGCTCGTCTATAAAGTAGCTGCTCTGCCTTTTATACCCTGGGGGTTGCATCAGACAACCCTGGCCCCTTCCAAAGTCTGTCTGTCAACATAGGGCCAAGATTTATCATACTTCAAAATCCCCATTTGCTTTATAGTAAATGTACAACTATCATCACCTTCAGCAGCTAAATATTTTTAGTTCTTCCTATTTCAGTGATGTAGCTCCCCTCCAATCAGAATAAAATCAAGCCATTTTACTATCTGTGGAACTATCATAGAATCACAAAATTATTTGGGTTGGAAGGGAATTAAAAACCATTTAACTCCAACCCCCTGCCATGGGCTGGGACACCTTCCAGTAGAAAGTATTACTCCAACCTTGTGCAGCCTGGCTTTGAACACTTTCAAGAATGGAGTAGTCACAGCTTCTATGGGAAACCTGTGCCAGGGCCTCACTACCCTCGTTGTAAAGAAATTCTTCCTAATATCTAACTTAAACCTAATCTCTTTCCACTTTGAAGCCACTTTCCCTTGTTCTGTCAGTATGTGTCCTTGTAATAAAGTTCCTCTTCTCGTAGACAGCCTTCAGGTACCATGAGTTCTCCCTGGAGTGTTCTCTTCTCCAGGCTGGAAAACCCCAAATTCCTCACCGTGTCTTCATAGCAGAGCTGCTCCATCCCTCTGCTCCCCTCGGTGCCTGCTCTGGGCTGGCTCCA
>JANRMJ010000054.1:13372300-13387465 GCA_025584955.1 Alethe diademata | reverse complement strand
GGCTTGTGAACTGCATAAAGTTATACAAGCATCAGTCAAAATCTTGATGGGCATAGAAGATCCATTTTGGCTTGGAATGCTAAAATTTCTTTCCATAAAAATTACTCAAATAAAATTGTGAGAAATAAGATATGGGTTAAACACCAAAATACTTTCAATGAATTATGTTTTCTTCTTTATTTTAAAACCAATAAAAGTAGTGACAAAGCCAAAGCAGTTGCTATGTATTTTATTGTTAGATTTTTTCCTCTCAATCAGAATGGTAGAGAAGAAAATGCTAATTTTTTTGCTGCCCTCACTCTGACCCCAATCCAAGGTGGACTAATTAATTAACTCACAAACTTGATATTGAAGTCTTCAAAATCTTCACTGTATGATCAATATATTTTCTAAAAAATCTGTTTTATGACTCTAGTCAAATGTTTTAATCAACAAAAAATACATCAATAGTCTTGTTCTTGTTTTTTCCTTCTAATTAGGTTTTTCCTACTCTGAATTTACTGTCTGGAGAAAGTTGATCTCACCTTCTCTCATGCCACCTGTCTCCTCACTTCCCTAATGAAGCAGTCTTTTTTGCTGGATCCCAGCTTCTGAAACCTTGTGAAAATATATCTCTGGTAATCAGAAGTTGAATTTTTAACGTTTATACAGCTGGAAATGTGAAGTCATAAAGGTGATTTTTGATCAGTTTCTGTGCCCTAAGTGCCCTGGTTTGCTTGTGGGAAAAAAGGACTTTTGCATTTTTCCTGTTTGTATTTTCATTCTGGTATATTTTTTTATGTTCTTAGTGGAATGCACAGACCTAATGGAAAGTGATTTTCTTCTCATGAATGTGTTAAAGTATACAGAGGTATTTGTTTCAATAAACACACAAAAAGCACATATTTAGAGAATGACAACTCACATCAAGAATGTTTTGAATTGTTTGTCAAGACCTAAGACTGAACTTGGATTAGGATGAAGAGTAAACTTAAATGCAGTAGTTTTGTGATGACTCAATGAATGAACACTCTCATTCTGGATAAAAAATAATTTATGTCTCTTTCATGATAATCCACCTAAATGCATGGTAGGCAAGTTCTAATGCAAATCATCCAATTACTGTGAACAAGTCAGTAACATGTTGACCTGTAATATAATCATCCCAGCAAAGGGTTCATTGAATACTGCTATTACTCTAAATAAAACAAAGTGATACCAAGGGCAAAACTACTTTGACAAAATAAGCATTCACATATTTAAACCACAGCTTTCTGACTAAATGTCTTGAGCTGACTAGACAAATAATTTAGGTTACAAAAGATCTTAAATCTTATTCTGAAGTGATTAAAAGTACCTGTCTGCTTCTTAACTTTGGCCATTATTTTTATCTAGGCTTTTCATCACAGAATTGGAATTATTAAATCTGAGTTTAGGAACAATTCTTTACTTTGCAGTAGGTTTTTCAGAAGAGCTGTGGCTGCTCCATCCCTGGACATGTCCAAGGCAAGTTTGGACAGGGCTTTGAGCAACCTGGTTTAGTGGAAGGTGTCCCTGCCCATGGCAAGGGGATGGAATGAGATGATCTTTAGGGTTCCTTCCAATCCAGGCCATTCCATGACCCTGTGATTTTAAGTCTGTGATCTTTGAACATTAAAAACAATGAAAGGTCATGTAAAAGAGAAATCAGTCTTCTATACTCCTGAAGGCCTTCCTTGACCACAGTAGCTACATAGCTCTGTTGCTTGGATAGATCATGTATCTGATATCTCCTAGGGATTAAAAAAAAAAATGTACTGAAGAAGCTGAAGCTCTATCACTGGGTCTATGACTCCTTGCCAGAGCTCTTAATACAAAGTCTTTGAAGAATTACTCACTTGTAAATTAGTAGGCTAACACAAAGGATGTGAGCCATTTTGCATCAATAATACCTAGTTTTTCCAGAGCAATTTTCTTACCTTTTCTTAAATTATTATTTTTTACACTTGAGAATCAGTGCATCTGGTAACTTATTTAGGTAAAGGACAATTATTAATCACCTTTATTTCAGTTAGGTGTATGAAGTCTTTCACACTTGTGAGATTTCAAAAGTATTTGAAGCTTTTACCTTCCTCCTGCTAATTTGAAGTCTATTACAAATAGCTTACATGTGGAAACAGCCACCTGTGTTCATTTAACAGCTCATGGTCACTCCAAATTCATTACTCTGTTGCTGATTTTTTGTTTGCTTTCTTCAAGGAAAGAGACACTATTAGATATTTTTTCAATTACTGTGCCCTTCTACTCAAAAAGGTTGGTTAGTTATGAATCTCTGCTTTTAGAAGTTAATCATGTGCTTAACAGGGGAACATCAGCCATTTCTCATTGCACTGAAATTGAGAAAAGACAAGAAATAAATTATAAATTCAGATTTCAAAAGAGCTCTATTTCGAAGAATATATAAATGATACAAGGGTGAATGGTTTCATAATGACATAGCATATGATCCTTTACCCTCCTTCTAATATATATATGTTCTCCTGTACTTCAATTTTAGTCTTGGACTCTCTGAAGTCAATATTACTTTCCTCTAATGCTACAGTGGTGTGAAAGTTTCACCTATATGGTTTATATTTCTCTGCATTGTGGGAACAAGTGATCCAGACATTCTCCAATATTATTGCTCTTCCCTTGACAGGGTTTGGCTGGGGTTTTTTTATGATCCCAGATTTTCCTTTAAAGATTTTTCTTTTAAAGTCATGGACAAAGCAGCCCAGATATAATCTAATGTAGTGGGTAAGTAAAAATCAGGATTTATATCTTATAATATTGGAACCCCATAATTTGTTAAAAGACTTGAAGATCATGAGGCTCTTTAGACCTTCAGATTTCAGTGTGAATTAGTTATCTAACCAGGATTTGTAAGATTAGACCATAAGGAAATATTTCCTTAAACAAAAGACTTCTATCAGGGTCATAACAGGAAGACATTGCAGAGTGTATTTAATATCATCTTATTTTTTTTAAATTTGATTTTTATTTGGGTGATTTTATCATGTTCTGTCCCCAGGAAAATTCCTTAGTGTCAAAAGTCTATAGTGTAGTATCTGAGATTGTTCTGCAGTCTGGGAAATACAAACTGGATATTCTCATCATCTATTCTTTTTTTTTTTTCTGTTTTAGGCAAATATTGAAAAAATAGCAATCAGATTCTTGAAGCATTTTTCCTGTGCTACATTAGAAAAAAGAAAAAAAGGAAAGTCGATGGAGACTAAAAATATGTTTTTAGTAATGGAAAAATGTGGTATTTAAAAATGGAAATCTATGACTTTGAATCAACAGAGAAACTTCTCTTAATTATAGGAATTTTTATAGGAATTGTGGCTGATAATTACTCTTTCCATAACCACAGTAAAGCTATTCAGATTATGGTTATGCATTTATTTCTAGAAATAATTTCTCATGCCAATTAACGTGATTTCCTGAACCAATCTTTGTTTACTTCATAAGTATAATGTGCAAAATGTATTATATAAATAAATAAATTGATTATTTCTCAAATAAGTGCATCCTGAAATCCACTTGGAGGAGTTCCATAGAAATAATAAGGAATGGTTAACATTTCATTTGACTGTCTAATTTTGTAAGACAGCTTGATCTGTCAGCAAACTCAATCTAGATCAAATACTAGTTGTGACAAATTTTCAAAGAGGCTCTGAAATACAAGATGTTGTCATATTGTAGTGAAATTCACAATGTTCTTCTGGCCCATTTGCAAATTGAAGTTGAAAAGATACAAATTTAGGATGTTCAAGCATTTCACTCCCATTCATATGAGAATAAATTCATGTTCCTCTCAGATGGTCTGAGTATGGATTGACTTTTTCCGTAGTCACCAGAGAATTTGAAGGAGAGACATTCACCTAGATAAAGTTTTACAGTCATGTTTTGGGCAAGGTGAAGAAAAATTATTCTTAGAAGGAATATGTAAGTGTAGAGCTATATAATGCAAATTGTCCTTTACATGAAGTCCTCGAGAGCCTTCATATAAAGTTATAAGCTTTAAAAAGTATAAGCTAAGGTAAACTCCAGCTTCTTTGTCTTTTACTGTGCCTAAAAAGAATAATTGAGTTATCTTCAGAGAAAGCTGAAAATTCAGTCCTTGTATTTGATATAAAAGTAGTTACTTGAAGCTCCCAAGCTTCTCAGAGATGAGATTACTCAAATTATTTCCAAGCAGTCATGCATCCAGCTGTAAAAAAGCAAGGGAAGGTGCTCTACCTCAAATCACTGTCCTCAGCCAAATGCCTAACAGAGCAGAAAACATACCAGGTATTTGAGTGTAGTCCAAAGCAGTTCTGTCTGCAGCTGGTGAAGGGTGGGCAGAGGACTGGGTATTGCCTACTCAGAAAAAGAAGTTCCACTATGCCATAAATTTTTTTTTTACTATTTAGAGTTGTGCATATGGTATTTCTGCTAAAGCTTTGTATTTAGTTGCTCCAGGTAATGGGTTTTAGTCTAGGTGAGACCTTAAGTATGCCATTAAATCTATATTCATTGTGTTCCTTGCAACCTAAAAGTCAATGGAATTTGAAAATATGTCTCTTTAATAATATGTATTTAATAACATGGTCCACTAACCATAATAAAGTTCAGCTTAAATGTTCCATGGCTCCTTTTGTCACTAATATTAAATTATTACAGGTTCAGCTGTAAGCAAAATGCTGAAGCATTAACTACAAAAATACCATGTTCTGTTTTCAAAAGGAATTATTTTCTTAGCTGCTAAAATTTATAAAATTGTGGATTTTCTTGTGAATTTCTACTGAGAAAACACAAGTTGTGATGAGTGAAGATGAGCCTGAAAAGGCAACGAGTTACCTCAGGAAATGAGATTGGACCAAGTCTCTAAGTTAAAAAAACCCACAAGTTGAACCCACACATGCATCATAAGATGTGCATTTAAGTGCACACAAGTGCAAGGCTCTATTTTTGCTATAACTAGGATGTGTATTTTTTCTTAAAATTTCTTAGTGCTCCTTTTAACTGAGTACACCATATAGATGTGTTTCTTTTATGTATCCTAGGAGCTCATAAGTTTGCTGCTCATATACTTGATATTAAGCATACAGATCACTTCCTCCTGGATGCAAGCTAACCTGTTATAGTGAAGGTTGATACCAGCATTGTTAACCTGAAGAATTTATGATCAAAAATATTCTTTGGATATCTGCACTATAATAACATGCAATTTTAGATTAAAAATTAAAATGTGTTTGAAACAGTCATAGGAAGAAAAAGGCAATAATAGCCCCTATTTCTATCTACATTTGCTTGAAATCACATTCTTAATATTAGTTTAGGCACTAGTCAAACACGTGTACTTTAATGAGTGTAAAGTTGGTCTGGCAAACTATGCATCATTTTAAAAACCCTAGACTATTCTTAAATTAAATTTATTTTTTTAGAAAATCATGCTCTGTTATTATGAGGAGCTTTCCATCCTTTGCAGAACAGGTTAAATATTATGGAACATACTTAACTTTTTCTTGGGGGGAAATAGTAGGATGAAAATCTATCAGCACAACTAGAGAGATTCCAGTCTCACAGTCCTCCTGTGCTGCACAGTTCTCTAAATGCAGCTTCTTTATCAACTGGTCTTTTTTTGAAAAGGAACCAAATGTTTTCATTAATCTATGTGCTTTCTGTCCTGATTGTCATCTGAGTAAGTTAATAAGGTAAGTTTGATGGGACAAGAAAGTGCAAATGGATGTCAGGTACGTAAAAAAAATGTATGACATATACTGGTTGTTTAAGAAAGTTGTGAGGCTTACCTTTGAGTCTTAGTTCCTATTTTCTACTTTAAGGCAAGTAGTTCTGTTTTTGTCAATTATTTATTGAAACTGAAAAGTTTTCAGGCAGGGCTCTACTTCTGACATTTTTTCCTTTTTCCTCCTTTAATTGCATATTGATGTTGACAGCCACTCAATATCAGTATCAGCTGAAGAGGGCAGATACTAAGGTTAAGGCTATACACAGACTAAACTCCTGCTGAGATATTTTCAGAATTGTTCATTCACCCAGAGTTCTGATCAGTACAAGCAGTAAAAATTGCAATTTTCCTCCATTACATTCTGGGACAACTTGAAGCCATGCAATTATTTTTTTGTGTTTCCTTAGGAATTGCTTACTTTCCAAGTCATACTAAATCTGTGTGGTTTATTTGAACTCCTTGTCACTAATGCCACTAATGTTGATTAACGTAGTAGGTAGTTGATATTTGATTGAAGTACAGATTTTCAAGGACCTGGGAAATAACAATTAGTGGCATGGAGGACCAAAACTAAAATTTGTGAAAATTAAAGATTTCTGGTTGTCAAGACAACTTATAAATACATAAAAAGAACAACCTGATTTAAATAACCAGACTCTCCCTTGGATCATAAACTGCTACTATAGTAACTGCTTTAATTGCCTTTAAATTCTAGTGTAAAATGCATATGAACTACACTATTACTGCTGAAGACTATGAAAATAAGCAATTTCACTTTTAGTTTTCAGAAGTATAATTTTCTAAGGCATTGCTGTTTACAAAAGTACACACTAGACACTGAGAGCAGCCCTATTGTTAGAACTGGTGGAATACTTTGATATAATATGCAATGTTTACTAGTTAACAATTCAAGAGAGATGGCTGGAGATTTTGGCGTGTGAGAGCAAGCTAATAAAAAAAGTGGTGATATACTCAAAAGTGACATTTCAGATCATAACTCAGGCACTCCACAGATGAAAAATAATATTTTTGACATGGTAACTTAGGAGTAATGTCAAATGTCAGGTGGCCTATTTCTAACTGAGGAGATTATCAATATTTTGAAAGCTTTGAAAAGCTTCCTTTCTCTAATTATAAGAGAAAAATTATGCATTTTCACAGAATCTGAGAAAGTGTCAGGTTAGAAGGGACCACAGTGGGTCATCAGATCCTTTCTGCTTGCTCAAGCAGGGTCATCCCAGAGCACATGGCACAGGACTGTGTCCTGATGGCTATAGAATATTTCCAGTGGGGGCGACTCCACCCACTCTGGGGGATCTGTTCCAGTGCTCTGTCAATGTTAAGGAAAGAAATTATTCCTCATATTCAGGTGGAACTTCCTGTGCATCAGTTCCTGCCTGTTGCCTCTTGTCCCATTGCTGGGCACCACTGAGCAGGATCTGGTCGTTCCCTTACCATTTGCTCTTTATTTTTTCATAGCAAAGCTGCTTTTATCCCACTAGCCATGAAAATAGGACTTGAATTGATTTAACTGATCCATGATGGGTCGTCGTTAGAGTAACTGGAAATTACTGCTCATGGTTGTTGCTATTGCTTGTAGATTGTTTTGGAGCTCAGAAGCTTGACTAGATGTTTTTCCACTTAACTCCCCCATATGGAAAAGACTTGTGCTTTTGCTATGCTCACCTATATGAAGTGGTCTTTCTGATATCTTTGGGGCTACTGGTGCTACATTAGGTTAAGCAGATGGTTCTGCTTTGTTTTGCTATCATAATGTGTCATGGACTATACAAACTGTATTGCATTGCTTGTGTTATGTGGTGGGCTTCAGACACAAGAACTAAGAATTATTTAAAGTCATATTGCCAAAAACTCTGGAATAGAAACAGCTTTATCAAGGAAACATTACTCCTGTAAAGTTTATGTCTAGCTCATTTCTTACATTATATTACAGACAGCAATAGCAAATTTATAGGTCCAGTCAGAAAGTTCTTTGTCACACCAGCCTCATGAGACATATGGCCAGAGGCATTTGATTTCTGCTGAGATGTTCAAGTAAGAAAGATCTGTGACATAGCTGTGAGTTCTTTCATTTTTATCTGGTTGACATTTCCATGTGTGATGTGTTGATTTTACTTATGTGAATGAGAAATGTTATGTGGAAGGTGAATGCTCAGCAAATTAAAGTAGAAAAGGACTGTGAACGGGTCCATTTCTCATGGACTTATCTTTACCACCTGATCTAAGAGATGTGAAGAGATTCAGAAGCTTCAGCCATGCAATACTGATCCTTTATAACTATTTATACAGACTCTAAATTCTAACTGGTTGAAAATTATGTTTAGTTCTCAAGTTTTATAGGAAACCTAAATCATAAATACTACTTCTGTGATCTCTCTGGAAGATGTCTCTAGAACATTCTCAGACTGATGTATTGCAGGGAATTTAATGTCTGAACTTGAGGCTGGCATTATCCAAAAAAGGATTGTAATGATCTTCACATACTTATGAGCTTTTTCCAGAAACTTATATTGTCAAAGTATTTATGCCAGCATGAGCAAATACATGTTCATCATTGTACATTTTTATCTAAAAATGTTCCTTTTACAGTGAAAGATCATGAAAAGATACTAAGAAAACTCTAGTAAAAATCACATTCAGAGGCATTCATGTACTACAAATGTTAATGCTTCATCAATGGTGATTGCCTCATGCAAAAAACTGCATTAAACTTAATGGTCTGAATCCTCAGTCCATAACATGTCTGAGCTCCACTCAAGGCGTACAGAGAGCTTTATATCAGATGAAGATCCATCCCTGACTTTTACTTTTATGTCCAGACATATAAAATTGAACTGAAATAAGCATTTGAAATTGTGCAACAGCTGTTTATTAGCAGGAAATTTGAATAAAAGATGCATATTCATTTCACCTTACCTTCTTTGATTCTCATGCTGTTTTATAGTTATTTTGTTGCAATAGTGCACATTATTTTAATGCTGTTGGAAATTTTGGCCCACTGAATTAGCTGCTAATACATTTACAATAAATGAAGAGATGGCAGGAGTCTTCTTTGCCTCCCTGAACATAAACTGCCAATCTCTTTTCATTTTATTTTAAATTTTTAATGCCCAAATCATCAGCATATTGTGTTGTAGCCAGGAAGTTCTGCTCTTTATCACTTGATTAAAATTGAATTTTCTTTACAGATGTGTTTCTGTAGTATCTTTGCTGCTTCATTATTTTAAAGGACATGACATACTTTCTTGTTTCACTGTATGAAGAACTGTGTGTATAGATTCCTTCTTCTATTACATTTCTTCACTTAATGGAATTGGGTGTTATTGTTTCTGGTTTGTTCATGTTGACCTTTTCTACATTTAAATGATTTTAAAACTGAAGTTTTAAAGAGTTCAAGGCTTCCTGTGCTAGAAAATTCTATTGGAAACTGATCACAGGGTTTTGCAACTTACTGGAGTAAGAAATCAGCAGTGTTGAGTTGACTTCTGGTCCATCTGTTGCTCTTTCTTCCCTCTAGGAGGAATACATACTTGTTTTATGAGCAAACAGGAACTTGAACATTACTCTGGAGTCCAGCCCTGGGTGAAATGTTGCTGATCTTCTCCTTTCTTCATTTCTGTCCTCACTTTGAGCTCAAAAGCTTTTTGTTATCGTCCAGAATGTCTCCTCTTCATCTTAACCACTTAAAAGTAATTTATTTGAAATTTGGTTTATTGTGGGTGTGTGGAAGCAATGTATGCCAAAGACATACATTTTCTTGGTACATTTTCTATTGCTATTTTTAGGGGAAGAAGGGAATTGGATTTTGGAGGGAGTCATGACCTATTCCTGCAATAACATTAATTTGAATTTTGAGATAATGCAATAGTGGTTGTATCTAAAAATAAAAAAGAGGCAGAAGTGAGGGTGAGAGGGATGGTAATTTATTAGTCCATTTCAGCCTCCTTGCAACACATCTTAGGATACTGAAAAGGAATTTCAAATGAGACAAAAGTAGTGCACCTTGCACCACTTCAAACTAGGTTAGGAATTTCCACAACCACTGACTGCTTCTGGATAGATTCAAACACATAGAAAAAATTTCATTTTGTTAAAATATTGAAAAAAAAGTGATTTAGTGAATATAATTTGTAAAAACTGCATTAAAACATGTACTTACCAGATAACTGCTCACCACAGGACTCATAAAAAGCACTGGATAACTTTTACCCTCCTAAGATTTAGAGCACAATGTAAGTACTCTGTTAAATATGTTAAGTGGTTTGTTTAACTAGAAAAGCTTTTGTTAGAATTATGTAAATCAGATTCACTGCGAGTGTTCCTTTGAAAGGGCACTGGATAGCAGAGCTCATGTTGTTTGATTATATGCATGATTTAGAGATTCATTTTGATGAACATAGATTGTATCTCTCCATCTTCATACTGTTTCTGAGTATTCAGTAGTTGTAAAGGCTTCCAAGATTTTTTTTTTTTTTTTTTTTTGGTTGAACATACTTTACAGGAGGCATAAAATCTGTGTGATAACATAAAAACCCATATTTCTTTGCAAGCATCTGATCCTTGTCCTTGGGACTGCTGAATGTCATTAACTTGTTTTTGCTAAGTCATACTTGATGAAGTAGCAAAGAACAAAAAAAGAGAACAAAAACAGGGAAGAAGGAATCAAACAAAGTGTTTTGCCAAGCTTATTTTGGGCATTCTCTGCTGAACTAAAGATTCTATAGCAAATAATGTCTTGTTAGACACAATCTGTATTATGTTAATTCTTTACACAGGTCTAATTAATTAAATTCATATAAATATGAAGGAAAATACCAAAGCCTAAAATCAGAGTAAATGTTGTTTGAGACAAGCGTGCAGCTATTCAGTTTGGTCTATACTGGGCCTTTATCCCTCTTGTAAATAATTTCGTTTTAAACATTAAGAGCAGAGCAGATGCTTCAACTTCTTTTCTTCAGGAAAATAAGAGAAATTACTTGGACTTAATGAAAAAATGCAAGTATGTGGAACAAGAAACACCCATTGAAATTATTAAGTTTGATGAAATTCCAAGAACCAGCATTTAAGAGGAGAATAATTTAGATTAATTTAACAATTAGGAATCTCTCTGATTGTCTTACTCTGAGACACACATTAACTCTATAAATACATGAAGGATTCATGCACTGCAGAGTCATGAGATAATGGAGTATAAGTTTCTTTCAACAATAGCCTTCTCTTAAAAATAATTTCAAAAATAAGGAACAATTCTGATGTATAGCATTATAGGCGGTTCACGGAAAATAAATCCACATTAGAATAACACCAATACATTGTAAATTAAATAACTTATTACTTAGGAAATGATGGAATCAGAGTAGAGGTTGTCTTCATTTTTGTCCATTTTGCTTATGCATTCTAATCCCATTCTAATTTTGTCATTTTCCCTGTTGTCTGTAGCACAGGGTTTATGCAGAATTCACAATGATGCTCTAGTGAGCACGGCTTTGTAGCATTTGGCTCAACAATCTCTACATCCACAGAGGCCAAACTGATTTTCCTCATGGATTTTTCTTTGGGATTTATCATATTCACAGATGAATGGTTCATAAACAGTAATGTCAGTGTTCTGACACCACTATGATAAATGTTTTTTTTAATCTGTTCTAAACAAATGGGGACTGATAGTCAGAGAGGTTATTGTCTAAAGAACTATTGTTTTTACATTGTGTAACTTGGAGCATTTGGGATTTATCCTGTCTGTCTCTAACACTGGATAGGATTCACATATTTCTGCATGGTTCACGTTGACTTAATGTCAGTTTGCAGCAACTCTGCAACTTAGGCTGCAGATGTTTGAAGTCAAACACTCAGCAAATAAGGAACATATAACCAGATTGAGCTTCACCAGCAGTGCTCACTAGGTGTTTGCTGCTTCCTCCCATGAATGTAATTGGAGATCTTGTTTCATTCCATATTTCATCCTTAGATGTACTATTTCTTCACTAGCTGTAATATAGATGCCCTTTTGTTGTGCACTGTATTTTATCTACAAGTAGTTATTTTTGTTTTATTCCTGTGGGGAGGCAGCTGAGCAGTGGAGCAGAGGAGCAGAGAGTACTGGGGAGTTGATGACTCGTGCAGATATTTTGGCTTTGGTAGGCCAGAAGCAGTGGGAACTTCAGACAGAAATCTGATGGACAAAGGAAAAGGAATGCTGGTTTGTTTTAAGGTAGCCATGAGAGACTGCACCTGCAAAGATTGTAGCAATATTGATAAGAAACACGAACAACGTGGTTATTGCTTGGCAGCAGAAAGTTCTATTTAAAGCTGTAAGGCTAATCAACTGAGCTCTGTAATCAATAAATCAACTTTGGCATTGTCATTCCCTGGAGTCCGGTCTCCCAGTCGCTGACATATTCCTGTGTAGTAAGGAGTCTGTTTAAAGTCTTGCATCTGTTATTTTTGTGCCTATTCAATAAATCACTCATTTTGTAATAGATCTAATCAGCCATTATTAAGATCTTGTGAGCGAGAGCAGTCTGGGGCTCAGGCCACCTCAAACAGAGCTACCAGCAGAAATCTGATTCAAAGGCAGGACTTGTTCAAGCTCCCCTCTCATATATAACACTGACAAAATGCATTTTTCAGACATTCTGCAAAGTACCGACAGTCAGATCAGACTGGTTTGTCTTTGTGTAAGTTCTGTACAGTCCTTCATGGAATAAGAATGAGCATTTGTGCAAGGGCTGTAGTATCCCATTTTCTCTCTGTATTTCTCCAGCTACAGAAAATGCAGACCTACACCTTCTGTCAAAGATTCAACCCAGTACTGGGCTATGTGCTCTTCCCAGTGTATCCACAAGAATTTGTTGTGCATACAATGCAGACCAGGATGTCTGGGGCAGTCAAGGAAGTTCAAGAACACGCATACAGATAGGAATCTCTTATGTAATATTCTGCTATGTAATGGTCATGTATTTCCAAAATGTTAGAAGTCACCACCTTTTCAATGTGAATGCTTCTAGAAAACATTTTCTTTTACAAAGGAAATAGAATAAAATTATTGTATTACCTGCCCTATTAACTGTAGGTTTCACAAATCAGAGGAAGAGTCATTAAGGAAAAAAAGGAACTTCATCCTGCTGTTGCTTGCCTCTTGCACATTCAAGTGAATAGCTGCCGCTAAAATCAATAGCAATTACACGTTAAACATTTTTGCAGCCACTGCGAGCATCTTAGGTGTGATTTTATCAGTAAAAGTGAGAGTCTTCTATGGATAGGGTAATTTGCATCAGAGCAGAAGACTCTGGTGTTTATTGTTTTAATAGTTCTATTTGAACACTGGAACTTTGCATAGTGGTGGTAGTGATGGTTGAAAAGTGTCACAGTCAGGTAGATAAATTATAAAAAAAAGGCCTCATAAAATTAGGCCTTGCTCTCTGCTAAATTTATAGCTATCTTGTCACTTCTTCTATGTACAGCTAAGTGACTTGCAAGTTCCAATGTAAAAACAATCTTAAGCATGAAAACAATTAACACAACAAGCTATTCTAAGAAAACAATTTGCACTTGCAATAAACAAGAAATCTGTCTCATGGGAATCAGTGAACAAAATACGTAAACTGACCAAGAATGGAGAGATTTGACAGACAAGTAAAATACCTTTTTACTAGCCAGTGAAGTAATTGGCAAGAAGATTGTTAACCAATTAGAGTTGTACACAAAATCTGTAAAAATTGTATAAAATAAGTTGTATGAATAAAGAATTGGCTTTTCCTGCATGAAGAAAATGGAGTCTCCCATGATTTATTGCAACACTGGTCTTTGGCTTGAAGGATTTTAGAGGCTTATTGGTATCCCTGTTAGGTTATAACTGCCCATTTATTTCCACTTATTGCCTTTAAATGACAAGATTTTAAATTTGAAATCTTATCAAACATTTTTATTTATGCTGTATGCATTATCTTCATAGATTAAAAGTGCAGGGTGCAACCACCTGCTCATTTATACCTGGGAATAAGCAAGTGCTGCACTGGAGTTATGGTCACTGATGCTTTCCCTGTTCGGGGGACACTCTCAGGGTCAGAGAGTCACAGGATCTAGGAAGCAGCTCAGGAAGGTATTCTGCAAAACTAACATGTCTATCCTACTACTGATATGCCAAATTGCTGGTTGTTTACGAGGTTTTGGGAACTGACTGCTGTCTATTCATTTTTTTGTGGAATGCTTATATAGCAAAGTCAAGTCCCTCGATGGTAGTCTTGCTGTACTGAACAACTCCATGGATCTCCTTAGAAGTAACCTTGGACTTTGGAGCTGATGTCTTGGACCTGAGTGCCAACTCATGATTATGCCTGCTATAAAATTAACAGTGCTCCCCTTGGCACATTTGATGGGTGACGATAGGCAGACTCAAATTCTAGGTCCAGTTCTGTTCAATGTATTTATCAATTATCTCAATGCCAGAGTTGAATTCACCATTAGCAGGTTTGCTGTTGATACCAATCTGGGAGGTGCTCTTGGGTCTCCTGGGAGACCAGAGGCCTTGCAGAGGGGTCTAGATAGAGTTGAGCACTGAGCAAACAATAATGAGATGAAATTTAACGAGAAGAAATGCCAAATTCTGCATCTGGGAAGTAGATGGAGATTGTCGAGTACATCCTAGAGTACTGCCAGGTGCAATTACAAACTGTGGGAGGAGTGGCTGGAGGGCAGCCCTGCAGAAAGGGATCTGGGAGTGCTGGTTGGCAGCAGACTCAGTGTGAGCCAGCCATGTGTGCCCAGGGAGCCCAGAGAGCAAACCCCATCATGGGGGCATCAAACACGGCATCATCAGCTATCAAAGGGGGTCACTATCCTCCTGTGTTCAGCCTTGGTGTGACTTCACCTTGAGTGCATGAGCATTTCTGGGCCCTGCAATTCAAGAGGGATGTGAAATTCCTTAAATGCACTCAGAGGAGAGCAACAAAGCTGGTGAAAGAGCTGGAAGGAATTGCATCTAAGGAGGAGCATCTGAGGACTCTGGGCATGTCTATTTGGAGACAGGCTGAGGGGTGACCTCATTGCTTTCTACAGCTTCCTGAGGAGGGAATCGAAGAAGGAAAGTGCTGAGCTCTTTGCCCTGAGATCCAGTGATGGGTTGTGATAATAGTTCAAAGATGCTCCAGGGAAGGTTCAGACTGGATATCAGGAAGGATTTCTTTACTGAGAAGGTGGTCAAATACTGAAGCAGGTTTCCTGGAGAGGCAGCTTATGCCCCAAGCCTGTCAGTGTTTAAAAGAGGCATTTTTACACTGTCTTTAATAATGTTTTTACTTTAGGTCAGCCCTTTAGGCCAGGCAGTTGAGCTGGGTGATTGCTGTTTTTCTCTTGCAAGTGAAATCTATTCTATTCTATTCTATTCTATTCTATTCTATTCTATTCTATTCTAT
>JANRMJ010000054.1:13358682-13372200 GCA_025584955.1 Alethe diademata | reverse complement strand
TATTCTATTCTATTCTATTCTATTCTATTCTATTCTATTCTATTCTATTCTTTCTGATCATAGAACGAATAGGTCAATGACCATCCCAACAGCCAGTTCTGACAGTCTGCCTCTGGTAGGAAGAAATAGACCTCAATTTTGTGATGTGAGCTGTGCCATGCCTTATGGAGCCTTATGACTCCTCTCTAATGAGGGAGATTCTAAACCATTCTAAGGAAAACTATAGATATAGCCTTGAGGTTGAAATAAAAGAAAGAAAACAAAAGAAAAACCATGGCTCTGCAAGTATATGTCATCCAGGTTAGCAGTTAATATATTGAAAGCAGGCAAAATTAAATTATAAGGATCCAGAGAGAAAATCTATGAAGAGCACATAAAGATCTCCACCTTGAAAGAACAGAAAACATGAAGTATAGAGAGAAATAATATTAAATTGACCTGCAATGTAAATAGTGTAAAAATGAATTGCAGCAGTGTTTGGTACACAACCAAACTTCAAATGAGTATTGGTTTAAGTGTTGATCAATTAACTAGGGAAAGCAGATAAGATTCATTAATACATAAAGTAGGAAAACAAAGTTTTATCTCCTGAATATTTAGTAAAGAATACATTATATGCCCTCATAAAATAGGGTCAAAAGTAAAAAATGGTAAAAAAATTATAGAGACAGAACTTTTGTTGGGGAGCAGATAAAATTATTTCACTTGGATAATCACAAACCTACATTTTTTATGTCAACATTGTCTTTAATAATTTTACTGAACATAGCTTCAAAATGGAAAGTGGTTGTCCATAAGAATTTGATTTACCTGTTGATTTTCAGCTGAAACTTTTCTTCCAATAAATCTGAACTCAATAAAACAAAATATCTCTCATAATTTTCTATAAAAATGTGCATTTTAATAATGCAATTTTTAAAATAGAAATTGTTTGACCTTAAACTTCCTGGCCAGCTCAGGTAAAGCTTCTTGATTAAGTAGTACTGAAGACTCAGTTTTAGCCAGAGTGAAATCCAAATAAGGTCTCTTAACAAGAGGCTTGGTCAGAATACCACAGCTTTTTAGTGTTAGCTAAACTTACACTTTTTAAAAGGTCACACTTTTCCCTTATCAAAATTATATCTGCTTTTAATCTTGGTCAGTCTTGGAGGTAACCTACTGCAATCTAAAAAATGTAAATGTAAACATTTTTAAATTTATAAGTATTCATTCTTTTTTTTTTTCCTGTTAGTCAAAATTATAGTAGAGTCTAATCATATTTAGGAAGAGCTGAGATTTTAATCATTGAAATGTAACAGACTTAGCCAGATTGTTTCTTTGCATTGAGCTCTTGACAGAAACAAATTGACTTTGAATATAAGTTTATATTTTCCACTCTATTTTTAATCCAACACTATGGCCTTTATGTAAGAGTCTTGCTTTTTAATCTCTCTTGTTTTGGCAACAGAAAACATCCAAGCAAAAGGAGTAATCCCAGCTGAAACTGTTTTCTAGTGCACCTATGGCCAGATGGCTGATCACAAGACCTTAAAAGTTAAAGTAGTCATATTTATGTACACATATTTATACAAATAATCCTGTATTGCACAACTGTTATATGCTACTTATTGGAAATTTATAGTAGCTTGAACCTAGCAGTCTGCTTCTAGTTTTTTTTTAGTAAATTGGATGAAGAATTGTGTGTATAACTGCCTACAACTATTTTAGACAGCCCTGTTTCCTCTGTTTGTGCCTTACAAATACAGATCACCTCAGTGTCACAGTGAGAGGTCCTCTAAGGACCATCAGTATTGAGCTAAGACAGGCAGCAATACCTGCACTTTTCACAAGTGTTCCAGTCAGGGAATGGCATGGGCAGGTTTGTTCAAACAATGTAAAGCAAATCAAGATTATTTAGAATTACTTACAATCATTAGAACATGCCATTTAATTTTCTACAATGTAAAACACAGGTTACTTACATTTCATTTAAACATGATTTCAAAAAGTATCTAGAGTAATATATTTTGCTCCTGCTCCAGTCTCAGGCACACATCAGCATTTTCGTAAAAAAGTCCAACGGCCAGGTGCATTGCTTCGCCATGGAGTGTGGGTTTTCTTGCACCTCCAATAAAATTTCTATATTTTTGTGGGTTGTAGTGCAACAAAATAATGCTAGTAAAAGGAATGTGATTAGGCAGAAATGAGGAGGGCTCACTCCCTTTTTTTTTCTTTTTAATTGTCTTGACATGGATGTTGCACAGCAGCTCAGGCAAAACTTTCCAGGAGGAGGAGGAAACTATCAGACCCCTGGGAAGAGATGTGTCTCATCAATGACAAAATTAAGCTAAAATTTAAATGTTTTTTTTTTTTTTAAACTCTATTTTTCCCTTGATATTCTAATTAGGAATGCATAAGTAATCAAATGAGTACTATTTAGCTTGATTCTGTGGATTTCCTCACACTGTCTTGTAGGTTAAGAGCAGTTCATAAAGCAGTGAATGAGAAATACAGGTCTGGTAGCAAATAGAATGCAAATAAGATTGATTTCCAGCCTTTTCAATGCTGTTTAGATGGTGTGAGGCCATGGTGCACTCTCTCCATGTCTCTGTATGGCTATTTCCCAATAGAGAAAATAGACCCTAATTTTGTCCTCTCTCCTCGTTTATACAGTTAGTAAGCTGCTTATGGCTTTTCACAGAATCACTGTGATTCTATGGTGCTGAACAGAATTCACCCCTGACCCCATTAGGACACCTCTCTAACACACACAGTAGTGTGTGTCACTTGAGGGATGAACTGTGTCATTTTGCAGTCTAGCCTAGTACCAGCTGGCATAACAAAGAAAAATGGCCATACTCTCTCCAGGAAATGGTTTCTAGCACTAGCACAGAAGATGACAAGTAATCCAGACAGACATTAATATGGGCAGTCTGTAAGTGATGAATAGGAGTGAAGTTTCAGTAGTGCCATAACAATTTTATGTAAAGCCATTATAATGCGTTATGGTATTGATCTGCATTGAAAAACTCAACAAGATTCTTTAAAAGAATGACATTGCTATATTTTTATTCGCATTGCTAACAAATACTCTACAATACTTCCTGAATTTATCCTTTGTCTTTTTACTAGTGATTATGGATAGAGACTGATGATTTTTATGCATTGTAAACAATGATGTTGCTGTGGGTTTAGTGCCAACAGATATTGTAAAATGAAATCACAGTCCTTTGAAACTGCCCCTGTTCTCTTCAATGTGACAAGGATTTTGTCCTGTGCTAAGAATACAAGTGGGAAATCTCTTGGTAATTCAGACTGCTTAGTCATTCAGGGCTAGGTCCACATAAAACATTAAGTAGGATGAATTGGATATGATTACATCTGGTAAGTAGAAACTCAAAGGCTCTCTTTAACTGTTGACTCCCATTCCAGCATTTTGAAAAATTGCAGTTCACTTCATGTCCAATGTATTTGTTTGGTCATTATGTTTCTTGAGGGAGGAAATTAATGGCTTCAGGCCAAATCCATGCAGCTGAAAGCAGTACTCACAGATATTCACACTTTGCCTAAAGTGCTTAGACAGGAGAGTAGTGAAGTTCAACAATGTCCAACAAAACCTCAAAGTTAAAGAAAAATCAGTGTTTCTTTGAACAGTATAACAGACCAAAGCTCAGCTACTTGCAATGATACTTGAGAGAGAAATATGTTTAGGATGGTTAAATCTGCCTTGCAAATGAATAAGTGTTTAGGTATTTAACACAAAATTTGTCTCCTAGTATTAGGAGAAAAAATATTTGGAGCTACTTAAAATTAAAATAGCATATCATCATATTATTTCCTAATTTATGGAAAAAAGTGAGAATTTGCTCATGCAGAGATGAGGACCCCTTTTGGTAAGGCTTATACCATGGTTGTGATATTCAAGACAGAAAAAACACAGTAAATAAATTAGCTTTTTTACTATAGGTTCTGTGTTCTTTTATGGAGTTCAGGCAAGTTGAGTGAAAATTCTACCTTCTAATGTTTATAACAAGATTTATGTACTTGTTTGGTTGTTTTCCTCCCTTCAGGTTACCCCACCCAAACTCAGGAAATTTCCTTTGGCTGTTGAGACATGTAATTTAGACATAGTGAGAGAGATATTTCAGAATACCTCATTAGCCAGGGGTAGCATATTACTGTAGTGCCTTGGAATAAAATCAGTGAAAAAACACGGCAATGGAAGTCACAGTACATTTACATAGTGTCTATTTACTCCAGGGAGAGAATTACTTCTAGTAACAAATGATTTGTCCCTTCATGTTTTCTCATTTCTGGTATCTGACACAACACAAGAAAAGTAATTTTTTGCATATTTCTCTGTGTTATTTCTTTATTTCACCTCCAGTATAAAGGGAAGAACAGGAGTAACTCCAAAGAGATTTCTTCACATATTTTCTGTGCTACATTATGCTTTGCAGATAATCAAACCTGCAAGGAATTAAAAGCCTTCTGTATTTCTGTATTTTTTTTCCTCCCCAGTGTTCCTGGAAGACCAGAGGCAATATTGCCTTTAAACACTGTATACATTTTCTAAATAACCTGGAGGATTCCAAGGCAAGCACATACTGGAGATTAATGAAGAATTGAAAGCTCTAGAATGTCTCAAGGTCGTTATATTAAGAAGTCATAGTTTAAGTCAAGCCCTAAGAATCTTGTTCCCAGTTGTGGCGGTAGAACTTTTAAAGGAAGAATTTTATGGCAAAACCAGTAGATGATTCCTTTTAGTACTTAAAGCTTAGTTTACAGCAGTTTTATTGTACTACCTGTCAGGTATTTTCATTCTACAACACAAGAGCTGCAACATAACGAAATATCAGTATATCCCAGGGGTTTTATGCGCATACATTATTTTTATAATATTGTGTTTTTAATGCATGTTACTTTTCTTTTTCTCTGATTTCTTTCTCACAGAGGACCATATACTGCTACTCATAATAAATAATTGTGCAGTGCTTAAAAATGAGAGAGTAGGCATTCAGTTAATTATTGCCTCTTGAATACTTTATATCTCATTAGTTGTAAACAGTCCTGTGGAACAAAGTTAAAAGAAATATCTTATTGACTGAAGTCCAGGTGACAGCACTGGAGAATAATTTCTATGCATAAAGATAATATAAGATGATATCTCAGTTTGAGAGTAATACATTATTTTTCCATTGTCATAGGAAAAACTGTTCTTCCCTCCTTACCCATTGCATCAAAGTTTTTTATGCATTCAAATTTTTTTGAAAGTCATGACCTAGCTTTTCTTCCTGCTGCTATTATACAAGGAACTGTCTCTAGCTAACACTGTCTTTCTTTATTGGGAAACGATGAAAAAGAATCATAAAATCTAACAGGAGTTTGGCACCATGTGATCTTGCTGAGTTTAAGCACCTTTCAGTGAGGCTGTATAAAACTTTCTTTAAGTGTGAACACAATATCTTTGTTGCACCAAATAATGATCTGGGCTCAAACAGACAGACCATGAACAGAACGGTTTGCTGCCTTTCCATAAATTTGGTGGATTCTTCTTAGGGGATTAGCTGGAAGTAAGAAGCACTTTAAATATGATTTTGCAGAAACATGCACTACAACTCCCTGACAGTTACAAATAACAAAAAAATAGATGTTCTAGCTCAGCATGTTAGCCTTATTTTTTCACATCAAATGAGAAGTGATATATGATTGCATTCCTCAAGTTTGATACTGGAAGTACTCTGGGAAGGAAAACATCACACAGAAATATCTCTCATGTGAACATTAAACTTTTTTCTCTCCTATGTTTTAAGGCCAGACTCCTTATTTTCAAGAATACTCCCTTGTTCTTTTAACACTTTCCAAAGGATTAACCTTTGGCTAAAATCATGATTCATATATATAAGACTCTTATCTTAGGACAGTTAGAATAATTACATGCACAATGATCTTGATGGCGTCTATTTTCTTTTATAAAGCCATTAAAATTTTATTTTAGGTTAACTTCAAATAACAAAATCAAACAAAGTAAGGATTTGTTTAACTGGAACAGCAGATGCAAAGGTTGAATTAATAATTGTGTCATCAGGTCAGACATTGTGGGCTGATACCTGGATTAAAAGATGGATGTATTTGCTTGTATGTGCTATCCACACTGACCTGTGCTAAATTTGTTTCTGTTCTGATTTAGAAGATTCATTTCACTTTGGCTAGGATGAGTGCTAACTATGTATTTATCCCTTTAGTCTGATGCTGGCTGCAGAGTGAATAGGGAAATAGATACATACCTCTCTGAGAAAAAAGAGAAGGAGCTGTGTAGGCTACTATTTCAGCATTCTGCTACTGTATGGCAGAAACAGCTCAAACTACTGCATGTTTCTCACACTTTATACCAGTGACTTGTAATTTAAAGAGAAGGTACATTGTGTATTTCTAGTGAGGAGAAAGTATTCACCTAGCAAGGATATTCAGAATTATCAATGCAAGGAAAAAAAAACACCCAAGTGAAGATTTTTGGAGGATCTGCAAGTATTTATCTCATTATGCCAACCTTGCTACTTGTCAAATTTACAATAATGCTTTTTTTGTTTTCTCTGGTTTCATTTTCTGGCAATTCCACTGAATAATCTGGTGATCAAAACACTGGAGACAGGGAACTAGATCAGATGAACTGTTGGCGTGATCCAGTAGGGCAAATATATCTGTACACTTCCTATGGATTCATGCCTTTGAAGTAATAAATTTCCATCATTTTTTAGTGGGTCTAAATATGCATACTCGAAGTTTGTATTATATAAATTCTTTGAAAATTTTAACTAGAGTATCTTATGGGGACTAGAGTATCTTAGGGAGCCTTTTGAAACATGTAAGTGCATTCTTTATGTCCTCACAATTACAGGGTCAAATGAAAGGATTCTCTCAAGTTTTTGTCTTGTCAAAACCATTTTTTGCAATGTTTTATCAAGAACTTCTACCAGAGTCTCTAAACCCGTTTTTTTTTTTTTTTTCCTACTGAACTTTTATTTCATGCTTGGATTGTCTTTTTTCATATGATACTACCATACATTCTTCAGTGGACATCCAGCCTCACTGCTGTTAAGGTGATCTTGCACTCTCCTAATCAGCAACTACACTGCACTTCCTTTTCACATTCAAGTTGCCTGATCCTTTTGTCTTTGGTACATTGTGCTTGTGACTTAGAACTCTGTCCTCAAATCAGCCTGCAAAGATGGGATACCAGAGTGGGCTTTACCTGTTCAGCCAGTACTTCATTTTCCATCTGATACAAAAATAGTAGCATTTACACTGAAATATCTACTTAGCAAAGAAATTATCTTGGCAGTTAAATTTGTGTTCCAAATTTTTGCAGGGCTTACAGCCATTGGAAAGTGCATTCGCTTTTGGTTGTGAGGTTTTTTTGGGTTTGTTGGGGTGGGTATTTTTATTTCTGTTTGTTTGGTTTTGTGGGTTTTGTTTTCTGTTGGTGGAGATTGTTCAAGGGATTTTTTTGTTGTTTGTTTGGTTTTGTTTTGTTTTTCTTTCTAATTTTTTAAATTTTATTTTTTAATCACCCAACATTCTTCTATCTAAATATATAAATAAATATATAAATATAATATAAATATAAATAAATATATATAAATAAATATCTATCTAATATCTAAATCCTTGTATTGCACAAAATAATATTTTGTGACCTCCTAGTCTGTAGAAGAATTGGTGGTCATCAAGACACACAAGTGCTTTTTTCAATGACTTTGACCTCCTTTGAAATGCAGAATCTTTTTAGGCTCAGTAATCCATGCACTCAGTATTCAAGCTATTGTCTCATTTTTTCCCCATGCTTTTTCTCCCTTTGTGTTTCTCTTGACTTTATAGTGGACAAAGGTCTCACAAGTTTCTTTGTCATCTCGAGTTTAATTAGGGGAGTGAATGTATTTCTTTTCATCTGCCAGTTTCAACAACAGCTGTTTCCATATTTTTTTTCAGAGCCCAATTATAACTTGTTCCTTTATTGAAGTGAAAATCAAAGAATGTTATGCAAATAGATGTCCTGGTCTCTTATTATGCGAACTATCCATTACGTCAATACTTATCAATATTTATTACTAATTTTTGTATTAGACAATGTGATTGTGCAATGCTACAATGCAGAGAGGTTCAAATCTTTACCTAAAAATCCTTACAAAATGCTTACCCTGATACCTTTGTGAGAAGTGATAAATGCCATCAAATAAGATGACATAAAAAACAGTGCAACCGATTTTCTTTTAAAAACAGATATCTGATTTCTCTTTTGTATATCTCCAAATCTCTATATGGTTTTAATTATGCCTGGTGTTAGAGTATTCTGTAGTCCACAGATGCTGTGGCTTATATTTCTACATTTATGCTGGTTGACTGAGGGCAAGTAACCCGTTTAAGAAATAGAAAACAAATGGGGAAAAAATGCTGTAAGAAAACCTTACAATTGAAACATTTTGTAACACTTTTACCTCATGATGAATGTCAAGTTCAGAAGTGATTATATTAACATACTCTAAAAGAAACTCATAAAATATCTCTGTATTTTATGCACAAATGGCTTCTAGCACAGGTAAAGCAATTTAGATATCATTTAGTTCACCTATTCAAGCCCAAGGGAGAATTTGAAAATATTTCCTGAAGCATTTTTGGTTTATACACCAGTTTCTAGATTTATTTCTACCTTTGGTGGGTTGCCTATTGAAAGTTAATTATTTTTGTGTGAAAAAGATGAGGAAAAAGGTTTTTACTTCACATCTGTCCAGTAGCTTGGACTTCAAGTCTCACAGAAAGACATTTATGCTGCTGTGTGACCCCATGAGGGCAAAACTTCTTAAAGAAGCTCTGATTTCAGCTTTAGGGACAAACCTTGCAAAACTTTTTCGTTTAAGTGTTTTAACCTATTTTAACCTAATTATCAAATTACATTTTGATAAACAATATTTTCTGGGTTGGAATGTTTTCAGCTAATTATATGAAAGGGCTTTACACTTTTAATTATGTTCTCAGGTCTTGTGATCTCAAGAAACATTTGGTGGGTGTGACAATTTGCATTCAGGCATGGTTTGAATGCTTCTAAGAGCCATCCCTCTGTGCAGTGCCTGGGCATTGCAGATGCCTCTGCTCTCTGCCTGGGTGATTTCAGCCTTTTCTTGGCTTCCTTGATATTTAGGATTCCAGCAGCACCGGACCACAGAGGAAAGCAAAGAGCAATCCATTGAGTTCACAGATAAAATTACCTTGGGTAGTCACAATTGATTTCTATGACATTTTATGTTTTTCTGGGGTTTCAGCTTCTTGGACCTACTGAAAGGTGATGTAACTAGATGTGTACTGGAGAATCCTATAACACCAAGGAAAATAAATATGTCAGAACTCCTCAGAGTGGTCTTTGACAGAGAAGGACAGCTGCTACACAGTTCAGAGTCTGTGAAAGGGGAGAGATTAAAGATCTAGTTGAGAGAAAATTAATTTCTGTTTTTGGTGTGGAATTGGGCTCAAATGTTACACCTACTTTTCCTTGCAAGAAAGATATGAAGAACAGATGATGAGGGATATGAAGAAGAGATATGGCTCTTCACCTATGGCTCTTCACCTACCTGAGATTCCTTCCTGCACTTAGTATCCAACTTTGGTAACTCTCTCAGCTGAGGTCACTGTGACAATGATGGAAAGACATGCAGAATAAGAACAGGATTCTACTCTGAATTAGAATCCGGTATGCAAAGAAAGATCTTGCTTTGCCCTTCTTGGCATAAGGGAGTAGGAGCAATGTGTCTGTGGCACTGCTCTTCCCTTATGAGTTATTCAACTGGACACTCAAATCATAGAAAACTGTTGTTTCAAAATAGAATTATACTTATTTACCTATGACTACCAGCGTGAACTTGAAGCGTTTCCATTACATGTTCAGCCCCAAAAAGATTTTCAGCATCCCTCGATTGTTAAAAATAAACCATGACTCTGCTATGTCTGAAAAGACTTCTCTAGAAACAGGAAAACAGGATTCTGTGGTAAAGGAAAACTGAGGATTGTTGCTGTGTGGTGAAAAGTGTTTATCCAAAGAACAGAGCACCATACATATATATGAACTAAAGCTAGATAAGTTTTCTTTTTTTTTTTAATGTGAAAAAAAGCAATGTTTTTAAAGACCATAGGATGAAATACAGCTTTACCCCCACTGACAATGTACCCTCGTGTGAACAGACTCTATTTGACACATCATGGGTGTGTGAAAATTGAAGAAACCAGGAGCATTTTGCTGTTCTCAGAATGGATCTACACACTTGCTGTTTCTGACTTGCATGTCAGGATCAGATTTTATGTGTACACACACTCTTTCCTTCAGGAGAATGGCAGGCATGGAGCATGAGCCAGGCTAAAAGATTAATTTCTTTCATGTTTATAGGGGTGTTTCATCTATATTAATAAGAGTCCCAGGCACTGCATAGCAGGAACACACCTTGTTATGACTAGAATGACCTCTACCTGAACTTTTTTTGGACCTTAGAAGTTACTGAAAAATTCTTTTTCTACAAATAAATCTACAAACTAAAATGATAGTGAAGCACCCCTGACACCACCCTACTAAAATTCCCCAATCCTAAATTTATTTTTTGGCCAAGATTAGTTGATTAAGGGAATATGAAACGTTCACTGGTTGAGGTCCTGAGACAGCGATCATAATAGGTATGTATCTTCAAGTTAAAACTCTGTATTCTTGGTAAATATGTTTTAACCAACATATGGTTGAGTGACTGCACATAATCATCATCTGGAAAGTGAGTAAGGCATTTGTGCTTGAAGTGCTCTCCCAGCAGGGGAAAGAGCAGAGTATGTTATTTTGGAACAACTGGCACAGGCACACCCTTCAGCAATAGAGAGAGCTCATGCTTTGCTGCTCCAGGTCACTCTTCCCAAGGAGGCACAACAGATGTTTTGTTACTCATCAGCTTAATAGAACACTGAGAGGACAATTGTTCTTTGCATTGCCTTCTCTAGCATTGAAAGCAAAACAATTTTAGAAAAGGGAGCCTGAAATCTTGCAAACAGGCAAAACAGATGTCATGTCGATGAACAAGCAACAAATCAAGTCAAATGTGTTCTATATTCTTACTGATATCAATATGAGAGCTGAGAAAACACATGTATGACAACCATGGAACTAGATTCTGCTAATTCATTCAGCAGACATGCTTTTTTCTTTGTTCTGGGGGGAATTTGGACCTTGCAGCAAGACAAAAAGGCTGATGGAAGACAGGTGTGCTGACAGAAGGACTGTATTCAGCCATTTAAAATGTCGTTTTCACATTTTGGAGGACAGAATCATCAAACAGCTTCAGTGTTTATGGATAATTTACAGAGAAATGAAGCTTAGATCATCAAACCAGAGAACAGAACTAATATTGAAAGTCTTCAAAGAAGTCCTGCAGTATAATAAGGAAAATAAAAGCTTCAGATCCCTCCAAATTAAAGCAGGTGTTAACGGTCACAGACACCCACTTCTCAACTGGGTGCACAAAATAGGTTTTAATATGAGTAAACAAACCACTAAGACATATGGGTAAATTAAAAATATTTATTAATGCCTAAAGCACAATTAGAAATACATTATAAAACCAATTATAAGTTATACAAAGCAGTATTTGGGCCAAAAAAGATTTTCTGATGATTTTTACTTTAGTTTAGCTTTCTAATCAGTGCAACTAATGACAGATTTTGGTATTACTCTAACTGGGAAAAAAATTTTTGGGAAAAATTGCTTATGCTGTTGCAATATGTTCCAGTTAGCTTGTTCAAAAGCATTTTGTGGTCAATCAGAAATAGAAAGCTCTTTCTGAAACTTAATAAGCTTCTACCATAACAGCGAATTAATTGGATTTTCTTCTTGCTTGTGATCTTCACTGACAATGTTCAATACATTTTAGTTGCAAGTGGACTAAGTAGTATCTCTGCAAAGCTTTTCCTCTATACATGTGCTCAAAAGCAAATAAAATGATGGGCTGATCAGCAGAAACAGTTGAAGCAGGTTTTATGGTCTGTGTTTTGCTGAAGCAATGTGGGGGCGGCTGAGTTCAGCAAACAATTGTAAAGGCAAAGTTTATGACTGGAATCCTCTTTAAAGTGCAAAGAATTACTAGAGCATCTAATCTGAACACCTGCACAGGAAAAGCTCTGGAATTTCATAGAGTTATTTATTAAGTCCAGAATTTATTAAGGAGAATAGGTTAAGCCCTCATTTAAGGCTCATTCACATTAGTAGATGTATGTATAATGAATCCATGTATTGAATTATTTCAAGGAAGAAGTTTGGAAACTCCTTCTCCACCAATGTGCTGCACACTGCTGAGAGGTGCTTTGCATTCTGGGGGAGCTGCTGAAGATTTGCACACTGAAGATTTGGTAATTCTGTTTTGGCATCTGGCTGCCTACAATCCACAAGATGTTGTGGCTGCTGAAGACAGCATTGAGCTTTTACCAACATTATGGAAACCAATTTGATTATTTTACTCCATTACTTGCATATAGAAGTATTTTCTACTTGACCAATGAAATTTTAAAAGCAGGAGTGAAATAATTAAAATAATTATTAATAATAATTTTGTTCATTAACAAAATGAAAAAAAGATAAATTTTATAGATGTTTTGTAGATGGCTCAATACACCTTTTCATTTTCATTTTTGTTGCCTAGAAACCGTAATGTCAAGTACATTATTACTGCCTGTATAGATAAATCTGCTAGGACTAATTTTTGAACATATTCTTCATGTTTATCATTCTAGAAGCATCTTGAAAATCATTAAATGTTCATACAATGTGATATGACATCTACATGACACAGAGCAGCTGTAATTCCTGTTGTCTCACAGATTGGCCAGTGTGGTTACCCTGTGCTGGACCAGACTGGGATGGAGTTAAATCTGTAGTAACTGTAAGGTTTTTAATACTGTGAGACTGTGATTGACAATAAAAGCTGTGGTAGAGAACAGAAAGTGTGGGGGGATTGGGTTTGAAGGTGCTTGGCTGATCAAACACCAGCCAAGTAGAGATTTGCCTGTGGAGAGTGGTGAGCAATTTGATTTGCTTTACTTGTTTTTTGGCTTTTGCTGCTTGGTTTCGTTTTTCTTTCACTCCTCTTCTTCTAACGTAGTAAACTGCTTTTGTCTTGACTCATTAGTTTTTTTGTATTTACACTTCCTGTTTTCTCTACCCATCTTGCTGGGGATGGGAGTGGAAGAACAGCTGCGTGCACAGCTGCTGTCTGGGTTGAAACCACCACATATGTATAACATGAAAATGATTGCTGGCAGGGGGTTTGTGTATTCAAGAGAAAGGAAGAAAATATGGAATCTTGTCCTTCTTATGTAAAGAAAGAAAGAAAGATTTCTAGTTCTGGAGGTAGTGAAATCTAAAAAACATGGCAAAAAAGCATATTCTGCCTTTTTTTCTGCAGGAAAAATGTATATTCAGTGCATTGTTGATCCCTTTGATCCCTAAGTCTCTTCTTTACTATA
>JANRMJ010000054.1:13319757-13341578 GCA_025584955.1 Alethe diademata | reverse complement strand
CAGGGAGGGGTCAGAGCATGGACCAGGCTCTGCTCAGTGGTGCCCAGAAATAGGACAAGAAGCAAGGGGCAGACATGGATACATGGGAATTTCCACCTGATCATGAGGAAGAACTTTCCTGTGCAGTGACTAGGCACTGGAACAGATCACTCAGAGAGGGTGTGGTGTCTCTCTTATTGGAGATATTTCAGAACCATCTGAATGCAATCCTGTGCCATGTGCTCTGGGATCATCCTGCTTCAGCAAAGAAGGTGGACCAGATGACCCACTGTGGTCCCTTCCAGCCTGACCTATTCTGAGATTCTGTGATTCTGTGCTGAGAAATGTTTTTAGTAAGTACATAATACTGAATGTATTCCTATCATAATACTGTGTGTATATTTAATTTTTTTTCTGATTACTGTAGGTGGTTGGTTTTGCTGAGTGGTTGCATACGGGCAGAGCATAGGCTGTGCTGTGTCCTGGGATCCTGATGATCCCAACTGGGAAGCTAGACAGAGGGTATGCAACTCTCCCAGAACTCTTGCTGGCATGCTGCTGATACTTCTGCTGGCAGGTAGGAGCTGGGGAAGGGGTATACAAAGGAAGAAGGAAGGAATTAGAGACCATTGATTGTCACAGTTTGGTGACTCTCTGTCCAGGCACCACCTCTGGGCTGATGCCACTGCCAGGTGTGTACTGCACCCTTCTCAAGGATGCTGAAATTTTTCCAGTAGTCTTATGGCTTCCAAAAGTTCCCAATACATGTTACAACTGGGAAGGAATGTGACTGCATTCCTCCACTGTAACATGCATCTGAAATGACCTTTGAAATATTTTCACAACTGTAGATTCCAAAGTAAGAAATTTTCAAGTCTGGAAATCACCCGTGGTGTAATTACCAGAATCATAGCAGTCCCTTCAATGACAGCTGACCAATTCAAGCTGTCAGATGTTTTAATGAAATAACAAAGCAGTAAGGACAAAGACCATTTCTTTGTCTTGTAACAGTGACAAAACAAAAATCTACTTAATTTGTAACTCAGACTGTATTTTTGGTGTTGAACCAGAGCTGACAGTCAAAATTTGATTCAGCTGTAGTGCAGCTGTATCAGTAGAGTGGCCCCAAGGCAGGCTATAAGCTTTCTCTGCCATGCAGGGATTTCTCTAGTGACCACATTTTCTGGCTCTGTCGCTCAGATTGGGGTGCTGGCTGGAGGCAGCTCCTTACTGATGGATGGTGCAACAGCAAGGGCTGATATCATTGTACTCTGCTAGTAGTGTTTTTCTGTATTAGCCCTTGCAATGTAATATTTCTTTATGTTTTCTTCCAGAGGAAAAATATATCTTGGGGATTATTTTACTTCTCGAGGAAGGAGAAGGAATTCATTGGGTTTTCAGTTAATCTGCTTTTTAAAAATTTCTGTTTAGAAGGTATAGTTGTGAGAAGAGGAGGGTGGGATATTGTCTGCCCTGTTTCTCAGACATAGAATACTTCTGTATTCCTTAAGCAGTTCCTGTTCAGTTTGTTCCTATTTTTATTGTGGAATTGTGTTAATGTAATCTTGTAAATGACTTTGTTTTAGGGAAAAAAATGTAACTCAACTTACCAAATTTAATTTTTGATTAAATTTTTAATTTTTGACTTAACTTTGATCTTCTTGTCACATTTTTTGACTAATGGTTCTGTCATTGGACTTAAAAAAAATAAACACAGTTGTAAACTGCTTTCATAAGCAAGATAATTTCACTTTTGCTCCTCATTGATTGGGGTGAGGCATTACTTGCAGCAGTGTGACATGTCAATTTATTATTTATTTTTTCACTTATCCTACTTCAAATTTGAACAAAACTGTGTTAACTAGTGCTGCTGCAAGGGCCTGCAGATCTCAACTAGTGTATTACATACACCTCTTCTCTGAAAATATTTGTAATGGTTTTTGAACACAGTTGCCTGGTAGAATGCTTGGGTTATTTCCTGGAAACTGGGGATTTGCTCAGTCTTTCTAGCTGTGGCTATTGAGCACCCTACATGAGCAACATCTTCCCTATATTGGGAAGAATGCTATTTTCCATGTCCAAGGTCAGTAACAGGTTGCAGACAGAGATTTTTTAGTGGTCTACAGATAAACCTATTTGTTCTCTTCATGCTCTACCACACTGGAAAGTAAATCCTTAACCACCTTTGCCACCAGAATGAGCTGCCAAGGCATCTGAACTCCTCAACTTAAGCCCACTCAAGGCATTGCTGAAAAAGAGAATAGGCAGAAATCTGTGTCCTTTCCAAGTGCCAGACAAGAATGAGTGGCACAAACAGGCTTATGCCTGCTGCCCACATGGTGCCAGCATCAGAGATGTGAGCAGGCAAGGAGGAAATCGTGGATGGGCAGTGATGAGAAAAAATTTCAGACACTGGGATTGCCAGGAAAAAATATCAACTGACAGATGGGAATTGTGGGGGAAGGAAAAAAATGAGGTTTTCAGAAGGGCAAGTAGTCTGTAGGAGGGAAGAAAAGTAAATTTTCATCCTATGCTTTTAGGAGACTCTCATGTCTCTCAAAAATTTGCTGTTCTCCCAAAATTTTCTCTCTGCTTTTCCAGCTGTAATAGCCCTTACCCTGCTCCAGTGGATACCTCAGCTTAATCTTATTGTCTTGGTCTGTTCCACCACCAAAACTGGGTTTTGCCTATATGGTTCACAAACTTTGAACTGACTCTGAATATGTCTTTCATGAAATTATGTCAACAAATCTGGTACAGTTTTGGTATTGCTATCAGCAGACTCAATTTGTTGAAAACTAATCTTTTAAAGTAATATTTAAGTTAGATTTGCTGATTGTTTGGACTGTTACTGAAGTCATCATATCTGTATTTGTACATATTCATATTTGTACAGAGAGCTTTATCTCCCATATTCCCTGATGTAATGTTTTGTAGGTCATTGGAAAACTTCTCATTGAGTTTCTGCAAACACAGTGGGTATCCATGGAGTTTTCATATCAAGTAACAGAATGGATAACATATATTTTATAACTGTAAATATATTTTTTCCTACGTGTTTGTTGAAATATGGAGGCATGAATAAGCCAGCCGTTGGAAATAGAATTATCTACAGAAGGTGATGTGTTAGTCTTTCATCTTAAACTGAGTTTTGTGGCACTGGTTGTCCTCACTCTTATTAATAACCTTTAAACAAAATGGTTTTAGAATCCAAACGAGGCAACTGTTTGTTTATTTGAGTCTAAATATCAAAACAATTATTTGAAATTTCTAGTATAAAATTTATTTTTTGCAATAGTTTTTAAACATACTAATTGTTTGTACAAGTCTGTTCTCACATTATAATAAAAAAATTTATTTTCTCATGTAGTAGTGGAAAAGTGCTTTAGAATCACATGAAATTGGAAAATGTGTCATATCTCCTCCATCAATTATTCAATTTACTTCAGATAGTCTCTAGTTAGTAAGATAGGATTTCTTATTTACATGTAAAAACAGCACATAATCCAGTTAGCAACCAGATTTCTTTCTTAAACACAGTGGCACTTAGTCTATTTAATTCTGCATTAACCCCTTCAGAAATAAATTTACCATATGAAACCAATCGTTTAAAAGGTTTAGCCACTGAGATTTTCATGTCCTTTGCTTTAATTGCTTATTTAGTTTATCTTAGGAGTGCTTATCATGCTCACACATGGGCTTCTCAACCAGTAAATGTGACAGCAATCCAGCTGTCTTTGAGTAGTGAGTATGGACATTAAAATTTAAACACTAGAACATATCTAACCAGCTGTCTTATAACCTTAGTCAATATAGACCTTATTGTGACTTCCTAAATTAGAAGTACATTAATGATGGTACTATAAAAATAAAACATAATCAAAACACACAGGCTATTCAGATTACTTTCTGTTCTTAAATAGAGGTGACTTATTTTTATAGGACTAAGTGGAAAGAATTTGGCTGAATCTAAATTTGGCACCTTGATTACCATGAGCAGTTGTGCACTCAGATGCTTTGTGCCACCTACTGGACTCTCCACTATTCTATACAACAATATTATGGAATTGTTTTCTCACAGTGAAACTACTTCTATACCTCTAAGGTGTGTACTAATTTGGGCAGCCTTTATTACCTGTTGGTCTAGGGTTATGTATATATTGATGCCATTAGGTGTCATTCATAGGATTGAAAACAAGGCAAAGAAGCAGTGACCAAAGAATGCAGGTTTTACTCAACTGTGTATTTTCTCTGATTGTGTAGAAAGCTTTGTAGCCTTCATGTCTTGATAAATGAACTTGGGGATGACTGCTTTATTGGATATGCTATAAGCTGGCTGTTGGAAAGCCTTTCATTGTATTTAATTCCTGTGTGTTTGTACAGTTGACAAAAATATGGAAATGGTGGTCCTTATTATGGGTTCAGACATTACTGATATAATAGAAACATTTCGTAGCAAGTTATTAACCTTATTATATTATATATCAATTATATATTAATATATTTATGAAAATGTTCCCAGGTTTGAATATTGAAAACTGTGGGGTACCCATCCTCAGGCAAGCTGGAACATATTTATTTGCTAAATATAAAGTGATACATTTGTCTACACTTTTTGGGGCTCTAACCTTGAAGCCGCTTTTGTGATTTTTTTTCTAAATATAAGTAAAACCACTAGGATTTTCTGCTGTGCTGTACTATCTAGAAGGATGTGGTCAATCTGTTGTTGGTATTGTTCTTCTGAGCAATACTCAGTCAATTTTCTTTTTTTTTTCCATAACTGGCATCAACCTATTATGTTACTTAGAATGGGATACACACATGCACACTACTTAATGATTTGTTCCTACCTATTGCAGTTTTTTGTCACTAAAAACTCTGGCTTATGCCTGTAAATAGTTAAAACTCTTCAAATAGAAAAGAGTTGAAATTCTTACATTATCTTCTTGTAATTTCTGGTGCTTTCTGACAGTTACTCTAAGCTGACAATGCACTTTAGGGCAGTTTTTCTGATTATATTTTTTCCAAAACAATAGACAGGAAATTTATTTTAAAATGCTGTTCTGTATATAAGAATTTTAAATAATCAGGAAACTTTGATTTAACTCTCTCCAAATTTCTTGACTGCAGGTAAATGCTGCTGCTCTTCTTGTACATGGCTTTCTCTCTGCCTTGTCCTGTTCAGTTTGCTTTCTTTTGAAATAGGGGTGTACTTAAAAGGAACTTAGAAAACACAGGTACAACTTGCTCTTCTTTGACTGTGGGAAGAAATTTTCTCACACATCATCTACTGTACTTTTTCAGAACAGAATCAGGTTTATTATTGTATCTTCTCTTTCTGAAGAAGATGCTGTGTCTTGCACTGAAAAGACTAAGTGAATGATTTTCCTATACATGGATTACTGATTATTTTCCTTACTCTGTTGTGGATTTACACAATTTGTGTCACGAATTTTTAATTTTAATTTCTTCTTAGATGAGGAATTCTGACTCTCCAGTGCTCTTTAACAACGTATTGCTCAAAACCTCCATATTAATGTCATAAAAATGAAAGACATCCACCTCCCACTGCCAGAACTACTACTGAAAATGCCAGTTTTCCCAAGAGGGCTTTATCCACAGATTTTCTTGGCAAAGCTAACTGGAATTTGTTGAGCTGATCCAAGCTCAATTCTACTTATATTGCTAATCATTCTGTTTTATAATGTGCCTGACTCTTAATTAGAGTAAATTGTAAACTTCAGTAAATTGTAAACAAGGATTTAATAACATCTTCAAGACTTCAAGACTAGGAAAACCAGTTTGGAATCTAACCACTTAAGAAAGTATTTATATTAAAAGAGGACAGGGTTTTTACATGTGCTTGTTTTTAAACCCTCTATAAAGGATATTGTCTCATTTCTATCCCCAGTGTTGCCCATACAGTCTCAAATGAAAATTTGACACTACACTTAAATACAGTTGATGGATTTATCTCTATTCCTAACAAGTTTTTTTCATTCTCCTCTGCTTTGTTTCCTGATCTGTAAAGAGACTCTTATTACCTCTGTCCTTAGGAGAGTATTGTGAATATAAATTCGTGAGCACTAAGGAGTGTTCATGAACAAGAGGATGAAGAAACTACAGATGGAGAGTGTGAAGGATGTGGATGACAGGAAGAACTTCAGAAGTGATGAAATTAGTACTCGGTGTATAGTAGCATCTTTCTACAGAATGAGCAGAACATAATTTCGAATCAAAAAGATAAACAGAGCAGGCAACTGTTCATATACAGTTGTGATAATTTTGATTCTTTGTTTAATGTTGAGGGACTATCAGACAATTTTATCCCACGGGTAAGACAGCTTTTAAGTGTTAAGTCCCTGTAACATTAAAGCTTTAATGGGATTTGACTTGATGCATAACAGGAAGGTTATGCAAGCTCAGCCATCCTCTGCTATAACTATTGTTATTAAAATAACCACAGAATTTATATTAGAATATTTTTTAGATTTTCCAGTTACCAGAGCAGAACAAACCATTTTCTGTGGGTTTTAAATGAAAACTATTTATTTTCTTCCTTTTATCTAAACCATATTTCACAGCTCATGAGACACAAATGGGGGAATGCATTAGAGAAAATATTCTTGGGATTTGCTCTGTGTAAAAATAAACAAATAAAGTAAGAAAAGAACTTAAGAAAAGAAAAGAAAAGAAAAGAAGAACAGGAGGATACAAAAATATTTAAAAGTGTAACAGAGATGAAAGATAACAATTTTTCTTTTACAATTAACAAGAATTATATGGAATGAAGGCTAACTGGCAAAACACAATTATGTTATATTTAATGCAATAAAAATGCATTACAGGTGATCAGAATAAATGCATTAATAAATGCAATAATAAATGCAATTTTAAAATCCAGTCCTTTTTTCTCTCCTATATTTTTGGTATATATTTGCTGGTAGAATATTACTTCTTACTTATTTAAAGATAAATCTGTGATAGATATGAAGCAAGTGGTAAATATAGAGTAGAAAGTGAGAAGAACTGGGTGAAATCTAAGAATCTAGAAAATAAGAACCTTTTAGAGGCTGCATAGCTCTGCAAGACAGGAGGAGATCAAAGGTTTCTAATGAGAAAAACAAAGAAAAGGTGCAAGTAATGTAAAAAAATAGAGAATAGTATATGATAGGGAAGTAGAAGTGTTAGAAGGTCATGACCCATTTTAGTAACCAGAAAAAAGGTAGAATTTCCCAGACTATATCCCACTATCCAACAGCACCTAAATTAATAGCTAGCTTTTACCACAGTACTGTAGTACATTTCAGTACAGCTGCTCCTCAGTGTGCCAGAGGCTCCATTTTTATCTGGAGGTCTGTGAATGCCAGTTTCACTTTCCCCAGTATTTCCTCATATTCTGTTCCAAAAGCAGACATGAGGTACTCATTTTCTAAATACAGATGCCCAAGTGCTCCTAACAACAGCCAATTAACATGATGATTGGCCTACAAGGCAAAGTCCCGGTGCTCATTTTTATACACTGAAGTCAAGACATTGAGTGAAAAAAGAACCCCACAAGTTAATTGAGCAGAATTTGTATCCCCTCACAGTGCCTTGAGAAGGAATTGCAGCAATGAAAGTGCTCATAAGGGTTATTTTTAATTCATGTGCCAGAGGGCTGAGTATCTGAAACATATCGTAGTGGACTTTTTCTTATTCTGTCTGAGTTCAGCTGCATTTCAATACAGACAGAATTTCTCTCAGGTCGTTTGTTGCAAAGAATTTAAACAATTCAGGGAACTAGGGAGAGGTAGAGCATAGTTGTTAAACACACAAGTTTGGAGTCAGGAGAGCTGGCTTGTATGCCTAACTCCTAATTTATTTTCTATTCATGACTTTCCATGGCCTCTGCTATCCTTCAATGTGAAAATTAAGAAGAGTTTTGAACTTCTTGGCTTGACATATACTTGTGTCCGAACAACCTGTGTCTCAGTTTCTTCATTATTACATGTACACTTCTAAGCATGAATAATAATTTAATACTTGTAGAAATTCACATGTCCATAGCTATATTTTGGAAAAAAGTTGATAAATTTTGGACCTGGCTTTTACGTCTAAGAATAGCCATACAAAATTCTACAAAAAATGTTTAATTAATGGAATTCTCTGATTTGGTTTTCTATTATTTGGTTCTACTGTCATTGACTGTCATTTAGGTACAGGTAAGTTAGTAACAATTAGGATGATTCAGATACAGGCCTTTAAAAAAATTCTATCCACCAACTGTACTAATGCTTCAGATATGTACAATTTCAATCACCTCTGACAGAATGAGAATAGTTCATATAGGCAGCTGATTGTCACAAACTAAAAGCACTTTTCCTCATACTGCCTCCATTAATTCAATGTAGTTTTCAATAGTTAAAACAAATAGAAACTAGATTTTTAAGATGGCAAGTCTTTGGGCACTCATGGGCATTACCAGTGCTCAAAAGGAAGAAGAAAAAATTCAGTAATCTCAAAGCAAAATAGAAAAGAAGCAGTAAAACAGCTGTCTGGAAGATGTGTAAAACTAGTCCCTTGATTATCTGAATAAGGTAAAAGACAAGTAATCCATACTTCTCCATGGCTTCATTGCAATTGTCGGCTTTCTAATACCTGATTAAAGAGACAAACAACATTGTTTTCTACTTATTTGCTCTTGACTTTTCTCTAAATCTGTTGCCTGCCGGGCTATGTTAGTAAACCTGTTAATCTTATTTTAATTCCTAACAGATCACTCTCCATATTAAAAAAAACCTTATTTATATGACATGCTGGGTATAGTTACCAAAATAAAGCAGGTTGTATTGTCAATGATGGATGTCTCTTTGGTTGTATCTTTAACTTTAGGTCTGCCTGGAGAGGGTGAGAAGTCCCTCAGTTTGCATTTCTCTCTTGTTGTCTGTGAAACTCCAGCTCTTCTTTGAAGCTGGGCTGATCTCCTGGAATTATTTGAGCACAGAATTTATTGCAAATTAATCCTTTATGATGCAGTGTAAGGACACCTACATCTGTGGGTCTCATCCTGGGGCATCTTAATATACCTCTATTTTCTTTGACTTCATATGCATGAAGAAATTTTACCAGTAATGTTTACAAAGTGCTGGAAGTACAGATTTCTTGGAAGACACTCCAATTTATCCATTAAAATGGTTTTATGGTTTTACTCAGTCTAATTGAAACACCTTTTCCATTAACATAAATGAACTGATAAATGCATTTTTGAAATAATCTGTACAAGTGATGCAGTGCCAAAATGTTAGAAGTGTCAATTAAGTGTTTCAGTTCACAATCCCATTTTTGGGATTCATTTAACATCCCCCTACTGTACACAAAGCTTCTGGTATCTTTATGAATAAATATTAGTTATAATACTCACACATAGATTTCTAATTTTGTATGATATTTTAATATTTCTATATTCTGTAATATAAAATATGTTTATAGTCTACAACTTAAAATAGCAAGTCTTTAGCTTATGATTTAACCTATCAAATATGGTGTCAAAAACATTTTCCCCCTTCATCTCCAATGCAAAATACAGGTAATATTTTTGAAGGAAATATATATGTAGCTACATCATAAGCAGCACCAAGAGGGTTATTAAAGACCGTGTCTCTCCCTTAATAATGATTTCAAATTTACCAGTGTGACTAAGACCTTGCTTAGTCCTTTAAGTCTTCATGGTTCCAGAGACAGTGAGCCATAAATCTTTTCCCTTTCCAGTGCAGTGTTTTAGGCTGAATCTGATGAAAAATTCTGTTGCTATCCAGTATGAGAAAAGCCAAAACCCACACTGTTCTCAAGAGGGCAGTTACTTGAGTAATCAAATAGTTTGAAAATGTGGATCACATCTTAGAGCCAAGTATGTCAATGAATTCCACAATGGGAAAGTATTTGTAAGAAATTTAACAATTGTGTAACTGTGTTATATTCCTGGGTCAAAGCTACAAAAATATACAAAGGGTACTTGAACAAAGCCATTACTTAAAATAAATGATGAGGCACTGGAACAGGTTTCTCAGAGAAGTTATGGATGGTCCCTCCCTGGAAGTACTCAAAGCAAGGCTGGATGGGGCTCTGAGCAACCTGGTCTAGTGGGTGTCCATGGCAGGGCGGTGGGAACTAGACCTTTAAAGACCCTTTCAACCCAGACCATTCTATGATTCTATGATTCTTTTTCATACAATAGATAATTAAGTAGTCCTCTGTTAGCCAGAGAAAACTCCCTTTATAAAACAATTTCATATTCAAATATTTCCTCTCTGTTGCTGAGATTGTTAATAACAGAAACTCAGAAGTTCAACAGGGCAACACCAACCAAGGTCAGTGGGGAAGGAGGGGCTGAAGCCCAGAGAAAAGGAGAGGAGATACTCCAGCCTCAGAGCTGAAAAACTTTTGCAAGCTGAGGTGAGAATATAATACACCAGACTATTTCTCTGTAATTCCTAAAGTGCATGGGTCGGATGCAGCATTCATCTGCTCAGAAGACAACTAGAGAATATATGTTGGAAGAAGTTGTGATCTTGAACAGAGAGAGAGAGAGAGAACCTTTGCTTTCAGAGATAGAAGAAGAAAACTTTTGCTTCTATACTAGAACAGCTGACCCTTAAAAAAATGCACCCCACGAGCCAGTGATCCATGGAGGCAGTTGTGGAAACACTGCCAAAACATGGGAGGGACTTCAGAATTGCAGATTTCCGGGCAGGCTGCTATTCATGAAAACTAAAACCATGGGAAAGAGTTTCCTGTGGCATGGTAGAAGAGACTCCTTTCCCTAAGAGAACTGAAGATTTATTTTTTGGAAGTGGTAAACTGACTTAAACTTCCAGATTTTGTCTCTTTACATTGTTGGTGGGAAGGAGAGAGAGAGGTGGGGGGAGGAAAGGTGTTCTAGAGGTTTATTTTAGTTCTTATAATTCTCCTTAATTCTGTTAATAAAATTTTCTTTATACTCTATTAAGTTTTGAGCCTGTTTTCCCCCTAAAGCATTTTCTCCTAATCCTTATCTCAACGCCATGAGCTTTAGTTTAACTGTTTTTTTCCCCCTGCTATAATTGGAGCAGAGGAAGATGAGTAGATGATTTTCACGAGTGCACTAGTGTTTGGCCAGCAGTCAACCAGATACACAATTTTTCTGGTCCTTTTTGCCCTGGCTCCAGCCTGCCTTTTGGCTCTCTGCCCTCGCTAGCCCTTTCTTGCCCTTGCTCACTCCTCACTTGCCCTCTTGCTGGATGGGACACCGGCTGACCTCCGAGCTTTGTGTGCAGGCTGTATCCTGCCCTACCCTCTGGCCCATCCCAGCTGCCGCCTATCCTTACTCCCTGTGTTCCTGCCCAGTGCCTTGCCTGCTTTGTCCCTGTGTTCCTGCCTGAGCCACTTGCCTCTAACCCTGCTTCTCTGATCCAGCCCATTGCTGTGATCCCATGTCCCAGGTTCTGAATTTCCTGCCCGAGTTTTATGATCATTTATTTAATGTTGCTGATAAGTGTAGTAGTCAAAACGCATAAGCAGTATTATGTTTTCTTGGGGTAAAATAATATTTGGCAAAGTTCAGTAATTTTTATGGAATTTAGCTAAGTTTAACAGTGATTTGCAATGGCCAAACAATTTAATAAGTTTGAGGCCAAGGCTCATCTTATTAATTAATGTATGGCAGAAACATACGAGAAAAAACCGAGTTCAGGGTGATTGATGCAGAGACTGGAGAAGCAAAAGATAAGGAAAACCTTCCCATTGAGTAATGAGGAACAGAATGGACTCTCCTTGTTTTCTAAACTTCTTGTGAATCCTAGGTGCAGCTTGGTTTTATCTTAGCCTCAGATAGTAGTTTATTCTAAAGGAATGATCTATACAAAGTTTATAATTATTAATATTGAACAGCTACATTAATTAGTAATATTTCATTAGTGTTAATTAGCATGTTATCAATTACTTGCTGAAGATTTGTCATGAATAAAGAATCTCTTCACCCCGGGGAAGGAAGGATTTCATTGTCTCAGATAAGTGCTCTCAGACCTTGATAGGAGTCTTTGCTCCAGGGGAGACTTGTTTGGCAAGCAGTCCAGCTTCACTTCAGGGAGATTTTAAACTGGGACCATCCTGATCAGAACATTTATAGAGTGAAGTAGTTGGCTGCCAGTCAATAGCATAGACAAGATAGATTTCTTTGATTTAGCTCTGGCGTCTTGTTCTATACTTTGTTTACTTTGAACTAACTCTTCTAAATATTTTTCTGAGGCACTTTCCGTACCATGTATAAGAGTAATGAACTTTTCTGCTCACAGGGTCATCACAGGACATGAAACCTGCTGTTCCTTAGTCAGACTCCACCAAACTACAGCTTGGGATCAGGTCTACCCATCACATTTACCTATAATTTCATTCAAAACTGTTTTGTTTTGTTTCTTTTTTAATTTGATTATCACATTTTCAATTGGAATCAGTTAATTAATCAGTTTTTCATACAAATGACTAAAATGACTAAAAGCATTTGGCATGTGGTATCTTGGCATGTCATGACTGTTGCATTCCCATCACATTTTATTGCAGTCTGAGACAATTGCATATTACAGCTATTGCTTGCAACAAAAATCAGATCATTTGCAGCACTTGTATTTAAAATCCTGTCTAACACGTCTAACATGTATAATTATACATGTCTAATGTATAATTTCATTACTAACATAATAAATATAGTGTGGTGAAAGGAGCAAGGTTTTCACCGTGGGAAGGAATTTCATTCATTCAAATCACTGATTTGGTGTTCAGATGAAGCGAAAGTGGTTCATGCAATCAGGTGATATACAACGTTGTTGGGGGTTTAGATTCTTTTTCCTTTTGTTTCATTCTCTCATGGAACTTTGTCCCATTTGTTGCTAGCAAGCAATAACTACCAATACTTAAGAGAACAAAGATATAGCTGGGTGTCACAGCATTCCATTGAAATGGCCCTAGCTGGGGGCGGGTTGTAGGTGATAATGCGAGAAAAAAGGATGAGGGCCCAGGAGGTTTGGCTGGATTTTTGGTCAGTCTGGTTTCAGGCCTCAGGGGAGGAAGGAACTGTTGGCTGTTTTTACCTTGCCACCTGACAGCTCAGAGCTCAGAACCAGCACCTGTGGTACCAAAACATCTTTTCATAGATGAAACTTTCATTGGAAAGTTGCTTGTGCTAAGCTCAAGCATCAAACACAGATCAATACATTCTAATCAGTTCTACTGCCCCTTTTGAAAAGCTATTCATGATGTCTGTGTTACAGATGGGTAATGCGAAGGTCGGCTCTCGCAATTAAAGGATGAATATTATATGCTAAGAGAAGTTTTACAGATGTATAGCTGCGTTATTGTGATTTGTTTTCCCCTTAGTCCTCTTTCCCCTCCCCTTGTATTGCTGCCACTGTATGGCCTTGGTAGTCCGGCATTAGGGAGGAGGGCAGGCTGTTTCTAGGAGCTGTGGCATGGCAACACTTGACCTCCAATCCAGTTGGAAGAAAATAATCTTCACCAATGGATGGTGAAGAGGACTGACAGACTTTGGGAGGGGCCAGGGTTACCTGATACCACACCAGGGTATAAAAGGCAGTACAGCCATTTTGTGGTGAGCACATGGCAGAAGGTCACATGCTCCCGGCGCCTTTTTCTCTTTCCTTATTCAGTCCTTTGTTGTATTTTTTCCAGGTTTAATAAACCTCTGAAATTTTAAAAGTGAAAGTTGTTTCTCACATCTGTAATACCAAGTGGCTGCAAATAAATTACAGCTCTGCTATCTCACCAAAATAAAGCATAGAATAAAGATGCTCTTCAATGCAAAAGAAAAAGCGAAATTTAGATTGCTACGTGAGTTGTTTACAGTGTTTTTGTCTTAAAGATCTTGCAGAATTTTAAGATCAGAGAAAAGAAATCCATTTTTTTCAAGGACCTCCATGAAATTGTTTAAGTATCACACATTTAGGCATACAAATCTGCTCATGGTGCCAAAGAATTCATCTGTTTTTACTTCAGGTGAGAGACATTATTTGTCACTCTCAGAAAGCTGCTATGAAAGATTACTGCTAAATGGGGAATGCTGGGAAATATATGAGTATCTCACAATTCTACCTTACATACCTGAAACTCAAATAATTTTTCAATATCTCTATAAGAATCAGAAAGATGTTTGTCTCAATTTCTAATCAGCTAAAGAAATTATGAATTCAAGCATAAAATTTTAAATATAGATTCGTATCCTTCATACATCTTCCTAAATATAGCAGAAGCTACATAGGAGCTTCTAGACTTAGATTAAAATTCTGTCCTGTGTGAGAGAAGCAAAATCCTAAAAAAAAATTAGTTGGTCTGTTTTAGATTAGGGAAATTTTTTCCTGAATTAAGATTGGGTATCAGCTTTGTCCTTAGGCACACAGAGAAATTAGACAGAGAAATTAGAGAGGGAGGAGAGTGTGTGGGAGTGTACTGTAAACCAAAATTTGGTATGGTAGAGTGGTCAAAAAAGAGGCATTAATCTTTTTCTCACTCTGGACATTTACTATTGGCAAAGAAGGAAGCAAGTAAAGAAATCAAAAACTAAGTCCCTCAGTAATCTCAATTATGTTTTATTTTTCAAGTTATAAAATAATAAAAAACATTTTTATAATATGCAAAAAATTCTAGCATTTTTATAAATTTCTATGTTTGAGAAAGTAAGGGCTTTCATGTCCTTTTCAAGTTCAATTGACAGGGGATAGCATTAGGATAAAGTCTTCTTCACATGGGAGTCTGAAAGAACACAAGTTAATCACTATAAAAAATATTCATAACTTCCTGGAAGATTGTGGTAGATTATGGGTTGAGAATTACCCTTTGCCATATGCAGAAGTTCTGTCCCTTAAGTCTTGAATGCCTCAGGTGAGATTGCGCCCTCAGGTGTTTTATGAGTTCTTGTCTTTCACAGTGTGATTATACAAATTTAGTAGAGCTTTTTACCTAAAGTATCCTTAAATATTCTCTTTAGAAGAAAAATAAGACTTAAAATTTGTAGTACTGGCCATATAAAGGTGGAGTTCCATCTTACCTGTTTTAAATCTCTCTGATAAAGTTTTGGCATTTTTCTGTGTTATTTTAAAAAAACACACAAACCAGCAACAAAATTCCCCAAAGTTATCTGAAGATGATGAAATATATAACAAAATCAATAGGACTATTGGAAAATAATTTCATATCATGTGCTAATTTCCTCCCTCTCCCCCTCCAAAAATGGAAGAAATAAAATTAATCTCAGAAAAAGCTTTTGTTAGAAAATTCTAACCCTAAGCTAGAATTTCATATTATTACACAGGGAAGAAAACAAAGGAGCAAAAAAATTGAAACTATACAATAATTAACTCAGAAATGAATGATGAAATAATAAAAATTGTTAACATGCTAGGAACTGCCTCAAAAATGAAGTCCATTTATTTTTGGTATGTTATATCAATTTTCCTCACAACTACATGGCCTATCAAACTCAATCTCTCAGAAAGTAAAAGGGAATATGATCTAATTCCTTCCTGGAATAAAAAAAACCTAATAAATGTCAAGTTCTGATTATATGTTTTGTTCTTGGTGTATTTTACTTTTGCTAGCAAGGATACATAATAAAATTCCAAACTTCCCGGAAATGTGAAGTTTCAGGTATAGCCTGCAATCATGTACTATAGTTTCTTACCTCCTAGGTTCCTACCTTCATTAAAATCTGTATTCAATAATAAAAATCATTTTTAGTAAATTCTTGAAAATCTCCCCAAATTATAGACTGAATCTTGTCAGGGATTTTTTTTTAAATAGAAAAAAATAAAATACCATTATAAAGACACCCCCTCACTTTTTTTTCACGTCCCTAAGGAAGATAGGCAAAGTTGGGTGGATCACTTACCTTTCAAATGATCAGTTGATTTCAGAAAACTGTGGGATCACCAATAACTTTTTTTTAAATAGGTATATAGATTTTCATTCTACTTTCATTTTGGATAACAAAGGCAATCAAATCGAGCTTCCTATTTCAGACCTCCAAGAAGTTAGGCAAATGTATGTACTTAGCAAAGAAGTGGTGGGAAATCCCCTACATTTTTATAATTCTCTTTTCATTATGTTTTAACTCTAGATGTTATTCCCTGTATTATCACTTACTGGCAGAAGCATAAAAATACTGCATAACTTAATAGCAAATTTACCTTAAACACATTTAAACAGATGAAACATATAATGAATTAGAAGGCAAAGTATTTTATGTTATTGTCCTGAGGAGAAAAAATCCCTAAAATAATATTCAATTATACCTAGGGCTTTCAGGATATGTTTCTACTTTTATTACATTATTTAGTTGTTAATTGGATAGTGCTGGGCAGAAAATTCACAGAATGAGAACCCTTTCAAAGCCGAATCAGGACTATGGCTTTTGTGGAATTACTGATGGCAATGAGAGTTACAGAAAGAGTAGAATAGGAAAGTAAAAGGAGTTGTAACCTGTGTTTTTTGGTTGATGTGTTACCAACTTTACATGAAGAGACATTAGAGATTTGACCATGATTATTGCACAAAAAAAAAACAAATGGAAAGGTTCAAAGCTTTGCTTATCCTTTGTTTCCTTACTGTGAACTGAGACGAATAAAGATTTCTTAACATTTTCAGTCACAGAAAACATGTAAAACAGCTTTTGTTGAAATGTTGTGCCTAATCTCCTGAATTGCATGTATAAGCTCATTAGCACTAAAAAAAACCATGTTTGGTTCTATATTTTACAGGCATTATTTTAGGGATGTGTAGCTAATCAAAGACCTTGCAGAACCAGAAGATCCTCTATTCTCCTTGTATTCTGTTTTTATTATAGATAAGTTGAATAACATTCACACAACAAATAAATACAGGAAAGTTTATTTTCACTGAAGTCAGCCATCAGAATTAAGGCAAATCCATCTTCATTTAATATAAAAGTACTTTTTCCTTCACTTGTAGGTCACATTTGTTATGAAAAATGAATAGTAGCTTTTAAGAGTGGAATTATGCATTTGAGAATATGAGTGTGATTTGAGATCAATTATGTTCTATTTAATTCTAATGCAAAAGGCAAAAGACGTAAGTTTGCTGTTCTTAAGGAAAATGGATGACGAAGAAAGATTTGCTGTTCAGAGAAATTTCTTGTTTAAAGAACAAAATTGTTCCTTGTGAGGTCATACTCTTCAAAAGAAATGGGACCAAATATATTACATTTTTCCATCTTTGAGAACATCTGTGACGGATATTCTTAAATTGTAGCATACATGGAAGTGTATCATTTTATGTCATACATGCTATTTAATTCCAAGAAAATGACATCAAAATAATCTTCTGTAACCATTCATTAATAGCTCATATCTATCAAAGCAGAAATTGGTAGGTTCCATCCTATGTTGTTGCTTCTGTTCTCTGACTGGTGGAGTCTGCAAATTCTATTAGAGACACTGCAATATGAGGGAAACTATGGTTACCATAGTTACTAATAAGTCTTCCAATTTGTCTTCCTCTACACAATTTTATCCATAAAGCACAAGCAGTCCCGTGTTTATGAAGAGTGATTTCAGGAAGAATGCGGTCAAATTTTCTGTTATTATAAAGATTTGTAAAATATATATGTTTCCATATAATTTGATCATATGTGGCATTACTGAAATATTATGCCAAATATTCTAAAGATCTAATTATTTTACTGCATGCACAACAGTAAAACTATAAGGCGTAAGGAAAATATAATATTTATGCTCAGAGTCATTCTTACGGCATGAACAACTATTATTTTAATATTTTCAGGTGAAAGACAACGGAATATGTAAGTTTAATTTTTTCCATTATTTTTTATATAACATTAATTGCTTATATATACCGTTTGACCAATTGCGTATATATATACCATAAAATTGCCCAATATCTTATATGTAAAATAATAAAATTAAATTCCATTAAAATTAATGGAATTAATTAATGCATTTTAATAATGTTATATGAAAGAAGATGATATACAGAATTTGGAGTGGATTCAAATTTAGTTATAGTATTTTTCTGAGTAATTATTATGAAAGATTCAGTACCTATCAGAATACATAAGCATATATATATACACCCCTATAAATCCAAATATACTTGGGTTTTCTATATAAGATTTCCCGCTTGATGGCCCCTCAGTGTCATTTTTCTCTTCTACAGTATTTCTAGAGGACATTATGACAGATTTGGGTAAGAGTCAGTGACATATGACAGGTATAGCTGCTCAGAATGTTTCATGCTCCACAGCTTGCTTTAGGCAATAAAAGCTCATAATCTCCTAAATACTTGTATTTCCTACATGTAAGTACATAAAAAACATGTGTTTTTATGGTTCTTATATAAATATGCACATCTATACATAGAAGTATAGCTTTTCATGCATCAAATACTAGATTTCATCTTCTGTATGAACAGAAGAAAAAGAAAGAAAGGAGATCCTTTTGTGAAATTGAGATGAAAAGTGAGTGTGGCCTTTCAGAAATCAGCCCAGAAAGAGTATCAGCCACTTCCAGCTATGAAGTCATTCGTACACTCCTTCGGGCATTTTAATCACAATTGATGGTTTCTATGCCTTTTTTTTCTATGCCTTTTATGAATCATTAAGACAAACACTTAGGAACTGAAATTAAGATAAAGTATCTCCCTTTGAACAACTTTCCATCCCCAACTTTTAGACGTCCCAAGACTCAGGAAAGCAAGTTACTAAAGAAAGAGAAATTCTTTCATAACTCCTGTTTTTAATGACAGAGTGGCACTACATGACCATTTACCCATGAGAGGAACGGTGTCACTGATTGGATTAGAGCAGGAGAGACTAATGCAGTTATGGTCTTAAGGGTTAGATGAAAAATGCATCTTTCACTTCTGCAAGTGAGCACCAACAGTAATTCAAGAGTACTGTATGTGTGAAGTAGTTTGCAGGATCTGTTCTATTTGTCAGTGAAGTAGTTTGCAGGATCTGTTCTATTTGTCAGTGGAATTGGTTGTACAGCATTTGTTTCAGCCCTGGAACATTTTCCCAAAATCCTCTTCTGTCATTATATTTAAAAGTAGCTTGGGGGACCTAGAAAAGAAGGGAAATCATAACACATTTCTAATATTTACAGCAATACCATAACAGTATTTCTGAAAACAACTTCTTATAGTAGCATAGGACTTCAGTACTCTGAGATTTGCAGTTGCAGGTATGAAAAATGTTCCCAAGATTTTCCAAGACTCCTAAGTAAACAAGCTGCCCAAGCCTCAGTTGCTGGCACCAGACCTCAGGGAGATAATTAATGTTTTTTTTTCCTAAATTGATAATTGATGAATTTACTGCTGTAAGGATGAGTGCATTCTTTTTCCCCAGCATGCTGCTAGTTGTCTCGAGAATCACTTGATAGATTTAATTTTTGATATTTTTAAACACAGTGATAAAAAGAAAATTCACCCTTAAACCCATAATCCCCTGAGAGATTATTTTAGCCAATGGTAACTAGCATTACTTTCTGCTTGCATGTTGCTGGCTAATAAAATCTGATCTTTCATTTTCAAGGATGTCTTGTTTGAATCTATATCTCACTTATTTTTGCAAAAAATTGTGTTTTGGTTTTCATCTATAAAAAGGTTTTTTGCTATCACTAGTCACATATGCTAAGCAAAAACCCTGAACAGTTGTGTGAATTTCTAAGAATCCATTTTTTAATATATTCTCAAAATATTATTTTCAATCACAAAGTAATTAATGCATAGCAGCAAAAAAGTGAATTTTTTTTTAAGCAGAGTGTATGGGCCTTCACAGATGGGACGTCTTTAGCAGTGGTACATAGAATCATAGAATCACAAAATAAATTAAGGGACCAATCAGTATCATCCAGTTCAGCTCCTGGCCCTGCACTGGACATCCCCAACAATCCCACCTGAAAAATGCACCTAAAGACAATGTCCAAATGTTCCTTGAACTCTGTCAGGCTTGGTGCTGTGACCACCTCCTTGGTGAACCTGTTCCAGCACGCAACCACAAACTGAGTGAAGAACCTTTTCCCAATATTCCATCTAAACCTCCCCTGACTCAGCTTCAGGCAGTTCCCACTGGTTCTGGCCATGAGGCTGAAGAGATCAGTGTGGTCCCTTTCAGCCTGACCCATTCCGCGATCCTGTGCGATTCTTTGAAATTGTGCCACGCAAACTTGTGCCCCTTGGAAGAAAATAGAATTAGGATTGCTTATTTTTTTTTTTTTCTACAGAAAATAATTATTTTATAGTATAATTGTGCATGAAACAATAAAACAGATTATTTCTAGCTTTCTAGTACTAGTACAGTGTAGCATTTTTTAGCTTCCTTTGGACATCAAATGACCTGTAACACTGTTTCAGGGAAGCAGACTGAAGTCATAGTAATGACTTAGCATCTTTTTTTGTCAGTTTGTAGCTCTTTACAAATGAACAAGAAGATGATGACAGGAGCCTTTGAATGTCTTTTGACATCTAATTATGGTTTAATGAGAGTTTTCCGTCTTAGATTTGCTTTAAATGTTGTTCTTCTTAGAAATAATACCTTTAACAGTTGAAATCCTTTCTTTAAAAGAGATTGGGTAACATGCATGGCTCAAGTGATTAGGAGTAATATTTGTCATCCTTTCACTATAAATCACACACTGTTTTCCTATCAAAGGAAAAAAGGATGACAAAAAAAGTAAAGCTTTTTGTCATTACTTTGTTTAGAAATGACAATGCATCTGCAATAGAGAAATTAACAAGAATTAAGTATTTCAGTTTGGAGTTTTTATTGTATTTTGTATGTATTGAATCTCTCACATAATCAATTTAATATGTGCTAATCAGACTTTGTCATTGGAGACTATCCAGTAACACAAGACTGCTTGTGCACAAGACAGAACAAGGCAGTCACTTAACTCTAGTTCTGCTCCTCTTCCATGCACATACTGTTGCTTTTGGACTCTCTAAGATCTGGCTCCATGTCAAAACAATGGTATGAGACCTGATTATTTCAGCAATAGAAATGAATTTCCTGTATAAATTGTAGGATGTCTGCATGGAAATCCAGTGCTACACTTTCTGCTATAGGGTGCCAGTTCTCTGGGGAGAGAGGTTCCTGCCTGCAAAGGAAACCTGGGATACCTTCCATGTCAGCCTCACTCTGACATCTCCAAGTGCAGGAGATGCTATCCCTAGCAAGTAGCAATGTTCCCTGTGAGCTTTTGCTAGACAAGGTGCTTTCTGATCACTTCCTTACCTCAGGTATACATCTGAAATCTCATTTGGAAATAACAAACCTGGAGAGAGGTCTCCATCCATCCCAGTTTTATTCTGCTTACAGGTTCTCCTGGTTTTGTTTTCAGTCACCTGCATCAGGAGATAGGACAACTGAGCTGTAGAGCACCATCTAGTCCAGTGGAGCACTGAAAACAAATTAAAAGGATGCCTTCTTTTTGCATATATTTCTTTGTGCATATGTTGGTTCAGCTCTAACATGACACATAATTAGATGGTTTATTCTCACTTGGCCAAGTCATCATTAAATTTGTCTTTTCACTATTGTGGTAAGTGAATAAGGATTAACATATATTTTGAATGTAACAGATTCCTATTAATTTACAAAAGAAATTATACTGAAATTTAACACCACCCCTCCACTCAAGTTGTGAGTTCTTCACTGATGGATGATGGAGGAAAGTGAACTGACAGACTTTGGGAGGAGCCAATTATAAATAAGGAAAATATTAAAATATGTATGACCACTCATAAATATTCATGTGTCTGATGCAAACCTTCCCCCCCCCCTC
>JANRMJ010000054.1:13306458-13319723 GCA_025584955.1 Alethe diademata | reverse complement strand
CCCCTGGCATAGGGCCACGCTCCCAGCTCCCTTTTGCTTTGTGTACTTTTATTTGGTTCTCAATAAAACTTTTATAACTCATTCCCACTCAGGGCCTGAGTCATTTATGACATAACTCCCTGTGTCTTTCACGACTAATTTATTTGCTTGTTTAATTTGAGCCTGCTACCCAAGCAAGCCTGTCGTGTGCTCCAGTAGCCAATTGAGCTGGCACGGCTGACTGGCACTCTGAGACTGTTTGTAATGCAGTAATGCAGCCTGTACCCTGCTGAGAACAACGAGGAAGAAAAGCAGCAGTGAGTCCCAGCCGATTTTCTGCCTCGATCCAGCCATGCTCATCACTCAAAATCAGAGGAAACCTAGTGGGGTATACGCTTCACTTCACTGAACATGCCCTCCTGCACTTTGACAAAAAGAAGGAACATTGCATCCAAGGGCTTTGCTTTTTTTTTAAGCGATGATTACCTGATAGTATATTTGCTACAAAGCCTGAAGGAAGTGTTTTTGTCTCTAACATGCTGCACTGATGAGTGTAGATACATAAATGTAAGCTAAGAGATCAGTTGTGCTGGGCAAAGGCTCAGCAGTGGAGAGTGATTGAAAGGAGTGATTAAGAGCAAAGCATGTCCAGAGAGTTGGTGTTTTAGCAGCTGTGAAAGGACTGGGAATCAGGTCTGTCTCAGTCAGCTGAGGATACTAAAAACAGGAATCATCCTGGTAACCTAAGGGCATCACAAACAACTTAGTGTTTGGAATTTTTGGTGAGCCACCACCTTGTTTAAAATCTCGTTTCTATGAATGCAAGTTTAGGTTTTGTCCTTGCTCATTTATGAACAGAACAGAACAGAACATTTATTGCCAAAGATTGTCACCCCGTAGATACTTTTGTTAGCTGGTGATACAGATAGCTAAAAGTAGTTAAAGCAATTTAATTTACTTCTTTACCACAACACACTAAATCTTACATGCCAAGTAACAGATTGTTGTAATAAACTTTTTTAAAAATACAGTAATTATAAAAAACCAATAAAGCTATTTAAATATCTGCAACAGCATCAGTAATTCCTAGATGATTACTGATAACATGATTACACTACCTAGTGTATTTTTCTAGAGACCATTCAGTAGTTCTTAACAAACCTCAAACCTTTGCTTGTTTAGTATATAAAAGTCTTCGTAAGAAAGAAAAACCTTACTGGACAAATGAAAATTGTAGAATTGCACCAACATAATGGTGCAGCTTCTAAGGATATGTGTGTGGGCATGTGAATGAAGAAAGAGTGAAAGAGAAGAGAGAGTTATGTTTATAGTTTCCTTAACTGACTTAGAAATCATATTTCAGTTTTTAGTTCTTGCACAAACTGCTCTGGCAATGCTCTCTCAGATTTAATTTGAAGTTTTGTTGGTGTAAAGACTATCTTTACATCTCCAAAATCCCTGTGCTTTCTTTTTCTCTTGCATTTTTGTCTTACAAGAAAATGAATTACATTCAGGCAAACTCCTCTTATTTAACATCTTATATGAAGTCTTTTTTTTCTACTATACTAAAACAAACAGCACTTTTATTTGACATATAAAATGTTGTCACTAGTTTTAATATGAAAAGAAATGTTATATAGATGTGACTTTTTATGTTGAATTCCAATTCTGTAAACTCAATGAACTTCTGTAAACTAAATATAATTTACAGTCCTTCTTTTGTAACTTTTAATATTCTTGTGCATTAAATGTAAATATATGTGAAGACAGTCATTTACAGTAACAAGGTGTGTAAAGTAGTATAAATAGCTAACATCCTATCCATAATTACAATGAGAGATAAGAGAGGCGAAAAAGAAAAAATAATCCCTTTAAATCTTTAGAAAAGAGCTGTACATTGACTTAGTCTTCATCTGAAATGGTCATTGGATAACAGCTCCATATTGACTTTAGTCTTCTTTTTTGTTTTTCTTAGGACTCAATTCCATGATGTCCCAGTGTTTTTATTACAAAATATAAGCATAGAAACCATGGTATGTAATTGAAAAAATACTGAAATAACCTTAATTTTATATTACTTTTTACAATCTTTCACAAAAATGGAAAATAATCCAATCTTACTCTTCAGAGCTGTGACCTTAAAAAAGAAAATAATTCACAGGAGATGTCTAAACAATTATTAATACTTCTTTTGTTATAGTTGACATGATGTTCATGGAATGACTTGCTAAGAAAAGCCTGATAAAGTTTGCTTCTAGTCCCTTTACTATCACAGTGCTAACTGTTTAAATTGCAATGTCACAACGCAAAACTGATGAATTGTTAGTAAAAAGTACATTAGCTCCTCTCTTTAAGGAAAAGATAAAATTGTATTTACTACAGAGTAGAAAGGTATTTAAATGTTTTCCTGAATTGTGTTCTCCAATGATGAGACAACCTTAAAATGTGTTTCTGTTTCCCATTTACTAGATTTTCTGTTCATGGATTACATTCTGAATGTAGTCTGTAAAGAACAAAGAACTTTAGATTTAAGAACTCTTGCCATGAAAATGACATTAACACCTGGTAGGTAATTCAAATATTCACTAATTACTGACTTCTGAACCTGATGTAACCCATATAGAAGCCTGGTTTCTGTGATTATTTAGAGGACAATCTGAGTTCAAAATGCATAGATGTTCCTGTCCCAATGACTTACCTGTGTGGGAAGAACTGGAACATAAAGGAACTTGGGGATTTGCACAGAGGGAGCTTAATATTTCCTTTTAAATAGTTGAGCAGACTGCTGAGATGCAAAGAAATTATCGCATTAGGTTTATGTAAGTACTGGCCTTTGGGGGAAGTTAGTAATCAGTCATTGTTTTCCATTTTGCAAGAAAATTTCTCTATGTTTCTAATGTTCTAATATTGTTATTGTTATTGAAGATATAATCCATTTAGTTCTAGTATAAATTTATTTTAATTTAATAATTTAGGAAAAATGTAAGACAAAAAATATGCATTTTTCTAATGTTTGTTCTATCTTAATAAGTCTTCTATTTAATGGTGTGATTTTCGTGCAAAGTGAATCTTAGGAAAGTTCATATTTTCTGAAAGATTGAGATTTTCTTCTTTTTTCTTAGAGAAGAAGACAAAATGGGAAAAACAAATTTGGTGTTTATAAGAAAGAAGTCACAGAAAGAGTGTGAGTCTTTCTTGGACTGAGAGTTCCAAATGACTAGAGACCAAATTTTCTTCCCATTGGGTTTTAAAGCCTTTCTGAACATCCCCATGATAAATTATTTAGTCTGTCTGAGGAATATAAAGAGAAAAGGAGCGGCTGGGCATATTTAATGAGAAATTTACCCACTTTCACATAGTTTTCAGGTTACAGTGAAGTTAAAGCATATGTGGCACAAAGTTGAACATTTTCCACACTGTCAGTTGGGTTTGTAGGTGAGTAATTTCATCTGTACACAGAACCTTTTGAAATAGTTGGCTGATGTCCATTATGAAAGTTCACACAACCATTTAGTAGAAGATTTGGTATTGGTGTGGCATAACACCAGTTCAAATGCAGTCAAGTAATCTCAGAAGTAATGGAAAAATCCTCCAGTATGTCAGGTTTATTGGAAGTGACATTAGCATGTGATAATGTGTGTGCCAGTGTACTCTGTTCAAGTCACCGAACTAGACTCAGTCTAGGCTGCCAGTCTTTTATTGAGGATTCTGGTTTTTATGTGGAAAATACTTGAGCTTAGCTCCCCAAGATAGAATTATTTTAAAAAGTACTAAGTTCCTTGGAAAAACAATGCAGACTTTGTAGGTAGGGTAGACAAAGTACTGGAGTAAAACCATAACGTATTTTTAAATTCCAGTTTAAATTCATACATGAAATTGACAGGGAAGGATCATATGCAATAAATGTGCATATGATTTCAACTTTCTAGCAATAATTGATCACATAATATTGGTAACCCATAAAGCTTTAAAGTGCTGCACAATGAGAAAATTCACACTTTTAGCTTTACAGTGGAGAAGAACAGGGTGATTGTCAGTAATTTGCTCTAAATTACACATGCAATTGAAAGCACAGATATGAATAGAGCTGAGATGTTCAGAGAAGTAATCCACTGGCCAAGATAGCATTAACACACTTTATTACCTACCTGGAGGCATCAGCTGAGAAATCTTTCCAATAACAGAGTAATAAGTGGGAACTCAGATGGTGGTAATCTTTTTCATTCTTATTACTTCTATTGCTTTTATCACTTTTATCACTTTAAGGCTGCTTTCCTTTAGGGGGAGAGTCATCAGAATCCAAAGTCCTGATAACCTAAGAAACCAGGACGGGTGGTGGGGAGAGATACTACCACTGGACTGATTTGTGATTGCAATGGAGGAACTTGCCAAGCCAGTATTTAATGGTGCCTGACTGCTGGGCTATTTTGGATTTTGAGGGGTGGGGGTTATGTCCACATGTTCATGTCAAGAGACTTCTGTTATATTTCATCAGTCTCCTTCAATTTGCAAGTCTTTGCACACTCTCCCTCAGAGAAAGGGAATAAGCTGAAGATTTTGACACCTTGCAACAGATAGAAAATAGAGGTAGAAACAAATAAGGGGAAATAGAGGGACAGTTAAAGAATGCATATTATTCACTTTAAGTATTCTGCTTTCCTATACATGTTAGCTACTAAGAATATTGCAGAAGATTTTACAAAACCTGAAATAACCTACCTCCTCAGACAGAAAACAAGATATTTGGTGCAAAACAACATATTACTAATTACTAAGCCGAGTTACTACTTTATGTTTTTAACCTTTCAGACTTTTTTTTGGTTACTAAGAGAAACATAATTTGAATGTGCACTTCTGATTCTGTGATGCAAGATCCTGCCTTCTCATTTGGAACTGTAAATATTTTGAATTTGACTTTAGAGATAGTACATATCACATACAGAAAATACTTTTCTGAAACAACTATGCCTGGAGGGCAAGAAGTAATCATCAAAAAAGCATTTAGATTCTTCCAGGAGGGTACTGCAATGTCTAATGATCAAATGCTACTTAACTTCTAGTTTGTTTTAATTTCTACCAAATTAAAATAACTTGTAACCTTTCCTGCTACTGAATATATATTTCTTCTGGTGAAGGAGAGATATTGATAATTGATAAATTGTATTGAATACAACAAAAAGACATAAGTAGGACATTCTGACTGTGTTAAAACAGAAATGGGTAGTGCTTTAAAAAATGTAGTGATCAAAAACTCCACATTGATGGTGCTATTTATAGTGCAGAGCACTAAGTGTTCCTGCTCAGTTTATTCCTTTTCTAATAAATAAAATCTACTTAACAAAGAGATTTCAACTAGAAGTGAAGTTACCAAAAACCAAGAAATCTTTACTTGACTTTTCTAGTTTTGCTTAGAAGCATAAACATGCATAAACACAAAATTATTAACTTAAAAGCATAAACTTTAAATTATGCATATTATAAGAAATGTAAATGGACTAAATTGCTATAAATGGTGATTTGATAAGCATCAATACAGTAATTTTAATTAAAGATTTAATGTTTTATCTCTCCAAGTTGGTAGGAATTAAAAAATTACTACCTCTCTCAGTCCTTGCTAATAACATTTTAAAAAAGTGCAAAAATTTGGATCAGTTTGTGAACCACAGTTTTTTTGGTTTTTTTAATGGATTAGCTCATGAATAAGATGCACTTTAAAATGGTTAAGTTGCAGTAATAGGTCTGCGATCTGTATTTAAACACACAGGATCAGAAATGCTCACACCCTTACCAGGGGTAACTAATGTATTACTTCTGAGAATGCATTACAAAGCACAAAACCACACTGTTTTTGTGCAATTTGCTTGCTTGGAAACTTTGGGAATTTCTCTTAGAGAAGTGTTTTAGTTAAGGAACAATACTGAATACTTATGGTTACTTTTTTTTTTTGCTTTGTTTCTGCCTTTTTTCTCAGTTTCTCCTAATTTTCTTCTGCAAGTTGCAAGACTAATGAGTGCCAAACCAAACAAACCTTGGATCATGTTTTTCCATCTTATAACAAGCCTGCTAAAGTAATTTTGTAGCTTTGAAGTAAACAAAAATTCAGAGCTTCCCAGTTATTGAAAGAGCAAGATTTAGACCATTAAAACAGAACCCTGAGGATTTATCATTTCCCATGGGGCGCATTAGATATCCCTCTGCTGATGCATTAATCATGTCCCTAGCTGCTGGCATGATTAAATTCTTCTCCATTGTCCCCTGTTATTCAACATTTCTGTGGGGAGGTATGCATTCTAAGATTTGCACCCTAAAGACAAGGCATCTGCTTTTAAGCCACTCTATGCATAATCTGAGATATATCCGCAATTAAACATGAAACGGTGTGTCACTGAGACAGAGATGATTTAAGAAGAGGGCACTTACAGAAGAAGCCAAAGCTTATGGCAAGTACCTGTGGTACAGAAAACTCCATTTACACAAACAGATATATAATATCAAAGTATGATAGTTTGTGTTTTCCTGAAGAAACCTTAGACCTGGTATTTTTTATTTTTTTTTCTTTTTTTCTGGCAGACTATGTCCAAAGTTTATTCAAGAGAACCTCTGTGGTTTATATTCTTGTTTCCTAGAAGCCACAATTATTCAGCCCTTAAAAATGTTGAGGGCTGAATTTGGCTTTTCACTTTTGTCTGTGTTTTGAATTTGACATTTCAAAACATTCTGGAAATGTTTTGAAGGGTGTAGGCTGACATCTAGGAGATGGAAAGAAGATGAGGTTCCCACAGTCATGGCAGGACTGGTTTTTAACTTGAGTAGATGTATTTATAATTTCCATTTAAAGGCATAAATGGAGTTACATGTGTCTGACTTCTATTTCTATAGCTCGAAATATTTTCTCTTTCTTTAGTCTGCAGAACAACACAGATACTTGGGAATCAAATTTAAAAAAATCTGGATTTGGTAACTCCATTTCCAGTAATCTGATGGTTACAGACAATAAGATGATAGAGTCCACTGCCTCTTTAGAGGAGTAGAATATAGAGTACACCTTTGGGGCCTAAAGACTAGAAGTCTTACAAAATAATATTAAGTTTCATATTAACTCATTATAAGATTTGCAAATATTGTCAAAGCTTTGTCAAGTTACAAGGATCTAATCTAGCATATGCAATTTCCTAAAATTCTGTTTAATTTTTTTTTTTAATTCCAGAAAGAGAACAGAGATGTGGAGAGGAGACAAGTAAAATAAAGAAGTAAAGTTAGACAATACAGATTAGAAGCTAAAAAGAGACAGATTTGAATATATATATATCCATCAGTGCAAAAATACCATGGAGTTTCAGTCCCATTTTTTCTTCATATTTTCTGAGAGATTTTGCAGTGATTTTTGATTATTTTGGTCCTTTTTCCCTTGGAGGGCTATTGAAGGGTTGGTGACACCTAATTAATAAACGCAGACAAGGTATGTTTGAGGGAAGCTGGTAGAAATGTATGAGGGGAAAGTAACCACTCATAGAATAGATGTTGAGGGACAGAAGGCATTGCAGAGGAAGTATGACAGATGTTATGTATCATGGGCAACAAGTTGAGAAATGAGAAAGGATTGAAGAAATAAATATCAAATTAGGTAATTATTTATGCAAAATAACAGTGTAATTAACTTTAAATTAGGGATTAAAAAAAGTCAATAAAACAATGGATTAATTAAATATCATGTAATCCAAGACAAGGTAAAAAAATAGGCAATTCAGAGTGTAAAAAATACAGAATATATTAGCTAACTGGTTTGGTACTAGACACATCAGGTGAATGATCAATGAATTAATCTATTCATTAAGCAATAAGCTAGTTACAGATCCATGTAATAAAATAAACAGAAAATGTTGACTTCGAAGAAAATTATCTCAAGAAGTCAAACAGCTAGAAGCTGTGAAAAACAAGGAGAGCTGGAATGCCAGGAGCAGAGCAAACCATGGAGGTGAGGAAGGGCAATGCAGAAGAGGCACAGCAGTGCTGGGAGGCTCAGACAGGATCCAGGCATCCCCAGCAAGCACACAGGTGAGCTCTTTCCTCTTGGAAAGCATTGCTGTTGCTGTGGTTGACATTAACAGGCCACATTTAGAAATAAGAAGACATATCCTTATTTTTAGGATAATTGTGGGTGCTTAGAGTAATTTCCAAGTTTTTGATCCATAGTAATACTTTTCAATTGAGGGACAGTTTGTTTAATAATACATAGTATTGCCAGAGAGCAGAGAGAACTTGTCATGAAGGGATGAAAAAAATTAATTTTAAATGTGGAAGGGATTTCTAGGATTTTCTTCCAACACTAATATCTCTTCAAAGTTACATATTCTATTTTGTATTCCAGTCAAGTTGATAGGTCTTGTCTTTTCTTGAACACTCAACTTTCATGCATCACAGCTTTTCACATTGTGCCTTTAAAATTTCTTCAAATGTACAGGGATATCTAATTTCAAGCATTGAAGGCATATGCTGATTGACTTATAATTTAACCACTCTAAATCATGTTATTTGGAATAAGCAATTTTTTCTGAAGAGAAACAAAATTCAAATATACTTGCTTTCACAGTACTTTGATCATACTAAACAACAAAAAAGCTTGGTAAACTGCTCAATAATCTCTGTAGGGATAGTAGCATTTTTAAAAGACAATGTATTCAGAATAGTTCTTTCTCCTTCAGGTTTTGGTTTTGGTTGATGGAGTTTTTGTTTGTTTGGTTTGGTTTGGTTTTTGGGTTTTTTTTTTGGTTTTGGTTTTGGTTTTTGTTTTTAAAATGAATTCTAATATCAAATCAAGACGCAGCTTTAAAGCAATAAACAACCTGATACTTTTGAAAATTTTCAGTAGAAGATAATGAGAACCTTCTCAGCTGAAGATGACTATATTTCATCATATAAATTTGTATTGGTAGGTGTCTTAAGAGCACTGAAGGGCGAAGTTTGTAGCAGGAATTAAGGAGTTTATGGCAAAGTCCCTCAGCTTTGAGACATTCTGCCATGGGGTTTCTCATCTTTCCACATCTGTCTACTCTGTTCCTTGTAAAAAAGGAGCCCTCTAACTTCTCTACAGATAAGGGAGTTTGAATAAGCACTGTACATTTCTTTAGGGGTTTTTCTTTGCCTAGTCTGTATGAATCTCTTACTGATAGTTTATTTTGTGAATAGAACAGCTGAAGGGGGTGAATGCTTTTTTGGAAGAGAGTAATATATAAGGATGCTATATAATCTTCAAAATAAAAATGTACACTTTTATGGTATTATCTAGACAAGTCTATTATTTGATTTAATGGCTTAAGATTATTAAAGTGTTATTCAATGCATTCTCAGGAAATACAATGTTTTGGTCTTCTGGACAGATGACCATAGGATAGACAGTTCAACTTTATAGTACAATAAAATATGGGTGTAGAAAATACCAATAAATGGCTTATTTACTTACTGTGATTCCATATGACCATGAACAATCTCATAATCTGTTTTGCATGCAATAAATGGAATGTTTGTCAGTTGCTGTGCATGTTGCTTTTGACTGAGAAAAGATAATACATTCTTCTGAATAAGCTAAAAGTACAGTTTTTTCCTTTTTGCTATTATTGTCACTTCTCTTTTTATGAGATTAAAAAATTTTTAATTTTGCTACAGAAACAGCTTCCTAGGAGAAGACATGAGTTTAAAATTGGGAAGTTTCAGTTTCATGGTTAGCATATTAAACCCTCTAAATGCAATAGAATAGTATTTGTAAAACCAGTTTACCAGTTTAGCCTTAGTAAAAGCACTAATTATTCTGCATAGCTTCTTAAAAACTTAACTATGGTAGCTGGGGTACTGTTAAGGGCAAGAAGTGGTGAAAACTCTAGTCATACTTCATAAAGAAGCCCCAAAACAAATCCTTTAGTGAATAGATTATTCAGAAGAAATTTAATTTAAGAGTAAGAAATATCAAAAACTAATCTTCAGTCAGTGAAACTCTATTTTGGTGCCAGAAACAGAAGAAAGTTATGAATAACTATGGTAGAAATGTGCATTTTACCCATTATATTAAAAAAGTTCTTAATCAGTTTTTTTGACTGATAGATGCCAGCAGTGTATAAACATGTGGGAAACAAACAAATGACACAATGTTGCTTTTTAAGTAAATCTCTGCTTCTACCATTCACTCTGATCTTTCTTTCTGGAGCAAAGCTTCTGTGAGATTTGCAGATAAGAAGCTGTAGAGTCTTTTTCATTTTGCTTTAGATGTAAGTATGAAATGAAACTTAGCTCATGCTGATTGAAGATTGAAGATGCCAGATGACCAGGCTGATTCTCCTACATCTGTCAACAGCTTTTTGGAGTTCATTAACCAGGAGCTTTTGTTGAGCTAACTTTCATCTCTGAAGAGGGTGATCTGATGTTGGCTAGCATGTCACAGCTTTTTCTTCTACAGAGCTGCAGATGGCAGAGATATTCAGTCATGCTCGCACTCTCAAGGGTTTCAGCCCCTTTTCTTCTGTGTCTTCTATGAGAGAGGAGAGGGTTTAGGCCAGTTAAAAGGCACTCATCAGCCCACAGATTGAGAATCAATAATGTCTGGACAGCACACTTGTATCCAGTGGATTCTTTAAAATGGAGAATGTTTGCATTCTGCCCGTCACAAACTTGTGAGGGAGGCTGGGCACGGACAGCATGAAAGGATCACTTTTTCAGGGCAGGATAAATGATGTCTTTGAGTTGTTTGAGCTGTAACCTTCTTGCTGAGAACTGCTAAAGGAAATGTTGAAACTCCCTCCAAATGCTCCTTGATATAATCACCTTATTCAGTCTTTGTACCACCATGCATTTCCAAGGGCAATGCCTATTTCTGTTCTTGACTGTGATTTTTATCACCTCAGTTCATCTTATCTTTTATGGCTGTTGTAGAAGTGATCACTGTTCGACCTTTACATCTGCATGAGAAAGCACATACCAAAGGATCATGACCAAGCTATAAATACTTATGTGAGAATGGATGTGTGAGGGATGTGTGAGAGTGTTTGCGATAAGAACAAGAAACATCCTGCTCTGCCATTTGCTGCCATGTTGGTGGTGGTTAGTGTCCTGCCTGTCTGCATGGTTTTGGTCCTAAATTATAAACAGCAAAACATATAAAAAGCTCACATGCTTAATAAAGTGATCCTGTTGCACTATAACAGAATCTGTATTTTCACTCACTACAACTGTTTGTAGATCTTCTATAGAGGTATCCAGACTTGTCGTTGATTATATAAAATTCATTTAATCTCTAGGTACTTTTCAAAGCCAGTTTTAAATACCCTTTTTTTCCTCTACAAGTGTTTTTTGTTTTTCTTCAAATATTCTTATGAAAAAGAATGCATTGATGAATCTAGAAGTAATTTTATGCTGAAACAAAGCACCTAATCAGACATAGATTCTGTCATGCATTTTTCCCAAATGAACTAGGAGAACTAGCTAACCTTACCAGAAATCTATCTTTATTTTTTTTAGCCACAGAGTTTATAAAATCCTCCCATATATGTAGATTCTTTTGGATTTTGTTACATAATTATTTATTTGTAAAATATGAACACATTCTCATACAATTATTTCTTTGTCTTTAGTTTTCATCCCATGTTTAGTGAATAATGATGAATGCCATGAGACACATTTCAGGGAATTCAAAGCTAGAATTACAGTTTTTAAGCTGTAGGTCTGAAAAACATTGAGAAACAGAAACCACCACATAAAGTGAATCATCCATGGTTTATATCAACAAGACCTGGTGGATTCAATATGAAAACTACCTTATGAAAGTGTATGATTGTGTTGCAGGTGGTCCCTTGGGAATATTATTGGTTTTGGTTTTTTTATTTTAATAACATTCTGCTGAAAGATATAATGGACACTGGTGCAGTATCCCCTATTTCTTCCATTCCAGCAGATATTGAGGGAATGTAAAGACCAGAGGCAAACTGTTTCACATCTTCCTTTTCTTCCTTTCAGAAATGTTTTCCTCTAAACTTCACACACAGAAATTAAATCAATGCAAAGATTTCATGTGGAAATCTGCTGAAATTTTTGCACATTTGGAAAGTGAGAGAAAAATGCAGAGAGCCTGACTTAATTTATTTTTCTTAGATTGTGGGATAAATGCACTGTCATTAAAAATATATATATTTCTGTGGAAGAACAGTTTTTCAAACATTATATTTACTAGGCAGTTCTGTTTCAAATATTGTGTGATCTGAAAATGTTCCATTTTGGTTTTGGTTAAATTCAGGGCAGCTTGATTTTATATTTCTGAGGATAGTTTTCGTTGCTATTTTTTTAACCAGCAAGTATAAGGCAAGTTGATCTTCTCTGTGAATATAAACCTCTCATCTTCCATTCATGAATCATTGCATGCAGTCAACAACATAAAACCTGTGTTATATAAATTACTGCCATTCAGGAATCTCAATTTAACAATAAAATAGTTAGCTTTGGTGTGTTTTCTACCTATATTATAGTAAAGAAGAAACTTTTCTTCCATGATGCCACAACCAATGAGCAATTGCCTTAAAATAAGAAAAAGTCTAAATGGTTACTAAAATTGGTGTCATCTTACATAGTGCAGAGACAGCGTCAAAAGTTTGTAAGAAAATAATCAATAGTAACCCTGAAAGAACTGCATTACAAATGTAATTCCATTATATTTGTAACAAAACATTTTAGTTTTTGTTAATTTTTCTTGTTTTCTTTCTTGCATGCAAAATAAATATGTTTTAGAAATAGGAAGAAAATCTCTATTTATGTAGGAGTGTACTCCTGCTTTTGTCATTCCCATTTAAAGGGTATTAAAATAATTTAAAAGACTTTTGAAAGTATAAATGCTTATCACCGTTTGCAGTACTGATATAGGTAGGGCTGTATTACTCAGTAGGTAAAACAGAGATTCATTTCCATTCAAAATACAGAGCAAGAGAATCACAGAATCATAGAATCGTCTGGGTTTGAGATGACCTTGAAGATCATCTAAATCCAACCCCCCTGCCATGGACATGGACACCTTTCAGGTTTCTCAGAGTTCCATCCAACCTGGCCTTGAACATTTCCAGGAATGAGGCAGGCACAACTTCCCAGGGCAGCCTGTTCCAGGGCCTCACCACCCACACTGGGAAGAATTTCTTCCTAATATCCAAACAAAACCCACTCTTTCAGTTTGATGCCTATTTCCCTTGTTTTGGCCTTTATAAATACTTTCCATCTTTCCTGTGGGCTCCCTTCAGGTACTGAAAGGCCACAATGAG
>JANRMJ010000054.1:13282053-13306273 GCA_025584955.1 Alethe diademata | reverse complement strand
GGCAGAATCCCCTCCCTGCCCTGCTGCCCACGGGGCTCTGCGTGCAGCCCAGGATTTGTTTTCATAAATTATTCATTATCTATCACAAAACAAAGAAATTTAGGCTGAAATACTACAGCCTTTATTTGGTTTCAAGAATATCATTAAAATGTTTGGCTTGAATGGGGAGTAGACAAACTAACTTGCCTTGTCTGACAAAAAGAAAAGGCTGAATGGAATATCACTGATCTATATGGATGCATCTTTATGGCAAATGTTTGAAGAAAACAAAACTTGGAGGCACAACTGCAAATGAGAGAAGTTTTTCAGTGGATAAATTCAGTTTGAAAAGTAAAGAAAATTTCTAGCAATTCTAGAAGTGAGGATTTGGAACAGCCTAGAGAAACTCAAACAGGGGTCAGCAGCCAGAAATTTACCTGATTTAAGAGAGTTCCGTATATTCTGCAGGTGGCTATGTGAGCCATTTACACATAATAAGCAGGGTGCTCTATTCAGTGAGTCAAAACATTTTGTCTCATATGGAGGTATTAGTCATGTAATAGCTGACTTTTTTTTCCCAAAGACTCCCTATGTATGCATTATCTAAGTCCCTAGTTCAGTGGAAAGCACAGAGGATTTAAGACTGAAATGAAAAGGCTAAACTGGATAGAATTTTAGATGGCTCTTATACAAGGTACCATCTTTAATGCATGGGTTTTTTAGAAGAACAGTTTTCTAGTCTTGCAGAACATGTACTTTTTAAGTCACAGAGGTCACTTTCAAAATCTGTTTAGGATTGTTTTTTAATTTGCATTTCAAATCTGCTGCATGTTTTATCAGTGTATGACACTTCTACTTTCAAGGGTTTTAAAAAGACCCAAACTAGGTACTATATTATCTTAAAATAAAAATGGCATTTAATTTTAGAATGGAAAGGTACACATTTTTTCAAACTTATTTCCTTTCTTCTAATAATGTTGAGATTAATTTCATCTAAACTTTTTGCACTGGCAGATTTTTAAAATGTTATTACCTAATGACCTTTCACTTTATCATGAAGAAAGTTAGTCTGAGTCACAGAAACAAACTAATTGAAATGAAACTTGAAAATACCTTTGATCTGACATGTAATGTATTATTAATCATAATCCTTTCTCACTCATTTAAAGAATAAAAATGTGCATATTACATATAATTTGAGATTATATTTCAGAACTAATATTATATTTTTCCTCTTTGATTCAAGCTTGCTTGCTTGCTTTTTGACCCATTGTGCAAAACACAATAAAATGAAAGAAATTTTTTTTAAAAAATTGAAAATATAATTTTCTTTAAATTACAAGACAAGATAAAACTGGTCTCAATTAAGTGCTCACAGCAGGAAGCTTTGCAAATCAAACTTTCTGTAGTGAAGAAGTGTTTTAGATATTATTGCAAGTAAGGTAAGGGAATAAGCCAAGACTGCAGAGACTTTTTTAGAATGGTGGTTTATGGCCAATAACCTGAATCCCAGCAGTAATTTACTGTCTTGGGAGTATAAGGGACACCCTTCCCTCTTTTTATTCTTCTGTAATATGAGCACAAAAATATATACTTATCAAAAATGTCTTAATATTAAAACTTAAATTTTCTGTTTCTCTATATGTCTGTAAAAAGAAAAATCTAGATTTCAGTTACTCTTTTTTTGCTTTAAATGAGTTGATAGCTACTTTTTGGGGCAATTAATATTTTCCTCCTTTCAAAACTGGTGGCAGTGACCTGAAGTCTTCATAAATCTCAGACAGAACAAAGATTTTAGTTTCTGATAAGTCTGCTCAAATCCTGCACGTATTATTTGTGCAGATTTTATAACAGGCATTCTTTTTTCTCCTCCCTCTAATTTTCATAATCATCTGTCGCTGGAGGTTGATGCAGCTTCGTTTTTGGTTTGCTGCTCTCTCCAGCTGTGCTTAATGGTTGCATTACACTAATCTGCAGATAAATGCTGTGTTACCCCACTTCTGCAGTTAAAGTTAGGAAACTGTGCATCTAACAGACTGTGACAATACCTGCCAAGATGCAATGTCTCTGTCCTTGGTCTTCATGTCACTTTAAGGTGTCCATTTGTCTGGGGTGAATCTGATCATTTTCTCACAGAATTTATTGAAAAGCAAATTTGGCATTAGCTTTATTGCAAACCCTCCAAGACTCTCTGTGACTCTCCTTTAACAAAGAAACATCATCTCTGGAAAGCCTCCATCTTCAAAAAATGTTGTCTCAGCATTTCATGTGACAGCTAAGCAATCTGGAGCTCATTACTTCCTCCTTTGCTCTGTACATTCATGCAGCGGCCATGCTTCATCAAGCATACAAAGCTTCTTAATTTTCATTAATATAGCTCTTTATGCACAGTTTACTGGAATTTGTAAACCAAATTCCCTCTCTCACAGTTGTTTTTTATCATCCAGTCCTCTTTTCCTTAGCTTTTATTATTAGTTATCCACCAGGATTTGTTCTTGGAGGATAGGGGTTTTAAAAGAGCTGTGTCTACTTAATTAAATACAATAAAGCATTGCATTCTATAGAGAAATCAGGGATACAGGACAGTAGGATAAAACGTATATCCTATAAAATGTTGGTTAAGAGTCTTGTCCACAACAAGATTTTTTCTGTAAAAAGTCTCTACAGTCTGGTGGGAAAAAAAAAATGAGAATTATATTGATTTTAACTGCAGTTTCAACAGCAGTTACTACTTTAAAAGTACATGACATGCATGTCCTGGATTCTCAGAAATGTAATTTCATTCTCTTGTATCTGAATATATCTCTGTGAGGCCACGTCTGTTTAGGCTGTATCTTCTATGATGCAAACCAAAGTTTCCTGAAAGTGTTATGTCTAATGGTATTATTTAGACAAACTAGACTAGACTGGAATTGAATGGAAAATTTTCAGTTGGAAAGGACCTTGATCATCTTGAAGGGAAAATGATCATCTATTCTAACTGCCAATCTAGATTTCATTCCATCTTGTACTTATTTAGTAGCAAGTTTGAAGGGCTTTTCAATGTATCTATCTATCTATCTGAAATTATTTATTTATGTATATATATATATATAGTGGAATGGTGTCTGTTCGTTTAAACATCTAGACTTCTGCTCAAATTTGGTTGATTTTGCATTAAGAATATGGAGTGAAAATGTAAAAAGGAAGCCAAATACTTATTTTTCATTCATGGATGAATGGACTACATATGACCATGGTGGATGGGTGGTGGATATGAACAAATAGACAGCAGTGCTCATAACTGTTATTAAATAACTCAAGTGAGTAAACCCATATTCCAACTCTTTCAGAAATATATGAAACCCTGAGCCATCCCCTGCACCCATGCAAGGTCGATTCTGGTGATTTCCAGAATGTAGAAATCAGGTGGTACCTACAAGAACATTGATATGGCCCTACATGTTTTATGTGCATAATGGCCATGTTATTAAATTCTATTTCATTATCTCAAAAATGGGTTAAAGACATACCTTATGAGTACATTTGTATTATTTGGTAAAATTGCTTGCATAAAAATAGATTCTCAAAAATATTTGAAGAATTTTTCCCCTCAGCACCCAGATTCAAAAGAAAACATTGTAAACCTGTAAGTCATCTATCTTATTAATATAGACTTTTCTTTGGAGGGATACAAGTGTCTTAATAAATTGCAAATGCATGCAGTTAAGTTAAATAAAATATTTCCAGTGCGTGGTAATTTGGCTGTAAACAGAACCACATTCTTATAAATCAGCCCTAATATTCATGGCATTTTCATTAATGTGCTTATAATAAATATGGTAAAGGAGACATAAACACATTAATAATACACGTTGCACTTAATAGCTTTTGCCCTTGGAAATTCTTATCTAGTTCCTACAAAAGTCAATGGAAAAATTACGCTTGAATTCATTTAAAGAAAACTAGAGCCAGTGAATGAAAAAGCACATTCAACATAAAAGATTTTAACTAATGAACTATTGCTCTTCCTTTTCACTGCCTTTTATTTCAAACATGGCAGATCTGTTCTTGTTCCAGAGGCTTAATAAAAGTAACAGGAGTAATACAGTTTGTAATTCAGATGTGGTACCAAACGAGGAATTCTTTTTAAAAATACATAAATACCAAGTTTTTGCTCTTAGGTGTGCTTCAGAGATATAGAGTAATAACTGATGGGAAATGCCTATATCAAATGGTTTGACCAACTAAAAGCAGCTATATTTGGTATCTGTCCAGTTTTAAAATAAGATTTATTTTAGCACAGACTCTGAATAAATTTTTACTTTATATTCTATGTAAGTTTAAAAATTTCTTTTTGCAGGTATGGTCTCTACAAGGGCTCACTCCTCCCTCACCTCCACCTCTCCACAATTTAGCAGTTTTCCTAATGGTGTGGCATAGGCTCCAGCACTTATTTCTATAACATTCGTCTTTTTGTAAGAGCTGTTAAGAGCATTTCTTAATAGGAATGTGTATAATTAGATAGGGTGGATTAAAAGTTCTAGTAGTTAAGAACTACTTAGGTGTTCAATAAGTGCTCATGTATTTTACAGAAATTGCATGGAAATTGCTTCCATTATCATGTCTTCATCAAGCCCACTAGGGGACATTTTAATCATACCTGTCTTTCCTCTTCATAAAGGGTTACTTCGACCAGCAGCAATGTGACAAGCAGAAATTTCAAAAAGAAAATATGTTACTTTTCAAAAGAAAATGAGAGCTGGAAACCTGAATAACAGGTAACCCAATTTTTCCCTTGGAGGAAACCAGAACATCAAATAAGAACTCAAGCCCTAACTTTAAACCCTTGTGAACTCTAAGTGAATTTCCTTTTGAACTATACTTATGTTTATCTTGCCCTCTGGAAGCAGACAGAAAGATGCACTCATTCTCGAGGAGAACTGCCTGAAGTAAGGAAACACTATAATATGATTCATTTCATACCTCATTGACCTTGAATAAGACAGGACACTACATAAATACAATGCAAATTTATTCCAGTGTTTGACACCTACTAACACAAGTTTACTGGAGGGCAGGGGAATCATATACAAGAATATCCTTTGCTATGACAAGGTAAGAAATATAAACAAGTTGAAGAAAGTACATCTGAGGAGTTTTGGTGTCAAGTATCAAATGACAACAGCAACAATAGAGCTGGAAGCTGGCACAAGCAACACAGATTTCATATAGAACAACAGAAATGTGAACAGCTTATACTGATTGTTTGCATATGATGTCAAAGCATGCTAAAGAGCTTTTCCTGCAGAAAGGAATATATTTGTTTGTTTTTACTCTGCATAATTGTTTTAGTAAGAACAAGCTTTGTCAGAAATGAACTGTGCAGCTAAACCATGCTGGATTTATGTTAGACCATACTAATAAGTCTCTTGCCTAATTAGGAAAACAAACAAAAATACAGAGGCATTTTTTAAAGAAATCATACTCATTTTTAGTAAGAGAGGACAAGGGGCTAAAAAGCCTACGAATATTGGCAAAAGAAACAACAAATAAAGAAGCTGTGTGAAAATATGGACTCACTTGCAAAAAATACATCTTTAAGTTGTTTAACCTACGATCTGAACTTTAGGAAAGCAGGAGGATGAGCCTTGCATGAAGCCAGGCAAGTGAAGCAGTGACCAAACCTGAGCTGATTTTGGCATCCAATAACTCAAAATAACACACCATCTCTCCTGTCTTGAGCATCTATGATAAGAGATGGACCTCAAATTATGGGCTATATGGGCTCTGGACATTCTATGGATATTTTTTGGGGTGAACCATAGACTGAGGGGTTGATACCTGTGCGTGTATCAAAAGATGAGGAGGGAGAAGGTGTTTAATGAGGGTGTACTGGGAAGTGTAAGACCCACCTGTGAGCACAGAATAAATGGTATAGAATAAGGGGTGGGGATACTACAAGGTTCATCTGTGATGGAGTTAATTTTCTTCATTGGGGCTGTGTTTTTGGTTTGTGATTAAAACACCAATGGTTGATAACACACTGGTGTTGATTGTTGAACAACCCCCACAGCAAGTAGGGTGGTGATGGGAAAGAGTTTCAGAAGGGCACAGGCAGGACAACAGATCCAGACTGACCACATGGATGGTGTGCTTATGGTTTATTTATTTTGAAGAAATATTCCCAGTATTGTTGGATGGGGCTTTTCTGGGGGGGGAAGGACAGGTGCTGGCTGTTCAAAGACGTGAAGTCTCTTTCAGATGCGCCACTTATTGCAGAAAGAAAATGTTATTCCATGCTGTTAATCTTATTGTTTTAGTAAACCTTATTTTTTCCCTTAATTTCTGGAGTTGTTAAACTATGTTGAGAGTAATTTTCCAATCTCTTTACAGATAGATAGAAAATTATCAAAATATCAATTATCACTTTTAATGTGAACTATATGAGGAGACAGGTGAATTTGAATCCTGACATTGAAAAGAGACTGCTGCAGGAACAAGTTTGAGCTTAAATTAAGTCAAGTGTCATACATGGATATTGACACTCTTCCTGAAAGAGCTATTTTGATCCTTAAATTAACAGACAAGCAAATCATAGCAATCTACATAATTAAAGGCATAAGAGAAAATGTAAGGAAACAGGCAGAGCTATGGTAGAGTTTAGAGAGAAAAATAAAATAATAAATGTGACATTAATATGAGATTAATATGTTAGATCTCTGTTCTTACTATGAATTTACCTACAGATTTTTACCATTCTACTCTTTTCTATATGGCATCATTTTCTATTGAAACAATTTTAGAGGTGAAAATGTGAAAATCTTGAGTGATGTTGAAATAACTGAGAAAGGACTAAAAGTATTACATTGCAGTTTGCCAGTTATTTTTTTAATTTATATGTTCTTTAAGCAGAAATGATAGAAAAGGTTTTGCCAGGAAAAACAAAGATTATGTGAAAGTGTAGGTCAAAATATTATATCAAATCCAAGAAATATACATTCTCTTGAAAATATACTTCTATTTGTAAAAATATCCAACTGTGTAAATCTACCTGATTATCTGCTCAGATATATAATTTTTTTACCTCCATCTGATAAATTGGTATGCTTATCACCTCATTATACAAAAGTTTAATTAAAAAGGAAAACAATTCTGTTGTCTGAATTTGTGAAAAATGTGGTGATTTCATTTTTGTAAATTTAATTTGTAAAATAGTTTATTCATGTTGATCTAGATTTAAATTCTACAAATAGGAAAAATCAAATACAGCCAAAGACTGAATTACTTTGCTAAACTGCAACTCCCTTTTTATCAATATATCTATATTAAAGTACATAGTTTTAATACAATATAGTTATAATATGTAAATGGTGTTTATGGAAAATGTAAATGCAAATGTATAAAATTAGAGGTTTTGTTGAAAAGATAATGGTTAACTTGTTTTTAATGTTACTGCATAATATTAAAAAATTAAAAACGGGTAAATATCACATAATGATAAAAGGTGTTCCAAATTTAATTAAATATTCTTAATTTCTAAGTCTGCACACATTTGCCTCATGGTGAAAAGTTTTAAATTAAAACAGTAGTCTAATGTAATATCTGCTAGGTAGCAATGCAAAATAAAGGAATAGAAGTGTTTATCAATACTTCCACAGAATTGTCTGTCTCTAATCCCAAATGGATTAATCTGTACAAATTTGTCCAGCCAAATAAAAATCTATGATTTCTGAGTCAAATAAATGATTTGAATTTTTATATCCCCTAGAGGATGGGAGTTGCAAACTCTCTAGAAATATTGCTATTTTTGTTGGGAATTTCCTGCCTGTTAGCTTCATTTGTTTTATTTGCTATTTTGTATAAGAAAAAAAAACAACATTCTTCATACCTTCCAAGATTCAGGAGAGCAAAATTATTCTATGATAATGTTTGCTTGCCTCTGGGAAAAAATATGAGTTTTCATTTTTTACCTACTCTTTTTCCACATTAGGACACTCTTTCCTTCTGTCAACTTTCTTTTGGTGAGGGATGCTGCTGGGAGCGTACAGGGACCTGCCACAGCAGACCTGCCTCTCATTTGCACCTTTCCTGGTGGAAGCCTCCAAAGACCATGTCTTCCTGAATTTTGTGGCTGCCCTACCCTTTGCTAAGCCTGTTTTTATTTTCCCCTAGTCCTACTTAGGCAAGTGATTCTTACTTCCATTCCTTGTAACATCTGCACCAATTTACTGATATTGGTGAGTTGTTCACAATTCCCTCAATGTATCCTTGGGCTCACTTTAAATAATGTCGTCATTATATGAAAATAATAATGGTGTTTTCCTCATTAAACCTGCCCTTTCAGTCCAGAGGGCATCTAAGTTATGTATTGACATGATGGCTATGTTACTGCAACATACAATAGTACACTACAATAACAATTAAAACATAAAGTATACACAAACTGTAAATTCATATATGTATGATTGAATATGTATTATCTTTAATAACAAGATATATTTTAATTTTCAGGATAATTCATACTCTACTATATCTGCTTCAAAGTCACTGCAAAATCTTGGTGGGGTAGTGTTCCTCCACTTTACTTCTTAGACTTCCAGTTTGTGTGTAAAATAATTTGACTAGAACTATATGTTTTAGAGCATATGTTATCATATTTTTTCCCTCTTGAACCAAATAAATGCTCATCTCACTCAGGAAGGTGGAATGTTCTCCAAGCTGAACTTTATCTATTTGAGCAAATCCTTTCAGAGTAGCAACAGTCAAACAAAATTCCCTAGAGTATCTAGCCTTCAATAGGTGGGTAACACCAAGAGGACTTACATGTTTTTTGAAGTAGAGTATGTATTTTGTTGTACAAGGACAGTAATGATTTGTTCCCTGCTTTAAAAGGAGAGTAATAATATTTCCAATCTCACTAAGCTTTTATGTCACAGTAATTAATTAATGTTTAATGCACTCGGATGCCATAGTAAAATATTCTCATCTTCTGACTGCAAATAACCTGACTTGGAAAATACAATTTGCTAATTAGGTGAAATTATACTTCCCCTAGGAAATTTGTACAGCAAACCTTTCTTGATGCCACTGTGTGGCAAAAAGTGCTGATCTCTTGCCCATGACATTTTACTTCATTAAAAGAAAGATTCATAAAGTACACGGTCAGATTGAGTATTTTGGGAGGGATTTTTGTGTGTAAATGTCTCCAGTGCTGGCAGTTCTGAATTTCTGTACTGGTTTTAACTGTGGTTTAATTTCCTTCAGAGCAGCTGATATGGTGCTATGTTTTGGATCTGTGACTAAAACTGTTGATTACACGAGGGGTTTTAGATGTTGCTGAGCACAGCTAACGCAGAATCAAGGCCTTTTGTGCTTTTCACACCTCCAGGACAGTGAGTAGTCTGAGTGGTATGCAGGAATTTGGGAGGGGACACAGCCAGGACAGCTGCCCCAAGTGATCAAAGGGATATTCCATAGCATATGGCATCATGCTCAGTATAGAAAGCAGGTGGAAAGAGGAGGAAGGGAGGTTGTTTGGAGTGATGACATTTATCTTCCCAAGTCACCGTTATATGTGATGGGGCCTGCTCTCCTGAACATCTGCCTGCCCATGGGAAAACAGTGAATTAATTCCTTGTTTTGCTTTTATTTGTGTGCACAGCTTTTGATTGCTCTATTAAATTGTCTTTTTCTCAATCCACTAGTTCTCAGACTCCTGCCCTTCTGATCCTCTCCTTGATCCCACTTCTGCAGCAGTGGTAGGTGAACAAGCACAGAGCTGAGATGCCTGCATGGGTTAAACAAAAATGGTCTATTTAAAAGCATGTGAGGAACAGAAAAACTCATTTTCACTACTTCTTTGATATCACAATGCTTCTATAGAATATGCAAAACTCAGCAAGCAATGAATTCATAGGGTTTTTTGCCAGCAGTTATTCTGTTGAAATATTGAGAAAACAATCTGTGATATTTTTTAAAGACTTATTTTATGTGTCATCCACAACTGTATGGCTTAATTTTTGTAGGTCAACTTTGTAAAATAAGCCATTGTTGCAATGCCATGGGAAATGTAGCAAATATTGGTGTAATCAAATGTCAGAGGTTAGTCCTGACCACATTTTTTTTTTAAATCTGTTCTCAGAGATAATCAAAAGCCCAGATCTGTTTCAGTGACACATAAACTAAAGTATAATTTGGAATAAGGAGTCTAAAATGTAATTTAAACTTCTTTAAATCTTATAGTTTGCAATAAAGTCTCTCCAGATATTCAGTATTTTGGATTCTGAAGTCCTCTTTTTAATGCTAGAGCTTTGAAGTTTAGATAAAAGATTCCCTTACAAAGAACAGACTTATTTCTCTTCATGAACTATATAGCATTGGACACAGTACAAAGTGTAGTTTCTGTATAAATAACAGCAGTGAAAGCTAGAATCCTTTTCTTGCTGATAAATAATAATTCACATCCATGATAAAAGCACATGATTTGTGCCATTTGAGTTGTATTCAACAGACAGAGGGAATTTTTAATTCTATTGTATTAAGCACTGGTTGACCTAATTTTGAACTCTGCAGAGTTTTCATTGGCTCTTTTCAAGAATAAGTAACTCTTACTGATTAGTTCATAACATAGCATAGATAAAGCTAAATTACTTCTGTGGGGCAGCTCCTATTCTTAAAAGACAGATAAGGGTGTCTGTTTGATATTGTACCACTACTGATGTGAAGAAAATAACAGTTTGGGTTTAATAATGTGGAAATTCTGTTGAGAATGTAAGTCTGAGATGTAAATTTGACATAGAATTAAATCTAAACTCTGTCAAACTGATTATGATTACTACCTGTCTGAGTAAGTTCCTCTTTGGATAAATTTATATTAAAAAAGACAACACCGAAGGATTTTTTTTTTAAATTAATTTGCTAGCGTGTCTGTGATTTTGGAAAGAATTATATGTTCATTTTAAAAGGAAATATCACCACTAAGGATGATTTGTTTTGAACAAAGGAGAATTTAAACAAATACGATTTATATGACACAATTTCAATAAGAATTAGTACTGATTTTTAAAAGTTAGTGGATTCCAGTTTGAGCAGGCAATCTTTACTTTGTAGACTGTGTGTTTTATCATGTTTCCTGTTGATAGCACACAGTCAGCTACTGCAGAGGTAAACCCTGCATTGCCACAACAAACAACAATAATGATCAAAGGGCACTGACACAGTGAAGGGCTATTAATGTTGGGATGTATCTTGCAGGCTCACACTGCACCTTTCCTTTCATGAGCTCACAATGTGACCAGTTTTTCAGCAGACCAAAAAAGTATTGAGAACTGCTTTATTTACATGATAACGAGCCCATCTTGAAAAGCCAGGAGTAGCTAATCCCAAACATGTAATTTGGGTCTTCTGACTCCCATCCTTACCCCTAGTTATTGGATCCAAGTGTAAACTTCACATGAACAGGAAGAGCAGCCTGTTTTTCAAGTCAGGTTTCTTTATTCAAACAATGCAAAGTGAACCTCAGTTTCAGAAAATCAGTTTGTAGTTAGAGTTCAAGAATTCCATGGCATTGCTGCATTCCAAATGGCTAAAATTTTTCCACTGCATTCTGACATTTAGTGGTATATGAAAGTGAAAATCCCTATTATCTGGAGAAGAACCTGCTCTCAGAAAATTTTCAAATACTAATGCTGGGAAAAAATTTTGTTGAACAATTCAAATACTTCTAAGTTGCACTGTTGAAAGAGTTATATGGCTCACGTGCAGGATGCATTTATACACTTTCTTTTCTTGAGTACCTTCTAAAGCATTTTCATGCTGTGAATTCAGCAGAAAAGGTGAATGCTTCATAAATGCAATATGTATAGTAGGACAGTTCATAATTTGAGACCTTTTCTTTGAGTTGACTATGGTGCTGCTCATATGCTTCACATATTCTCCTTTTAAACATTAGTTTATGAAATTCAAAATTCTAAAATGAATGGTAATGTTTATAAAATATGATTAATACATTAGACCATGTCTTCAGTTGGTCTGTGTTGACAGAGCTGCCCTGAGCTCTAGGTAGAACAGTAGTTTCAAATAAGCTAGTTCATAAAAGACAATAGTATTCACTCACATGCCTTTTGTTTACAAATTAGTTCTTTTCTGCAGTAAGGATATCAGCCTATCCAGACCATTTGAATTTTTCAAGAGCTGGATCTCACTGAGATTTCATTTTATAGATCACTGACTAAGCACCTTTGCTCCTGTGATGTATAGATGATAATGTAACAGTTTAAAAATTACAGGCTTAAGAAAGTCCTTGGTAAAACCTGGCATAAAATATCAATGACAATGACTATTGTTCACTTTAGCTCCACACAGTCATGGCCATTTAAGCTTCTTTGGGCCAGTCATCATTGCCTTTGTTTGAGTGCACAGATGTATCTAAATGCTGTTAAACGGAGGTGTGAAGTTGCAATTATTGTCTGAAAATTAAATTTATCGTACACACAAAAGATCACAGAAGACTTTTCCTCAATTTGCTGTAACTTATTATTTTGTTAGGTAAGACTATGATATCTAATCATATATCAATTTGAAGAAAATGGGGTAATACTGTTCTCTTTTGAAATACATAGTGCTTTTCATGGTTACCAAAGTGTTTTTGGTGCTATCTTAATTTCAGTGAGTCACTCTAGGAGGTTGACTTCGACAACAGAAGAAAACAAGAAACATGAATGGAAGAATAAACTAAAGCTAAATTATGCTATACAGTATCCTAAAAATATTTTTAACTCGAGTACCAGGGTAAAAAATATAAAAATATTAATTTCGATTTTTCTGATGTTTAAGTGTGCTGGGATAAGGCTCTTAAAATATGGATTGGTTGTTCAAAAGCAGTAGAATGATTTAATGAATGTCTTCTTAACGCCACTACTTTCTGGAATTTAAGCTAAATTAAGCTTAATTTAAGCTAAAGGAAAGCCAGGTTATTATATTTTCTATAGTACAATATAGTTTCAGAAGAGGGAAACAACAATTTATGGTAGCCATTTTTCAAGACAGAAAATCATAAGATGAGATTACTTTCTGGGGTTAGACTTTCAAGTTTTTTCTGGACATATTCATGGAAAAAGCAAGAATCATGTCTAAGACTGTTTGTATGGGCCGACAGCTAGTAAAAATATGTAAATCCAATGAGGATTTGTAATTCCTTATAAAGTCAAATATTATATCATAATTGAACACTTGGTACACTTTAAAAACTTATTTGTTTGGAAAAATTTCAAAACAAATTGTAAATCTGCAGTGGCCCTAAAGTGAATCATCCCATTTCTTATGAAAAATAAGGATTTGAAAAGTCAGGTATAAAAATTACTGTATCAATCAAAAGTGCAAAACAGTCTAGAAAAAAATAACATCTGTCTTAAGTACTGGATGTGAAATAGAGTAAGGAACATATAGTCAGAAGCCATGATAAAGTTAAGAAGATCTAAGTTCTTACATAGTCATCATATACTATATAAAATAAATATTAGCAATTCAGATTGTAAAAACTTTTGCTTTTTGCATGTTTTTATTGGCATCAGAGTAATATCCATTTCTATTTTTTAAAGAAGGAACACACTGAATTTTTGAAGGGCTTGATTTGGACACTTAAGAAAATTTTTAATGAAAAGGGTTACATTTTGCCATGTAAACCTGCTACTTGATTGTAATGAACATATTGAAATGTGGAAATACCAAATTCTGACAATCTCTTAGACACCATCTGTTTTAACGAAACATGCCAAGCTAAAGAGAGTCAGAGATGATGCTTTCTTGTTCTAGATGTAACACTGGGCTTCAACCAGTGCATCAATAATCATAATTTCAAAAAATGAATCTCCATCAGGTTTGCTTTGTTTCTCTTTCAGTCACTGAAACGCAACTTAGAGACAGATATTTTTCATATGTTCCCCTCATTACAGAAGGTGCTAACACAATTAAGAAAAACGACACAAAATATTTGATAAACTGTTTCAGAAAGCAACTGCAATTTGATACAATCGATGTGTTTGTAGGATAAACTAACAACCCCAACTGATACCGAGGAGATCTGAGAAACAAACGAAATTAAGAAGTTACTGAAAAGCAGTCTGCCCACAACAACTGTGCAGTTTATTTATTGACTTTTGGCTTATGTGAAGAGGTACAGGCTATAAAAGAGGCACAGAGCCAGGTGTTGATCTTGTCCTGTTTCCTGTTGCCAGGGCCAGCCTGTTATCAGAACCAGAATTAGCTTCTCAGAATTCACTTGTAGTTTGTCTGTATCACACATGAGCAAAGATATCCCTTTGTAAATTATGTTACTATGCTCTGCAAGCATGGGCATAATGAATGCACCACCAATCAAAAATGTTTTCGCCTTTTTTTCCACAGAAAAAGATTATTTATAAACTTCCAAGAGAAATTTTTTCATACTAATCCTTTAAAAAATACGATTGTGACTGGCTACTTTAATTGCAAGTTTGTGATTACCCTTGCTGATGATTAGCTTTTAGAAGTGATTATCACTGCAGGTGAAAATACACACATTTATTTAAAACTAGAAGCATTTAAAAATACTGTATAAACTTGCAAACACTGAGTGTCTAAAATTCTTAATATTAAAATGTAAATGAGGGAAATTAAACCAGAATTATCCTACACATAGTGTTCAAGAATTTCAATCATTCACACCCTTTTTGTTTTAACTTCATACTAAAATGTTTTGATTACGCACAAAGCTGTAAAACGCCAAAGACTCATTTTGCAACTATTTAAAGTGATTAAAAATGTTTCACTATAGCAAAATCAGGGCATTAAACCTGATAGAAAGCAGAAATCATGCTTGTAATGTTTCAGTTTGCGTATGCAAACTCTACCCGTGCTGGTGTTATTTAAAAGGCTGGGGTACTGTGAATCCATTCATCCCTCAGAAATCACCCACAAAGGTGTAGCTCTTCTTTGGAACTGCTTTCATTCTAGCCAGAAATCTTTTCCTGGACTGTAGGCTTTTTAGACATACTGTGGGAACAAGGAAATCTCTGTCTGTTCTGTCTGCTGTCACATACAATGCTGTTGTAAAATGACGAAGCACTCCACTTTCATATCATAAGGCTTGTCATATATTTTTTTGACATTCAGAGAAGACTTTTATTGATGATCTCATGAAATATCAGCTTGAATTCATCCTGTTATATCCAATCATTGAAACTTCATCAAAGGCACCTAAATGTTAGATTTTTATAAAGTTAGCTTTATCACTCGTGCAACTCTTAACAGGTAATCCATTTTAAAAGCCATTTAAACACTGGAGAAAATGGAAAGGGTTTTTACAATTCAATCTAGCAATTCACATTTTATATTTCTGCGTGGTCCAGCAGAGACACAGTCTAAGACAGTGCTACTCTTGGCAGACATAAAAAATCACTTAGTACAAGAGAATCCAACAAAAATTCCTTATAAATCTCTTTTCACAGTATTCTAGAAACACTTTTCAGCACTGCCACCACTGTACTCCATTGTCTTCAAATTAAATTCTATAATATAATATTCAATAATAAGCAGAATAGAAACTTTTAAGAATATTAAAAAGTCTTTAAACAGTAAAATAGCAGTATATTCAAAAACACTAATGAATTCTGCATGGTAGCATCCATGACTGGATAAAGGTCTGCATAGGAAGACAATTATTTTGCACTAATAAAATTTTGATTTCATCACAGTTTTTTTGTGTGCCATTCACACCTTTTTCTGTAGCATTTCCATGTATATTTTTAAGGACTGAAATGATAAACCTATAGTTATATCTGTTAATTTTTGTGCACATTTTCAGATAGATCAATAAGCAAGAGTTCCTAAACTGTGTATTGTTATTGTATGCTTAATACTACTAATGTGTGTGTGTGAGAGCAAAAGTGAGAGGGAAAGGAATGAATACTTATTTCAGGCACATGCCAATTTTAGCACATTTAGTGCAGACTTCTATCACCAACTGACAAATTTACATAAATCTTTCATGAATGTTAAATTGACAGAATATATCTATAACAGATAAGTGGAAAAGGAGGTCATCACCACTGACTGCTGGTGAATAAGAACACATTAATCTTTGCCATCAGGCTTTCTCTGGGAGACAGTGATGAACACCTTGCTGGGACATCCAAGTCCTTTATCATAGCCTGTCTCCAACAGACTGGACAGCACTAGCAGATTTAGTCCCAAAGTTTTAGTGAAATGTTTAAAAGTTTTTATATAGCAAGCTGAAGAGATATGTGAGTTCTAGATCAGGTGCAGGGAGCTGAGTGAGTAATTTTGACCTAGAATTATCTTGCAGTATGATCACAGACACTTATTCTTCTTTCCTCTATCCTTTTATTAGCTTCTCAATTGTATTGCAAGAACCAAAGAGAGTTTATGGAGAATCAAAAATGGTAGATAAAATTTGCCTGAGATGCCCTCAATATTATCCAAGCCTTGCAAATTTTATACTCCATCAATCTGATTACCCATTTTTAACTAACAGTATCATCCAACAGAATTGTCTAAAATTTGTGCTGCTGTTTTTATAGTATGAAGGAGTGAGTAGGATGTAATGAATCCGTAAAAAGACAGACCAGCTAAGAATCATTTCCCTTCGAGCCACTTATGCAACTGCCAGGTTTCACCTGAAACAGAGGGGAAAGAGAATAATTTCTTTTGCTGTGAGGCATAAGGTATTTTTCTCAGAAATATTAAACAGGAGAACACTTCAGGTGTGTGTTTTGAGCTGTATATTTTATTAATTACCCCTGCCTTGCTCAGTCAGAATGCTCAGCAGGAATGGGTGAATACTTTGTTAACTTTGAGAGCTCCACCATGACTTTTTCTTTTCCTTTTGTTACCAGCACATCTTTTTATTCCAACAACTCCCATCTGCTTCTTCCTCCCTCTGTATTCTAGTCTCTGACTCTTCTTTCTTCTGTCTAATTAAATTTGAATAAATCAAGCTTGCAAAATTTTATTAATGGAGAAGGTTGAATTCATTAAAATCCATTAAAAATGAAACCTTTGGAGATTTCTAGTAGAATATAATGCTGTTCTTCTGGAGCAAAGATATAAGGTTAGTTAAAGCATGCACTTTTCTCTGGATGGGACACTCTTATTGATTAAAGTTGGATATTTAATATTGAGAATTTTCAAATGAATTCATGAGATATTTTCATTTTCAGCCTTTCCACTGAAGTCCAATTGCTTATATTTTTTTTTTCTCATGACTATTAGCAGTGATTACTAATAAGCTTAAATCAGAAAATTTGTGGAAAACTGAGCTAAACAAATATCCTGGAAGTTACAATGTCTATGTCTATATGTAAAAATATAGTAGGCATTCATTTTACCAGTAGTTCTGATATTTTTCTAGTATTGATCCAAAATGAGAAAACACTTTTAAACTATTTTATCTTTGAACAACTATGTTCATCTCAGGTGTCATCTAAAGTAGTTTTAGCATGCTCTCAAAATTTTTTCATATCTTTCTGTGTTGAAAAGCAGTCTAAGATTTAGTCTTAAGCTAAGATTTCATCAGCCGCTTTTGTGACAAGGTCCAGCTGTATGTGTGACATATTTCTCTTGTCTGCACACTGGGTAACCTTTCCTTTTCTCTCCTGATGCTGTCAGTGATGGTAACTATGTTAGCTGTATGTCAGTAGATGACCTTTTTAGTGAAGATTGATTTGTAAGGAATCAGTACTTTAGCTTTTTGGGGGTTATCTTTTATTTCCCATTGGGGTGATTAATGTCTGAGTCTTCTCCTTGGTATTTCTTGTACTTTCAGTGCTTTGATAGTGTTTAGTTGTTCTTGATCCCTTGTTGCTGTGTACCATTGTGAGCCTTGGATTTTATAATTTTATCTCTAAGCACATATTACTGTAAGCTTTTGTTTGGCTTTTGATTAATTAGTCAAAAGCGTTGATTAATTAATTTTGATCATTTGCTTTGTAGATTGTTTTGCTGTCTACTTTTTCTAATAAAAGTTAAAATAGTTAAACATCAATCATTATCATCAAGTCCTTTTCTCTGTATGAATCACATACTTAGGAACAACATCATCTGCCCAAAATTTCCTCAGATACAGTAGATCACAGATCACCACAATAATAACAAATATTTTTTCTCAGTCATAACCCAGAAAAAGCATTAATACTTGGATCTATTGGAGCTATTATCTACAAGGTAACTTTTCCTACACAGCCCCAGCACAATTTCAAAATAACTTGTATGCTTTTGTATAAATACTCTAGTTGTTATCATTCAGTCAGTTGTTTATTATAAAATCTGATTTATAGTACTGGACTCCTAGTACTTCAAGGTTGCTGTGTAATACTTCTAGGTCTCCATTTTATTTTCACATGATAATCATTATTATATCAACTTTCAAATACTCTGAGGTGTTCCTCCTTCTTTTTCATCCCTCTTTAAATTTTGATTTTGTGTTTCCATTTTTTCCAAACTTTTGATGAGGATATTGTTGTTTATGTCTTTCTGAGGACCTTTGTTATTTTAAATGAATAATTTAAAGGCCAACTGTTATTTTAAGGTCAACTTTAACACATCATCCAATATGGCCATACATGTGCTTGATGATGATGTTTTTGCACTGTCACTGAGTAGGGCAAGAACAACAATGAGCCTCCTTCCTGCTTCTCCAAAGAATTCATTGGGACTATTAGTCCAGAGTCCTCACATCTAGGAATAATTGGTTAGTAAGCGTTCATCTTTGTACATTTGTTTACAAATGAGAGTAATATCTACAGAAGAAATGCATGATTGAAGAACACTTTCAATTTTGATTCATTACCTATGCAAAAATTACATGACTGATTTTAGACTCTGGTACAAAGACATTTTTTGGGTGTGTGAGAGTAAATAATAAAATATTTTTGTTCACTTTGAAAATATGAAATAAAAAGCTGTTGAAATGTAAACTACAGCTTTTTAAAACATTGACAGTTTGGGAGTTCAAATGCAAAATGTTGAAAGAGAATGCTCTGATGTTCTGAAGTGCTTAAATTTTAATGGTTTTTCTGTATAAATTGAATCACATCCCACTTGATACTTTAGGGTTAATTTTGAAATTAAAATATCATTTTTTTCTGTTCAAATATCTATATGTAAATCTATTGTCTGTATCTCAATTAGCACATTACATGGGAGATGATTTAAGATACACTTTTGTGCAGTAAGTAATTCTAAATTATTAAAATAGATGAGAGCACAACTCCTAAGGGTCACACAGAGCTGGGAGAAACAGCCAGCTTCTTGTGAGATATTCTTTTTTCATTATGGTTGTTAAGGTTTTCCTGCCTTCCAAAGCTTCTGTCTCATAGTTTATAATAAACAGTGTGAACCTATGAATCCAAACCCTCTGGGCTTGAAGACCTTAAATTATTTAAAGATGGTACTAAAGGTCAAAATGGGAAATTTTCAAGCATTTTATAAAATTATGTGTCCAACCTTTCCTTGACATGAACTGGGAATTGTGGCTGAAAGCATATTTTACCAAATGACAATGAAACATACAGCCCTAAATTGCTTCAGCAGTTTTGAAATCCCAGGTCATAAAGGACATTGGTCTTTTATGGAGCTCAGATACTAGGTATTGTATGTGGTCAAACTTCATTACTTTTTCATAGGAATCACAGGAAAGTTTTTACTATTTCCTTTCTCTAGAATGGATTTACAGTTTTCAAATATTTATTAAACTTGGATTTAAGAATATATGGGTGTTGCTGCAGAGGTTAAGGGCAGGAATGGCCTTCAAGTGGAAGCACAGCTAAGAGATGAGTTTAAGATTTCAACAGGCCTTTGTCTTCCAATACTCCCTTATATTTACTTGGTCTTTCACACAAGGTAATAACTGATAACTATTGTATTCAGATACAGGAAGGTATGATCCCTATATGGTGACAAAAATTGGAGGGATCCAAGAAACTGACTAAATTATTGCCATAATTTCCCTTGCATCTATGATATTTCTTAAGATTTTCTTATGGCAATAACTCATTTTAAAAAAAGCAAACAACCCAGCAAATGTTGTCCACGGTCAACAATCATAAGGAAAAACAAATGTATTTTTCTTCCTGTAAAGTTTGTCTAGATTAAGAGTAAGAATAAAATAAATCTCCAATTGCTCGTCAGACCTTTCTTCAGCTTCAGAGTAGGAATCAGAAATGCAGAATATCTCATTAAAATAGAAATGCCAAGCCTAAGATGAGTTCTGAAGGACAGCAAAAGGTAAAGACTCCTCTTAAATACCATGGCCTTGCTAGTTCATTAAGTTGGGACTAGAATTGTTAACTAAGTTGTCAACTGGTACTGAGAGGGAATTACACTGAAACAGCACTTTGATATACTCAGTGGGTGCAAAGATTTAAGTACCATCTTTTTGTACCTAATGAGAATTAGATATTAAACAAAATGTCCCAAAATGTCAGCAGAACATGTGCTGTTGAGAATTTTTTCAGGAGGCAAGTAGAGGGACCAATTAATTTTTCTAGTACTATAGAAAGGACCTCTTTAGATGGTCTTTAAGGGATATGAAAAGAAAATGTGCTGAAAAAATCGTTGAGGAATCATGAATTCCATGACCCAAATTACAGGATTATTCTGTGAGTTGGGAACCCATTCTCTGTTACTTAATTCATCTGCAATCAGTATTTCTGTGTTTTACCTCCTTATGTATACATAATGGCAACAGTAGCAGAACTAATTAGATAAGGTATTTCTGGGCTATGATGTTTTTGATTTAAACAGATTTTTTCCCATTATTAATTTCAATGATGAACTAAATATTTTTATAAAACAAGATTGATTGATAAAAATGTTTTGAGATAACTGAAATTTTGCATTTTGTTATATTCTACTTGGTTTCTTTTTATTTGATCATTTTGTAAAAAGACTTAATAGCAGCTCATTGATCTATGAAGCATTAAAGTTAAAAGTAATAAACTCTCTAGTATTTTGAAACCATTTTTCCTTGCAAATTAAATTACATCAAACCCTATACAATTTTAACAAAAACAAAAAACATGCTGAACAATATTTGCTACATATTTTGTCAGTTTGTCTATGAGGATATTATTGGAGACGATGTCAAAAGCCTTGTTAAAGTCAAGTTTTACAACATCCACTTCCCTATCAGCTGAGCTACTTTTTTCATTGTAGAAAATTATCAAGTTGGTTAGGATGATTTCCTCTTCATGAATCTGTAATGACTATACTTAAGTACCTTCTTGTCCTTGCTACATTTGAGAATGATTTGCAGGATTATTGCCTTGTGAGATACATGTGAGCCTGATTCTCTGGATCTTCTATCTTGACGTTCTTGAAGGTAGAGCTGACCCTTTCTTTTTTCCAGTCGCCAAAACCTTTCAAATATGACTGATAGTGACCTTACAGTGCTAGTGTCCACCTCCCACAGCACTTGTTGGAGCACCCTGTTGGACCCCAGGAGCTATATTTCAGACTAAGTATTCCTTATCTCAATCTTCCACTGAGAGCAAGTGCTCCTTACTGAAGACTGTCCTGTTGGTGTAAGGTACCCAAGATTTCTGGTACCTAAGATTTCTTAATTTCTTTACTTTCTAGTAAAGACTGAGACGAATAAGGTACTGAATATGTTTTCTGTGTCTTTTGCCACCAGTTCACCTGCCCCATTCAGCAGTGGGGCCACAGTTTTTCAAATCTTTGTTTAGCTACTGATAAACCTGTAGAAACACTTGTTGACCTGTAATTTTATTCACCTAAATCATTATTCCCTTATTGCACTCAACTTCAAGTGCCCAGACTGTATCCTTGTTTATTCAAACAGGCTTTCTGCTACCTTAGGCTTGGTCTACATGGGATTGGACCCTCCTTGGGTGTGGAGGAGGCTCCTGGATGCCTCTTCTCTGCAGAAGCAATTCTATGGAGCCTTTCCAAATGTGTCTCTGAATAAGCCAAAAACCATCTCCTCAAATCCAGGGAAATCATGTTTTTTTGGTTTTTTTCCCCTCCTGAATATTACCATGCCATAGTCACTGAAGTCATGGCTGCCAACCTTAATCCTCAATCCCCAGCCATCCTTTTCTTGTTTCTAATTATAAACTCCAGCAGTTCATCTCTTCTCAAGTGTTGCTTAATGACCTGTGCTAATCCAAAAGCTATCATCAATACACTCCTGAAACCTCATTGTTTGCTTATCCCCTGCTGAGTTCCCCCACCACCAGATATCAAGGTGGTTCAAGTCGTCCGTAAGAACAAGAGTCTGCAAATGCAAGGCTCCCTCCTTTTATCTGTAGAAGGTCTTATCTGCATCTTCTTCCTGTTTAAGCTGACAGTAGGACACCAGTCTTTCTCTCTAATCTTGACCCTTCTTTCTCAATTATCTCATCACTCCCAGGGTGCCTTTCCCCTGCTCTCTCACTCATCTAAAGGATACCTTCCTGTAAATCCTAAAAGACCTAAAAGACACATCCACTGGCATCAGTCGACTCGTGGTAGTCGCCTGTGATGGCAGTGAGACAGTATATATGTGATATACAAAGTCACACAGATATTCTGGTGAGCAATGAATTACCTTTACAGGGCAGAACAAGACATCTCCATGCAATCTCTCATTAAGAGATACATGAAGACAGTATTAGGAGTGTTATTAAATGCTCCTAATACAAAATATGGTCTTGAGTACAGGGCAGCAGAAAGAACCCATTTCCAAACTCACAAATGGGGAACAATCAGTGTGGTACATGCAGCATTTGTTTTGGGGTGTATTACAACCCGGTGACTGTAAAAGTGCATGTCTGATACTGGAAATGAGAGTAGAGTCAGGCCCAGCGCCTGTGGAAAAGTTGTGTGAAAGATGCTGAATCCAGCATTGTTGTGCAATAAGCTACTGTGCATTTCAACATATGCACAGCATATACATACAACCATCATCATTTCACACTTCCTCTTGGTTAAACAGATTCTAATGCTGAAGCACTTTTTGTCATAGTCTTCATTAATCAATTCAGTTTCGTTCTCCCTTGTCACAAGGGGTGTAAATTATTTTCTTAACACTTGTTTTCAGTGGTGAATAATTACATCTATTTAATAAAAAGTATGTTTTCTTAGTGCACGTCCCTTTACTGCTCTGTCTTACTTTTGTACTTGATTTCTGCTATTACTTGTAAGTGCAAGAGACTAATGGGTAAGTAGTACAAATCATATTGGGCTATTGTTATGGATGAATAATGCATAAGACTAACAGCAATATTTTGCTATCATCTGTGAGTGATTAAAAGTGAATAGCTATTGTAGTTGCCAAAATATGTGTGTGTAGTTTTCTATAATATTTTAAAATTATGTTTGTTTTCAACTTTCATCGTCGAAACTATTTTGAAACTGGTTTTTTATTGTTTTTCATTAACATATATTTGAATATACCAATACTAAACACAGAGGATGAATAGTGAAGGATTTTGTTCCATCAAAACAGTAGAAATAGTATCTTTTGACATTTTAAAATTAAACAAATATTTGAATGCCTGTCCCACAGTTCAAACAATGATTAAACCTGTTTTGAAAATTCTGACTAGTAACAGCAGAAAAAAATATCTCGCTTCTTCATTCGTCTGCACTTTATGCATTTCACTACTGCAAATACACTAACTGATTTAATTATGGAAATTAGAAGAGATTTTAAGATATTTTACAGTTCTAATTAATGGAACTTTACTGCCTGGTGGCCCAGAACAACCTGAAATCTACCATACAGGAAAATGATGGAGTCTTTTCTCTTTTCCAAAACCCTGAATGCCTTCTGAATCGGTTCTCATCTCTTTTCAAGCTCAAAATATTATGATGCATGAAAAGGAGACACAATACATAAAGCCAAGCACTTATTTTTAGTATAGCTGAAATCTTAAGAGCTTAGTCAGAAAATTATGAGCAGTCCAGAATTATCTCACCATTCCAGTGCTCTGAGCCCTCATCTCTGTAACTTCAGTCTTAACTCTGTAACTTCAGGGGATAAAATTGCAATCCTTTTATTATAGACATGCTTATGCCTCAATTAAGGTGCAAATGAGACCATATGCTGAAGTCAGTTGTATGTATTTTATTTAATGGTAAGTTTGGAGGAGGGGAGAGAGAGTGAGAAAGAAACAGAGAGAGAGAGAGAGAGAGAGGAAGGAAGGGAGGAAGGAAGGGAGGAAGGAAGGGAGGAAGGGAGGAAGGAAGGAAGGAAGGAAGG